>JAPSES010000228.1:18151314-18161346 GCA_029822895.1 Maxillicosta whitleyi
AACACATTTAGGATTTAATGGACAAACGGACATTATACACTAATGTTTTTAACACATTTAGGATTTAATGGACAAACGGACATTATACACTAATGTTTTTAACACATTTAGTAAATATGGGTAAAGTTTTGCGCAGATGTCCAATGGAAAAGACACTATGCTGTTATTTTACTGGTCTGACCCACTCTGATCATATTGGTTTGAAAGTGGAACTTGAACTAAAATGAGTTTGACCCAAAACTCTAGAGAATTTCGAGAAAGCTTCAGTCAATCTCTGTTATATTGAAAAATGGGACCATTATTGACAAACCCATAATAACACATGAGTCAGTACCTGTGCAAACATCCCACCTGTGGGAGACGTGTGTTCCAGTTAGATTCCCTCCAGTATTCACATTGTCAACACCAACCACACTAATAAAAAGTAACACACACACACACACACACACACACTCTCTCACCTGGACCGTGGAGCTGATCTCTGCAGCGAAGCCTCCAGTGATCGGAGCCTCGTGACTGATGAGCAAACGTCCGGTTTTCACCACAGACTGAAAAACAAAGATACAAAACGATTATTACGAAGGTTCAAACCAGTCGGACTCATGTCCACGTAAGAAACAAAACAGTCCTCGTGTCCCTGTACGTCAGGGTCATGTTCTATGTGGATCAGAACCAGCTGAATGTGTGAGGTTCTCCGGTTCTGTTCTATGTTCCAGTTCTGTGGTTCTGGATGCACATCAATCTGACTGTAGAAGTGGGCGGGGCTTTGACTGGAGGAGAACTGAACTCGTCCAATCACAGTCCAGATACGAGTTCTATCAGTGACCAATAGGAACTGGACTGGTATGTGGAACTGTTTACATGTTCTAAACCATTAAAACATGGACCATTATGGGTAAAGGCACATCTATATGATAAAAGGGGAGTGGCCTCTGTGTGTTTGTGTCTCAGGCGTCACATTAAATTCATAAACAGCTGACTTCTGCACTTTGGCATTTTTGGTCACGGGACAGACTAGTTAAAACGATGCGTTGACGGGACCGATATTTTGGGAGATATTAGCAATATTTCAATACAGTAGCCTCACAATCACACTGAATATGCCCAGAATCACAGAATCATTATTGAAGTGGGTTACCTAGCAACAGATAAACAAACAATAGGGCCATGGTGTCATATTTTATGTGCAGAAACAGACATGCCAGCTGAGAGGTTATTCAACTGAAAATGACTGTAGAGCTGGGGTGTCAAACATGTGGTCCGGGGCCCAAATCTGGCCCGCGTAAGGGTTGAATCTGGCCCGTGGGATGAATTGGTGAAAGATACTAACAACCTTTTTATTTTTATTCATGTTACACATTCAGACCAATTCAATGTCGAGTGGATCAGACCAGTGAAAAATTATAATAATAACCCTTAAATAATGACAACTCCGATTTTTTCTCTTTGTAAATATGAACGTGTTCATGTAATTTCAATAAAACAAACTATCATTTTCCAAAAAACCTGAACAAGATAAAATAAGTGCAATTTTAATACTAATTTGTTCATGTTATTCACGTTGTTTTAAAGGATAGTTTGTAGATGTAAACATTTTCACAATACAATTGAGTTTTTATCGCCCTAAAACACAGAATAAAGTTTGGAGTTGACATTATTTATATATTTCTATGTTATTATTTTACTGGTCCGGCCCCCTGCAGATCCAATTCGGCTGAACGAGGCCCCTGAACTAACATGAGTTTGACCCCCCCGATCTAGAACAACAACAGCGCTAGTTTTTAACACGTCATAAATTCGTCAAAAAATTCAAAATTTCTCCAAACTGTGAAGAAAACTCTGTAGATGTTGTCTCATGAAAAATGCATAAAACAGTTAATATGAACCCGAGCCGTAGTTTCATCAGTGAAGAACCTGTTGGATGTAAAATACTGTCACAGGGATGGAAACGCTCACACACTGTCGGCTGTGGTGGACTATATCTGCTCACTGTGTGTGTGTGTGTGTGTAAAATCTGGACATGTCAGGGCTCTATAAGCTGCAGGGCTCAGTTGGGCTGGTGCTCTGGGCCAACAGGACAATCATGGACATTAGAGGTCTCAGCCTCGCAGGCATTTGCATTTGGGTTTTCTCTAACCTGACATTAGTGCTGAAGGATGCCTCTGCTCCACCCGTTATCTCCCACGGCACTAAACCAATGCCATACTATAATCTAATCCACTTGCCACTGGTCCAGACCAAAGCTATGTTCTCTGCAACTTCAGCAAACCTTTTCTCCCCTTTGTCCAGTTTTTGTTTCCGTGGTACGTCTCGTTTCCAACACGGACGACAGACGACTCACTAATGTGATACTAATTCTGCTTATTCATCCAAGTCCTGACTAATATCCTGTGTGGGGGAAAAAAGTGGTCCTGTGGAGGTTTTAGTCATCAGGACAACGGTTCCTAACTCTTAACGGTCAGTGTTGGACTTCACGTTGCCAGGTTGGGAGGAAAATACACACAGGCATTACTTATAAAATACATGATGGTCCACAGAAAGAAAGAAAAAAGACGGACAGACGGACGGACAGACACGGTATACGGACAAACGAATGTGGACACGTTGAATTCAGGTGTTTTTTTTGTAATGGGGGGGACAAAACTACTGCTGCAACAAGTACTCAAGTAATTTGATTACTTACTGGTGATGTTAAAGGGAGAAGTAAGATGATGGTTACTATGGAAACGAAGCTGGATGTTACCTGGGGTTTTGCACGCATTAACTAATTACCACAGGTTTCTATTGTTTCTATTTCACCTTACGATCCCAACTCTGGAACGGATTCATGTCGTACGGGGGGGGGGGGGGTGTCCACTGAACTGATGTTTTTATGTTAAAACCTCATGAAACACGTACAGCTGCAGACATGATGTGTCCCAATATTTATGTCCATATACTTTACAAATATCTCTATAAATATACATTTTTTTAGTTTAATTTAAGTTTAATGACAGATTTTTCATTTACAGTCAGAGCACTAAAAAAAACAAAAAAAAAACAAAAAACAAAACAAAATAACACTGAGAGAACTGAAGTCTAAACCATCCCTGAAGTGTTTTGGAAGCAACGATTATTTAATCCAAACTAACCAATGCAATGATATGTATCCCATAATATAAAACTGTTATGGCATTAGCCCTTACTGTTTTGTATCCCAGACCCTGTTGGAAAACAAAAACACCTGAAGTTAATATTTTCTTGTAAATAATCATTTTCTACCACAACCATGTGACCGAGGAAGAAAAAAAAAAAAAAAAAAAAACACTGTTAAACTTTAATTAAATATTAATATTTATGTTTTTATCTTAAAACCTCATGAACATCTGACAGCCGGAGATATGATGTGTCCCAATATTTATGTCCATATACTTTAGTAACATCAATATTTCCTTGCAGTAACAAATATAATTCAGTGATATGTATCCCATAATATAAACTATATTATAACATTAGTCCTGAATCCAGTGTGTCCACATACTTTTGTACGTTTGTGAAAATGAATGAATGAATAGTAACAATAATAATAATAAATCAAACTTTTTTGGACACTTAAAGACGCTTCACATCGAAACAAAACAACGAAAACAGAAAAACAATTAAAACATTTAAGCAAAAGCCAGTTAAAACAGATGAGTTTTTTGAAGTTTTCTACTGAGTCCCAGTTCCTAATGGTTATGGCAGTGAGTTCCAGAGGGAGGGGGCAGCGGCACCGAAGGCTCGGCCCCCCCAAGGTTCGGTGCCCAAATCCCAGAGTCGTGTTTACGCGTCTCTTCAACAGCCGATAAACAACGCGTTCTTGGTTTACGCTGGAGGGGTGAATACCACCGGACTCTGCGCTGGACTGGAACTAAAGAACCTGCTGAAAATAAGCCTCACATGTTCATACGCGGCTGTAAATTAGCCCTGACGGGGTTTTTTTTTTTTCACCCCGCTGACATGGAGTATCAAACATGGGGGTGTTCTGGGTGCTTGGTGCTGACGCTAAACAGGCGAATGTTTACATTGCTGAGGTCCGGGGTTTGGCCGACGAGCACAAATAACTGTGGCGAGCTACACCGCTATCTGCCGCACTCTCCCGCTTCGGCGTAAATGAATCAGCGCGGTGACACCGACGCGCTAATACTTGAGAGGACGCCAACATGCCTCTGACTGGTGGGGCGAACTGGAATACTGTAGTGGGAGGTCAGATATTTGACAGCTGGAATATAAATACTGAGCAGCGGGGGGGTCAAACATACAGTCTGCGGGCCAGAACCGGGCCCAGATGATTAAAGTGGAAAAACTACAGTGGACATATGAGGGGTGGGGCCACGTACGGACCCACGGGACCTCAGGTGAAATAATAATAATAATTATTATTATTTTATTTATTTATTTTCGCACGATGTACAAAGTAGAAAAGAGAAGTAAATTAAATTAAAAAACCACTGTGCAGGAGGTGGGCGGAGCCTATTAGGATTATACAGGGCAAAAAAAAAAATAATCATAATAATAAAATAAGAAACTAATGCACAATGTTAAGATTACACTTGTTTTTCCAATTCCTTTCAATTAAATTTTATTTATAGAGCCCAATATCACAATGACAATTGCCTCAAAGGGCTTTTCCAGGAATGTTTTTCCTCACGAAATTTCAAGTCGTTCATGGTTATTCATATTTTACTTTTTCACACTTTAAAAAAAAAAAAAAAAAAGAAAGAAAAGTGACATTTTGGATCATTTATTCAAGTTATCGTGTCGTTATTTTACTGGTCCGATCCACTTGAACCTGAACTATAATCAGTTCGACACCTCTGCTCTTTTGATACAATAATATAAAAAGACATTAACATAACGTGATGCGTTTACTGCCCCTGGGAATTTTGATAATCTTGAAAAAAAACAAGGTGAGTGAGTTCAGTGTGCAGTGTGTGTCTTCAGGAATGTGGAAGTTAATAACAACACTAGAAGACAATAACAACATGATGACGTGCACGGTGGCGAGGGATCAGGCGAAGGGGGTTGAGACCAGGTCGATGTCTTGATGTGACATGTTGCTGTTATGTTCGCCTTAGCGTGATGACTCATACAGCGAATAAACAGAGCCGCGGCCCCACCCTGATGCTGAACCCGTCCCTCATCTTACACCAGGCCCGCGCGGACGCAGACTGTTAACATAACACTGCTGCACCAGCTTCGCTCCCGTCTCCCCGTCGGGCCGCCGTCTCCCTGAGGGGAGACCCCGTCGTGGTGCTCGCTGCATCAGGAGTGCATTCTTCAGATGCTTTTCACACAAAAGGAGCCCGAGCCGCTGTTTTTACAATATCGTGGGATAGAATTTCAGACACTGGGGGCTGGGGGTGAAAAAAAAAAAAAAAAAAATCTCATGACCCAGTTAATAGACCGGTCCCAAAACGCCGCAGCATAAACACAAGTGACAGACGCTGGCAGAAGTGTTTGCTCACTGGCACGGCGGTACGGGCTGTTATGGAAGTGGTGCTGCGTGCCCGGGTATAATATGACAATATGTGCACAAAAAAAACACACACAAAAACAGCAAAATGTGGTAATGTCTGGGAGAGCGAGCTGGCAGCGGGTGCACGGGGTAACGCAGTTCATATGATGCCATCGAGAAAACAGCAGCATTTTGTCACTTTACTACAAATTATACATGTAGAACTGTGTGTGTGTGTGTGTGTGTGTCTGAGGGTTCACACTAAATCCGTACACAGCTGACTCCTGCTCTTTCGTATATTTCTGAGTTTTTGGTCGAGGAACAGACTAGTGAAAACGCTAAGTTAATCGGACCAACATTTTGGGAGTCGTTTTTTAATTCAACAGCCGTCCAATCATGTTTGTATGGTCAGAAGGCTTTGGTGGTGACCGCTGGAAAAATGTAAAACAACAAGTACGAATACACAACAACATAAAAACAAACACATCTAGAACCAGGGGATCCCATGTGAGAACACAACAGAACACAACAGAACACAACAGAACAGGAAATTAGGAGTGCTACTCCAGTCACAGAAACAATATTAATAAAACACCAAGAACTGTTCATTAAAAATTACCAAAACTAATATAAGATTATAGCTTGAATAAGAATAGAGCTTAAGCAGAATAAAAAAAAGTGTAAAACAGACAAAACTATGCACAGACACATTAATTCCAATCTTCCGTATGACTATGAATGACTAAAAACACTATTTAACGCCATGTGTTACCAATGACAACAGTACGTATATCTATGAACTCAAGTCTAAATATAAATAGTGCATTTATACTTTGATAAACATTACATAAATATTACATTGTTTTTGCAAAACACCAGATTATAGTAACTGCGGCGTCTGCCTGAGGGCGTGCGTGCTTTGGGCTCTGGGTTCTACACGTCTATGAATCTGATTCTGCAGAACGATGCAAAACCTGCGACGTATGACTAATTGTCCAGCGGTGCAAAGACGAGGGCTGTAATTAAAAGACAATCATTGAAATGGAAAAGCTGGCTCTAAAAAGGAGGACGTTTAATGGGCGGACGGTGGATTGTACAGACCGTCCGTACGTGGTGGGCGTGTTTACACAGAACCTGTTATTATAACGCATCATCTCTCCTGAATTCAGAATTATTCACTTCACTCTTTCCCACGAAAACGGCCTCGTCACCGTCACCAAAGCAAATTAATCTGATGGCAGCCGACGGTTAGAGGAATGTGGAAACGCACGGCAGGTTCAACAGAACAACAAGGGATTCTGCATGTTCACCGCACTATGGGGGGGGGGCATTTAACCCTTTAACCCCCGACGTTTTCTGTCAGTGATGCTGTGAATGTGCGTCTGTTTCAGGTTCATTAAATGTTCCGTTTGGTTTTACTGTGATTTTGGGTCAAAACTGGTGTTGGATTTTATCAAATACATTTACCCAAAAAATCAGACTTATATATATATATATATGTGTCTTTTTTTTGGTCTTATATATTTTATGGCTGGTGCGACTCATACTCCGGAAAATATGGTATATATTATGTTATTATTTGAATGGTCCGACCCCCTGAACCAACAGGACCCCTTTGACCCCCCCTAACCTGAACCGGCTCATGTTAACACAGACGTGGGACGAGTCTGAAAAGCAGATAATTTATACCAATGTCAGAACACTTTACTGTATGTTGTGTCTTAGTATTTGCACTTTTTAAAAAAAAATTTAATATTACTTAAGTGTTTAGGACGGTTCTGTCGTTCTTGTTGTGCATCTGCACTTTATTGTTGTCAATGTCGACACACGGGACAGTGTGGAACGTAATTTCAGTTCCTTTGTACAAGTACATTTGAAGAAATTGACAAATAAACCAGATGAATTTACATCAGAGAAAAAACAAACGCAGATTCAGTTCCATGTTCCACACGTGCACACACACACACACACTCTCAGACGTTCTCCATCGCTGACAGGAGACGGTGACAGAACCAGAACCTCTACATAGTAATTGCGGCCGTGGCCTTTAATGCAGTTGCTTCCGGTTCCTGGACGTGTTTCCAGGAGACGCGGCGCTCTCACTCTCACTCTAGCTCTCATCGTGCGGTTTGACCCTTGTCTCCCCGTCGCCCGGTCCTCTTATTTACCCGTGACAGCCCCCTTTCATGTTGGTGAAACCCAGAGTCTGAAAAGGGGGCAACGCTGCGGCGCTGAAGACGGCGGCGCAGCCACAGGAAGTGCGATGAACATTGGATGAAGATGATCAGTTACACGAGTCCAAGAGTGAAATTATAGGTTTTGTGTGAGGACAAGGCAGTTAAACACGCCATGAATCTTTTAATAAAGCTTCCAGAAGACATGTTGGCAGAGGACGTCCTTGTTACGGTTTTCCACGGCTGTTGTCCTTGTTTTCTGCTCTTGGACTCGTGCCTGATGAGTTTATTACCGAGTGACTCGTGTGAATAAAACAGCGTCTTCGTCCCAGATCGAAGAGGGGAAATAAAAACAGCCTTTATAAACGCGATGACAGCGGATTAAAAAATACGTAAGAGTACAAAAACCGTCAGCAGCGGAGGAGTAAAAGAAAGTAAACACGTCTCAAATGTGGATTTAGTTTGGAAAACACCGACAATAACAAAGAACAGGGACAGAAGAACAAAGGGGCTCAGAGAATGATGCAGGTGCAGTTTAAGGTCAAATTCAAACACTTTTAAGGGTCATTTTCCATTTTTTTCCCAGCACGACACTTTATCACTGGGGTTAAATGCATATCTACAGGAGTACACACACTCTTTTCACTTTTTATGACAACAGTCGCTTTTCCATTTTCCTTTCCATCACAGTTTTGCGTAATATACTAATGTCTCAACGCCTTAAAAATCACCTCATGCCTCGAAAAAACAAGAGTTTTGGTGAAATTTGTCTTTTTTTTCCCCATTTGGTTTAGTTAGTTTTTATGAGTGAGTTAAAAGTTCAAGAAGTTCAAGGTTGTTCATATTTGGTCGTGTTAGGTTCAAGGACGGCTTGTAAATGTCACAGAATTTTACTTGAACGTAGAGAAAACTTTAGAGTTGACATTATTTATAGTTTTTTTTTTTGTTGTGTTTTGTGTAGTTCTGACCACTTATTGTTATTTCCATTCCATTGCGGTAACTTCGTTGGTCTCTCTCTGATCGTCACAACTTTAGAGTCGGGTTGTGACGCGCAACATTAAAATTCAAGCGTTTTCAAGCAGCTGAACGAAACCTGTCGGGTCCAAAACTCAGGATACGAAGAAGTCAGGCTATGAATTAGTAAACTTATCATTTCGCACCAGACGATAATTACATGAAAAACAAAAAAAAACGTCCGGTGTGACTGTGTGTCTGAGTAAATAAACTTATGCTTTTGATTTTTATCACCTTTGTATGACATGTAAGAGGCAGTGAGGCCCCCCCCACCCCCCACTGGCTGGATAAACCCTGCTCCCTGCCCTCGGCCCTGGCTTTGAAATGGAATGAGGGCTCCTGGTTGGTGGCGGCTGGGCTGGGCGACAGCTCTGGTGGCTGCAGCTTTACTACTCATTGTGCTGCAGGGCTGTCATTAGATGCCAGAGTCGTTCTGTCGGCTACAGGGAAATGTCATGTTTACAACATTCCCATACACACCCAAACCTAATGAGCTGCTGCATGTGCTCCGTCCTGACGACTGCGCCCCGTCTCACCCTCCAGAGGGACTCCTCCGTGGGCAGAGCTCCAGCTCATCCTTCTCGTTCATTTTTCAGAATCAGAATAAAACCTTTTCTTTTTTTCTTTTTAACCCCCGAGGACAATCATGGATGTTGTACAATAACACAACGATCTGACATTAACCCAGAAAGACCCGGAGATACTTGTGTGGCAATTACAAAAATGACTGATTGGTTTTTGGTGCAGAAGATGGCCGCTTCGATCCTCAGGTGGGCCCTTGGGTAAAGCCTTTTACGCTTTACACACCTATACCTGTAGCCACCAGGGGGCAGTGTCTCATTGTTCTGGTCCCAAGCCCAGAAAAATACAGAGGGTTGTGTCAGGAAGGGCATCCGACGAAAAAAAAAAAAAAAACTTGTGCCAAATCAAAACTAGGGCTGGGTATTTCCAACAACCTCGCGATACGATACATATCGATATACAGGGGTCACAATATGATACATATCGCAATATATGTGCATTCCAGTACATGGTATTCAACGCGATATGCATCCCGATATTTTAGGCCTATATATTTTTTGTTTATTTTTACAGTTTTTACTTTTTTTTTTACGTTAAACAGACACATGTATACCCAAATGTTATTTTTTATTTTGCTGTAGTGCAACAATAACACTGTAGTTCATGTAAAACACTGCATTTAGAACTTGTCTGTAGTGTATATATATATATATATAGTATATATATAGTGTAGTGTAGTGCACAAATAAAGATGGCTTTGATAAACTTCAAACATACAAAGTCAGATGCCGTTTCACAAACTTGATAAACTAATTATTTGTTGTATGTGAAATATCGATACTGACG
>JAPSES010000228.1:18161446-18171720 GCA_029822895.1 Maxillicosta whitleyi
GTTCCACATTCAGCCCAAGGGTTTGTTGGATTCTCTCGGTGTAAATATGTCCAACACCCAATATTTATACATCAGACACAGAGATATAGAATCTACGAGGACGGTAAGATGTTGAATTTGAAGGAAAACTAAGAAGGCTGATCAAATGAAGATCCAACGGAAACGTGGAATTTACAAACGTTTGTTGTTGCTTTAATGGAAGTCTTTTCCAGTCGAGTCAATCATGTCTCTATTAAACAGTTTTAGGCAGGAATCAGAGTTTTGGGTGTGCAAAACTAAAAAAAAAAAAAAAAAGGTAAAAATCAGGGGTGCAGGTGTTTTCCTGCCGGCCAACTAGCTGTGGGGGCGGGACTATCGACTTTCAGGCCAATCACAGGCCTCCTTTCAAATGGTACATCAATTAACCAATCAGATCACATGTATCTTGGCAAAATATAGAACCAGAAGTCGTGTATTTCTGCACTTGAGGTGATCTTTCGCTCTATTTTAGTGAAACAAAAAAAAAAGAATAATTTAACCAAAATTAGAAACTGACAAGATGAGACATAATTCTATAGATATTTACCACGACTTTGGCCAAGATGTGACCTGTTTTTTTGGCCATGTTTTTCGAAAATTGTCTGTGATAGTCTAGTCTGTGCTGCACGGCTCCCAACCTAAAACTATGATCCATGAATCCAACAGAGTTCCAGATTTAGTTTTAGAGACAAGGATCCATTTGGAAATGATGGAAGTGACTGTTTTACTTCAGTAACAGAGTCATGTATCACTGAACATGGTCCAAAAGGATCAGAATTATGCATCTGACTGAACCTATCATCTGAACTCTGGTGGGTCGGACCAGTAAAATAATGACAACAAGTTTTTTCTGTTATAGTGCAATAAAAAGACATCAAATTATGAAAAGGTAGACATTTACAAACCGTCCTTTCACAAAAAAGATGCAAATAACCAGAAAAATAAGTGTAATTTTAACAATATTATATTTCAACTTATCATTTATACATGTCTGTTACACAGATCAAACCTAAAAAAAAAAAAAAAAAAACAGGCAGAATGTTGTTAAAATTTCACTTAATTTTCTTCAGATATTTCAGGTTGTTCATATTTATTCAGGTTATTCACATTTTATTGTTAAAGGACAGTTTGTAAATGTAAAAGTTTTCATTATTTAATCTTTTTTTGCATCAAAACAAACAAGAATTGATAGTTGTCAATATTTATAGATTATGATGTTATTTACTCTTGGACTTTTTTCCCTTTTTTGTCATTTTCATCTTGTTGGTTGTGTGTTTGAAGAACAGGCGGGGGGGGGGGGCAATGACGCCTTACCGTATTTGTCTCTCAGACCCACGGTGCATCTGAAGACTCCACCGAAGGCCACGTCCTCTCCAAAGATCACTGCAGATGAACCAAACAAAACCGTCAGCGACGCCAAGTGGAAAAGGACGAGCAGTCACACCTCCTGTCTGCTGGTTTTTATATCAGTTCAACTATTGTTAAATACGTTATATCGCCCTCTACGGTCTGGGGTGGGTTTGGATTTCAACGTTAATTATAAAAACTGTTCTGCGTGCAATTAATTTCTCTTTATTTTGAAGTAAAATGTGAAGCTTCGATGTTTCCCACAGAAAATTGCTTAGACAAGGCAGTGAGTCGTCAGGGCTGGGGGGCATAGCAGCGTTGCATGGATAGCGTACCGGTAGTGTAGTTTGAAAATTGAGCCTCGAGGATGACAGACACGGCGTAGTAATATATCCAACCACTAGGTGTCACAATTTAGTCTCATCAATACTGTCTTGACAATGCATTAGTACTTCAGTTCTTTTTTTGTTTTTTTCTCGCTAGACGGATTTTTTTTTTTTTTTTCCTGGAACATTGGCAAAGGATAGTTTGCTTAAGGTGGAAACCTTGGCTAGAAAGTACTGCGGGAAAACACTGAGTTTTTTGTGAAGATAATGGGTGAGGAATCAATGGAAGGTCGTCAACTGTAGACGAGGACGCTACATACCGTTAGCATCAGTCATACACTATGTGGACAAAAGTTTGTGGACACGTTGGATTCAGGTGTTTGTTTTCTAACAGGGTCTGAGATAAAAACAATAATGACTAATGTCAGAATATAGTTTTATATTATGGGATAGATGTCACTGCATTGGATAGTTTGGGTTAAATTATTATCTGTTTCTAAAAAGCCTCAAATGTTTTTTTTTCCTCAACGTTTATTTTTTTATCCATGACTATAATTGTATATATAATATATATTTTTCATGCTCTGCTTGTAAATAATACATTTCTACTAAAACTAAATATCTAGCCTACTTTATTTTTGTGTGTATTTTGCTCATTATGCTGCTATTTTCTTCATTTTTGCTCATTTTGAGTTTTTTTATTTTTTTAATCTATTTTGTTGCCTATTCTGTTCATTTAAGCATTTTTTTCAATTATTATTTATTTATTTATTTATTGCAAACATCTATTTTTTTCACATTTCACTTGGGATGAAAAATCTCTCATTAAACTTTAAGAAAACATTGATGTTTATAAACTATACGGACATAAATATTGGGACACATGTCTACAGCTGTAAGACGTTCCTGAACATGAGGATGTGACATATAAAGATCAATATTTATAATCAATGTGATATTTATCTGAATATAAACTTAATATTCTGACACTGGTCATTATTGTTTTGTATCCCAGACTCCTGTTAGAAAATGAACAGCCGAGGCTAACGGTAAAACACTACCATAAAATCTGCATTTACATTTAAACCTACTCATTCCATTTCATTTATGACTGTATTTCTATTGGACTGTATTAAAAGTGTGTTTACTCAGTTCTGAGTGTGAAGTATCTGTTCCAATACTAACACAGATGTATTTACTCACTGCTTATTCTCATATTTCACACATTAATAACAATAACATGGCTGTTTTGCGTCACCTGCTGTCGGATCACTGGCCAGAGTGTTGTCCAAGGCACTTGTAACAGACTGGAACAAGTTCATCTTCTGGGTGGGTCCTAGACGTTCGCAGATTTAAGACAAAACATGACACTTAAGTACTTCTTGAATACTCAGAGTACAGGTAACCATACCAGTTATTTAAGCTCAGACACAAAATTAAGGAAATAAAGACAATGATTGACCAGTTTTCATTCAAAAACAGCCTCTTCTTTGTTACAAGACGAAGATTACATTTACAATGGTTCGATGTCATCCAGTTTTACAGGATTCAGAGAAAATATTAGCAGTTATTTCTGTGCCAACATCCCACTCAAATGTACAAAAGGACAAACACAGGCCTCCTACGTCGCCCATTATTGCACCATATCAACGGCAGACGTGCAGTGACCGGAGAGTATTTGAGTTGGATGAATATGGGAAACGTCAGCCATGTTGACAGGTCGTCTCAGCGTATGATATCATGTCTAGCCTAAATAAACACAACCAATACACTGTGTCGGTTAACCCTTCAGGGTGTGGACCTTCTGATTTTATCTTTATATACCAAATTAAAAACTGCTTACCATACCCATGTTTCACTGATTTGGTCTGATAATTATTTTTACACTTTAACCTATGTTATTAACAAACATCCACAAATATGAATGGAAATAATAAACTATTTATTGTAATAAAAAACAATGTTCAATAGAATTAAAAAAAAACATATGTTTCAAATATGACCATATGAAGATAGATTTTTTAACTTAAAACTATCATATCTCATATTTTACATGGGTTATCAATATCACCTGGACCCCTGTAATATTACTCGGGATACTAAGAGACAAACTTTTATTAATACTTGACACATAGCCTAGTTTATCACGAAAATCAATCAAACACAAGCATTTGTATTCTGTATTCCTAAATACTTAATAGTGTTTCAAAAAAAAAAAAATGAAATTGACCAATCCTCAAAAATGTATTTAACAATAATAATAATAATAACAAATGCCTGTATGTACATTTTTAATACTTCAAAATTGTGAAAAGGAACATTCTCACTCATTCAAAAACCTTCCCCAGCATGTGCTGTATTTCTGAATCATTTGACCTTTTCTAAATTCACATACACTGTCAAAACACTTTAAAACAGAAGTACTTTGTGCAACCCCCCCCCCCCCACACACACACACACACAAATAGACCCTGGAAGGTTGAACATATTTTATTTAAATGCAATTTTCCTTCCAAAATGAACATAGTTTGCATTATTTAAAGCTTATATTTCAAGTGTCTTATATGTTTTATGTAATACTAATTTTTTTTTATCAAGCCTTTCATTTAGAATCTGTTGGATGTGCTACAGGGGTTGATAAAATACTGTGCAACCCCACATAAAGCTGCACATCTGGTGACTTTACAAACTGTACTATTGGGTGCAAAAACGTTGATATAGATCTTTATGGAAGAAAAAAAAATACCACCAGGTAACAAATTTCTTCTAATGCACTTTGTTGTCAGTCCTGTTTTACATGCATTCCATTTCATTCATGCTGTTCATCATGATGAAACAAATGTACGCAACGCATGAATGATAATTTAATGCTACCAAGTGTTTGGCGACGTTATTTATAAGTTAAAACAATTATAGTGAGTGGTTTGTTTCAGGTAAAGTTAATTATCAACAGTTCAGTGGCTTCAGGACTAGTTAGTGCCAATGCTAGGCTAGGTAGCTAACACCAAAATCAAATATCTTAACTGACAAACAAATGAAAGCACATAAACAAACATGTTCCACGCCTTCACGAATGTTTATGGTGGCAGTTACGTTGTTTTTTCACAGTCAGAAAGTCATGCCATCTTCTAATGACAACTCTTTACGTGTATGAACATGTCGCTGTCGTTAGCCGGCGTTGCTAGCAGTAGCCGGTGTTGCTAACGCTAGCCGGACACTCACCATATTGCGTTGGGACGGGGTCAGGCTGGAAGGTAAAATGCGCTGCGTGTCTTCTTTGTGTTTTTGTGCGGGAGCTGCATCCTGGAGATAATCTCAGCAGAGCGGCTCCAAAACAGCTCTGGGCTCCGGTGCCAACGCCGGAGATGGAAAGTTTGGAGTTTGCACCTCGGATGAAAAACCGTGCAGCGGCAGCCATGACTGTTGTTATGACTGAACAGGAAGGGCACAGGGACCAGACGGAGGGATCGTCTATAGAGAAGAGGATGCACTCCCACAGCCCAAAGGCCGAGAGGGGGGGGGACGTCTGACAGCAGCCAGACCGAGACCAATGTCGGCTATTATGGATTTTTTGATCCGTATTTCCTCGTTCTCAGACCAGATTAAAGAATTAATTGATTCATGACCTTTACAATACCCGTTAAAGCAAGCGAGTGATGACGTTTTTTCAATTTGCCATAGATTTCTCAATAAAAAAGACTTCGGGATGTTTTATATTTATTAACCGGCAGCTAAGTCAGCATATCGGGCAGCAACCCACTCAAAAAGTGGAAGAGAAAACAAAAGGAATAGATATAAAGTTAATGGTATCCGGGAATATTTGCAGAGTGAGACCTCTGTTTTTTCCCCGCCCACTTCCGGGAACATATGAAGCTGCTGATTGGTCCAAGAGGAGGGCGGTGTGCCCGTGCACGGTGTCCATGGCAACAGGTAATGATTATATGGTCTGAAAATCAATTTTCCACTGCCGATTAAAGACAGTTCTAAATAAAATAAATGTATAATATTTAGAGTGTGTCACTGTTTGTCTTTGTGAACTTAACTACACTTAAACTCTAATCCTGTGATATAAATGTTAAAACATTACTTTTCATCTCTTACCACTGTGTAATGGCAGTATTCAAACATTTATTAAGCACATTTTCACAAAAAGCTTTAAAGCAATCCAAGTCTTTGAGAATCATAAAAAGCTACACAAATAAAATACATTATTTATTTATTTATTTTTATTAAGCATCACTTACTTAATTTTTTTTTTTAATGTAATAAGACCTAAATGAGACATTGATGTCTAGTAAAATGTCAGTTAATAATTATTTATACACACGTGAACAAATAAAAGATCACTTCAGAATACAGGAAGTTTATTTGACTATGGTGTTTGCTACGCATAGGTTTCATCTGACAATATAGGAAAAAAAGTTATGTAATATAATGATTTTGTTTCAAGAAAAACATATATACACACCAGTAAGTTAGGTATATATCTTACACCAGAAAATACTGTTACTGTAGGGAAGTGGCGTCAAGAGAGATGTCAACTAAAAGAAAAGCAAAAAAACAAACAAAAAAAAAAAACATCCCCATCACATTTTCCAGACAGTTAAGTTGAAGACTTGGCACACTCTGCGACATCCAGCTTCCTTCCACTGCTGCACATTTTAGCGAGATTCTGTAAAAAGCACAAAGCAGAGTCAGCAAAGAAGAAAACTGTCTAAAATAAAGCTCCACTGATAAATAATCTTACATTAGCGGCTCGAATGATGCTGTTTGGAGACTGGAGGGCTGCAAGATCTGTGAGGATCCTCCTGAGATCACTGTTGGACGGATGCTCTGGAAAAAAACGGTCATTTTAGAAGAGGTTTAAAGTCACATGATGGTCTGGAAAACGGTCATTTTAGAAGAGGTTTAAAGTCACATGATGGTCTGGAAAACGGTCATTTTAGAACAGGTTTAAAGTCACATGATGGTCTGGAAAACGGTCATTTTAGAACATGTTTAAAGTCACATGATGGTCTGGAAAACGGTCATTTTAGAAGAGGTTTATGTCACATGATGGTCTGGAAAACGGTCATTTTAGAACAGGTTTATGTCACATGATGGCGGACCCAGTTGTGTGTCAGTGGTGACGTACAGATGTGAAGGTGTGTTTCTCGTACCTGGTTCAGGTGAAGCCTGTGGTTTCAGCTGCAGGTATGGATGCTCCAGCAGCTCCGCAATCGAGATCCTCTCTCTTGGATTTCGTACTAAACACCTCTGTAACAAAAAAATTACAAACATTTTATTTTATCAGTCTTCGTTAAAAGAATGTTTTAAAGATGAGGTAGGAGATGTTTTCCTGGAATATTATTATTATTTTCACCATTTAAAATCCACCCTTCACACTTCCATTACAACCAATTAATTTGTTTTATTAAGTTTATTGTTATTACTTTCTTGTAACATTTCTTATATTTTTATTTGATCTCATTTGAATCCACATTTAGATGTAAAACGACAGCTGATCCTGTTGATGCTGGATAACTGGTATGCTTTATGTCCTCCTCTCACACATACACAGATATGGTTTCTCACCTGCAACACGTCCAGTAAATCCTTCTCTGTGATGTCAGGAAACTCGATCTTGTGGGCGGGGTCGATGATGGCGTGCAGCTTCGTAATCTGATTGGTGATGCTTTGGAACGGCGTCTTCCCGTACGTCATGCAGTACAGGATGCATCCCAGGGACCACACGTCGCCTTTGGGGCTGATCTTTATCCAAACACATGTTAGAAAGTTAACACTCAGTGCTTTCCTGCAACCGTGTGTGACTTAGATGAAATCAAAATACCTTTGAACGGGCTTTTCCTGAGTGGGACGAAGACGTGTCTTTGATGGCTTCAGGGGGCATGTAGTTGAGGGTCCCCATCTGCATTTGTCAAAAAACACATTTCCTTTAATCTGACTGATGCATGTGCTCCAGCCCCGACACAACTGTCATGTGTTTAACACCAGCATTACATTAGCCTCATGTTTACATCACATTTATCTGACGCTTTTATCCAAAGTGACTCACAAGGTGCAGGCATGTACAGCGTAAAGGGCCTTGTCCAGGGGCCCACCTGGGATTCAAACTGACAACCTACCGCACCAAAGTCAGCGGTGTAAACCACAAAGCTATCCAGTCACAATAAATGTGTTTTATTGTTCTACACATTTCAGTTTTGTCAGCGGTCGTCCTGTGAAATCTGTTTCTAATCAAGTTTTCAGCTCATTTGAAATGTTCGTTAATCTGGCATATTTACATTTTGGTAAACGTTCATTAATATCAATCAATCAATCAAACCTTTATTTGTCCCCCAGTGGGGCAATTAGTTTCACAACAATGGGGAGCACAAACATACTATAAAAAATAAACACTATAAAAACACATATACACATAATAAATAAATAGGCCATGTCATGAGTATGGGGGGGGGGGGGGGCTATCTTTTACTCTTCGAGTTAAGAAGGGAGATCGCAGCAGGAACAAAGGAGTGTTTGAATCTATTTGTTTTGATTAAGGGATATCGAAGCAGTGTACCAGATGGTAGAAAATGAAACTGTTCATGCAAAGGATGTGAGTGGTCAGACAGGATGGCATTTACTTTCCTCAGAAGCTGTTTGTTGTACAGATCTTGCAGGGTTTCTTGTGCAGATCCTATCACTTTACTACTGATACTGACAACCTTATTCAATTATTCAAATATTACCTAATTCAATATATGCATAAATAAATAAAATGACTGGAAATAATGAATAAAATGTCATATCTGATGACCATGAAAACATGAATAAGTTTTTTTTTGTTGTTGTTGAAGAAAAGAAAAATAATATAATTATGGATTTTAAATACCGTGTCTTGAATTGTTTTTCTGAGTTTAACCAACTCGCATACAAACTACCACTAAACATGAAACCAAAAACACAAAACAGAACACACAAATATAAATAATGATATGGGTAAATAAATAAGGGACCCAAAGGCAAAGGCCTTTGTCCTGTCTGAGGTCATTAAGAGCTCATTAATTAGCACGACTAACTGAATAACTGGATTTGACACCAATTATTTCCATGTATTAATAGGATTATTGGATCGACAGGTATCACACAGTTTAGATCAGTGGATGGTTTTGGTTAAAAGGTGGATGTTTGGGTCTTTAAGGCTTAAACGACCATCATCGGCATTGATCTGACCTGTGAATCCTTCATAATACTGGTGACGTCGGGCTGAATTCTGTTTGCGATGCCGAAGTCGATCAGTTTAAGTGAAGCGTTCACGATGACAAAATTTGCCGGTTTCAAGTCACTGTGGACGATTCCTGTAAAAGACAGAATGTTTAAACGGAGCTTTCAGAAGCAAAGATTCATTTAGTGAAAACAGTGGGAGTCGGTGAGAGAACAGCGGCGAGCGCGGCACAGACAAAAAACCCACCGTGTTTGTGGATGGTGTGGACGGCCTCCAGCATGTTCTTCCAGTAGAACTTCCTCTCTAGTGGGTTCACAGATTTTCGGTTTCGTAACCAAGTGTTCAGATCCAAGTTTCCACATTCCATCAGCATATAAATGTAGTTGTGGGTTATTTCACTGTCGAGGCAAAAGGAAACATTAGGAACAGATTCAGCAAAAACACAATTACCTCTTTGTTTATTATGTTTGTTTTTTTTTAACTCACTAGTCGTAGAGTTTTATGATTTGGTCGCTGTACTGCTGCAGGTGGTTCAGGTGCTCAATCTCGTTTTTGTAACTTTCTATGGTCTGGGCGTCGGCCTCCTCCAGGTCCACGAATTTCACAGCAAACAGCTGCTTTTTGTGATCGAGGACCTGGTAGACCTGATGGAAAAAAACAAACCCTTTATGTTATAACGACAGCACCGGAAAAGAAGGAGAATGATGACTTTTCCGTGTCAGACTCAGGAGAAGGGTTTACCTTACTAGATCCACCACGTCCAATCATCTTCAGGATGAAGAACTGTTTGCCTTTAATAGTTATGGCTTCATTCGATAAAGTGGTAATGGACTAAAACAAACAGAAAAAAAGTCACTTAGATTCAAACAATGGTTAGATATAGTACAGGAAATATAGGTGACGGAAAAAAAGACTCATACCTTAAGATTAAAAAAAAGATGAATTTGATAGAAAATGTGACAAATGGATTGGATTTAAAAACAAAGACATCGGCGCTGAAATGATAATGTGATGCCCTTATGTTCCTTTTATTGTACTGTTTTATCTTTTGTTGAATAATGTAATATCCACCTGGCCTTGGTGTATTGTTTGTCATATTTTATGTTCATGAACATGTGAAAAAAAATAATAAAAAAAGAAAGTCTCCAAAAAAGTTCCCAGGGCTACTTTAAGATCCAGGCCCAGATCAGGAAAGACGAATAAACAAACTTACAACATTTTTTCTTTAATCCATATTTTTATCACAACTTGTTCATATTTTATTAAATGTGATTCTATCAGTTTTGAGTCTGAACTGACTGTGACCCTGAAGTGACCCACGTGGACTACAGAGGTCCTGAAGTGACCCACGTGGACTACAGAGGTCCTGAAGTGAC
>JAPSES010000228.1:18171820-18186207 GCA_029822895.1 Maxillicosta whitleyi
TATCAATTAATCGTAAGTCGATCGATAAGGTCAATCAACTAATGATTAATGAATTAATCGATAATTTGCATCCCTAGTCTGAACCAGACTCTTACGCTGAGGTAGAGGCTGTCTTGGTCTTTGTATTGGTGATGTTTTAGCAAAGTTATAAAAAAAAAAAAACTAGATGTTTGTTCATGATCTTTGACACTAAGTGCAACTTTCCTGACTTGTGAGATTATACTTTTATCAACAAACATCATATGTATAAATGATGGCCCCATTTAACTGGGATCATTAATACTGTGACTCAGTATTAACGGCCATAAATGTTTTTTCTGAATTTAGGTCCCCTGCGGTACAGCGGAGGGGGTGGGACTTCAGCTCTGCTTTAGAATAATTAGACTGCATGTCTGTAATACAAATGGCTCCAGCTTGGCAGAAATAGTTTGTATATATGCTTCACACCAAAATTAATTCACAGTGTTTGGAACAATTTTGGTCATTTTTTTTCCCCCTTTTGCTACATGAATTGAAGAGAAAACATGACTGAAAAATACTTATCTTTCACTAAAACTATGCTTCATATACAAGTGGAGAAAACACTTTTAGAACTAATATATTATAAGAAGAAAACAGGCCTGGATTTAGATTTTTGTACATCCAGAAGAATTTTTCACAATTATAAAGTAAAACCCTGATTTGTTGAATTATTTTGACACCTGGGGGAAGTTTAGACAAGAAATTCATCAAGAAATGTAGTGTTTCTAAGTGATCTGTTATTATGTTGATTTGTTTGACTGAAAGACTAACATTTTAAAGGAGCTTCTTATAATCACCAGCTGTAGGCAACGTAACCGGCTACACTTAAATATATTGTATGCTTTGCAAAGTAGTTTCAGAAAGCAAGATATAGTCACTGGGTTCTGCCTCGAAATAACGTGAGTAATAGATGAGAAAATGAATTACACATGGGACACTTTCAAAGCTGTTCATCGTAGCTGTCAGTCACAAACAGGAGACACAACAGAGAAAAATGTCTGGTACCTGAATGAGTTCAGCCACTCTTGGTCCACATTAAATCACCCTCAGATGTGGCTGTAAAATCAGTGAATCAAAAACCTTTTAGTTTCCTTTGATGCAACACGAACACAAAACACTGAATATGTTTGTTTCGATATGTGCATCCATATTTAGTACTTATTGTTTGGAGTTGTGCCGGTGATATATGCGTCTACCGCTGTTTTTAAGATGACAACAGAGCAGAGTGCATAGATGAAACCTTTGAAGTCTGATATATTATGTGTGTTTATGTGTCCAAAGTAACCCATTTGTTTTAATACAGGCCGGGCGTATGAAAAGGAAAGGTACAAAAACACCTTTGTTTAAGTCTTAGATTTCTTACACTCTTTGACCCTGGGCGTCTTCTGTTCCAGATTCTGGTTCCCCTGCGTCGACTCCTACTCAGAGCTGTGCACCTGGAAGCTGGAGTTCACCGTGGACGCCTCCATGGTGGCGGTGTCCTGTGGCGATCTGGTGGAAACCATCTACACACATGACATGAGGAAGAAGACTTTCCACTACGTCCTCCCCATTCCTACCGCAGCCCCCAACATCTCTCTGGCCGTGGGTCCGTTTGAGATCCTCGTGGACCCCTACATGCACGAGGTGAGTCTGGGAAAATGACAGTGATGCTAGGTTTGCTGTTGATGACCTTTTGGTGTTACATGTAGTGGTTTTTATGTATTATATATTATCACTCCATATTATATACCATATATATTGAGTACAGTGGACCCCCGGGTTATGGCATCCCTAGCTTATGTTTTTTTCACATTACGAAGTGGAATACAAAGTTTTTTCATCCCCTTGTCGCAGCATTTTTCCCGCCTTACAGCATCAACGACAATTTCTCTTGCGCGTCCAAAACTAAAATAACTAGCTTAAGCTTTAAATGCTTTGGTCTGTGGTCATGATCTATGCTACACAGGTGTTCCTCTACAAAGGAACAATCAAATAAATATTACATCATACTCTTACTGAAATCAAATCTTCCAGAATCAGCTCATTTCTTTTGGAAACAGAAAGAGGGGCATCTGTAGTGCACTTCACCATAATTACTTTCTTTTCCAACAATAAGAATATCTGAACAGTTTTACATTCACACAGGAAGTGAAGCATAGTACCTAATTAAATTTACAATTAACACTGAATATGGGTGTTTTTACCCTCTTTGTTGTAGTAGTAAAAGTAGTAGAAGTAGTAGTACAAATACACTGATTAATGTGCTGTCAGTCAGAGCAACAAGCCTAACCCTTAGTTTTATTTTGGTAGATTTTAAATCGGTAGTGATTCAAGGTGAGCATCATAACCAAACACATTTTCTGATTGTAAATAACACCCTATCTTGGATTGATATCTGATGAGCAAAGAGAATGAACAAAACAGACATAATTTTCTTCATAAATCATGATTGATTTAATATGAATTAGGTTCTTGTGTGAACAAAAAGAACAGAATAAAACTGTTTGTTGCTGGAGCCCGAAACATGTTGGAAATCGTTGGTATTTATTCATTTATTTGTATATTTTTTAATATTAGTATTATATTTAAGACTGCTGTAACCCCTCGTATGCTTTTCTCGTGTCTTGTATTTTGACCTAATGACCACTAGATGTCCTTAAACACAAGGTGATAAAGAGCAACAGGTTTCAGTCAGTAACAAGTGTTTTTATATCCAGAGAAAAACAACAAAAATGTGTCTGTACTTAATGTAATGTGGTAAATGTGTGGGAAGAGGTTGTGTGTTGGACCTTGAATTCTATGAAATTGATTTTAAATGTTGTAAAGATGGGTAGAATATATATCATTTATACTTTTCTGTATTCTGAATGCTGCTGCTCAGTACAATCAGTCTTTGATGAACTGTGACGTCATGTGACAGCAGAGCAGCTTCCAGGTGACAATTAACAGTCGACGGCAAAATTAGAAACTAATTTAATAGTCGACGAGTCATTAGTGAAGTCATGTATTTTTGTTTAAGGAAAAATACTTATTTTATTGCTGGAACTCTTGAGTATTTAGTTTATTTAATAAACTTTGTGAGGCACTGGAAGAGTTATGCACAAAATGTACTTTATTTGAGACAACAATTTTATTGCTGTTGCAATAGCTGTTTGTTGAATACTGAATTAAATATTAGTTTAACAGACTTCGTTTTGCATTCTAATCGTTATGAACCAATTGCTGTTGTTAAAGGGAAGAAAATATATTTTATTGATGCAATAAATATAAAGAAGAACCATTGGTTTTTTTTTTTGCAGTGTGTTATCTGACAAGTTAACTAGTTGTTAAAGTACTTGATAATTAGTCAGTCGGGTATTGAAGTAGTCATTAGTTGCAGCTTTTATGTCTTTACCTTATGTAAATTTATTCTCCACTCTCCCAGTACATCAACAAAATAAGTGTCAGGTAATTAAAAAACTTAATAATAATTTTTTAATGTAAATTCAGTGCTCCTCTGTTTCTGAAAGTGAATTAAAGCTGTGTCTTTGTGCATTTTCATGTTTTATTTTCCAGCTTGGTGAGGCCTTTTATCTTACATTGGTGTTCCATCGTCTGATTATGTGACCTACCATTACCCAGTACTCATACGTGCACCGTTCCCTTCTAGGTGACCCATTTCTGCCTACCCCAGCTGCTGCCGCTGCTCAAACACTCTATGTCTTACCTCCATGAGATTTTTGAGTTCTATGAGGAGATACTGACCTGCCGTTACCCGTACGCCTGCTTCAAGACTGTGTTTGTGGACGAGGCCTACGTACAAGTGTCGTCTTATGCTTCCATGAGCATCTTTAGGTAAAATAAGCCTATGAGTGTCTGTGTGAGAATCTAATCATAAGGTTTAATGGTGGTACCAACAGTAGCCTGTGGTTGTGTGTCTTTCAGTACCAACCTGCTCCACAGTGCTATGATCATAGACCAGACGCCCATGACTCGCCGTTGTCTGGCCCAGGCCTTGGCGCAGCAGTTCTTTGGCTGCTTCATCTCCAGGATGTCTTGGTGAGGTGTTTGATCCAGAGCAAATACACACTATACTCACTTATGCATTAATGTGCAACCCTGTTGATTTTGCAGGGTTGAAATAAGCAGACATATTTATTTCACTCTTCTTCAGATATGACAAGAAAATATAGGACGTATGTGCACAGCCTTAAAAGACACACAAAAAAACAACCCTGAGCTAATTATATTGTAAAGGTTAAAGTTAGCATTCAGTTTGACCTCTGACCCCATGACAAGACGCAGTATAAAGAATGAGAAACATCTAACATGTGTTGTATAAAACACCAGAAAAGTAAAGCCCTAAATCGCTTGTTGTCTGAATAAAAAGGTTAAAGACACATTCAGTGCAAAGGGAAGTTGCATTAAACACAATCACTTTGGTTTATAGAAGCTGTTTTTCCCTGAAACTTTAGTTTTTCCAGCTGTTCATACTTATATATCCAGACTGAATCTAAATACAGACGCTGACAAATGCATATGTGGATTTTAGAACTTTAATACACCAACAAACCTAATTTTGAAATAGAACTTTTCACAGTGTTTACACCATTCAGTATATTATAGTTTAGTAAAACCCTCATATATGTAATGCTTGTGTTCAGTCAATGTGGGAATATTAGTTTATTTCTGTATTCCAGGAAGCACATTTCTTGCATGAGCCTGAATGTTAGTGACATCTCTCTCATCTTTGAAAGATTTTAAAGAATTTCCAATTAACAAAATATATTTTCTGTGGCCCCAACAACTAGTGTTAAGAGAAAAAGCAAACCAAGCACATGGATGTACTTAAATAGAATAAGTGTGATCAATTTAGTTGCACAGTCAGGATGATATTCTTATTTTTTTCTGCATTACCATTTTACTGCATTAAAGACCAACAAACTCCAAGCTCTAACTAAACCAAACATGCAAAGTTTTAACAGAAACATCCATTTTTATCTGCTGTCTGTTTACTTTTATAGGCATTTAGTCATTTTGTTTCAGGCATATAAATGTGTTTATCTTTCCAACATTTCACCCTCTGCCTTTAGTGTGATTCCCATCCATCGAAATTGTTTATTGTGTTTGGAAGGATTGCACTTATATTTTATTATATGGATGTATGAATGTGAAGGCCTGTAATTTCTGCAGCTATATCTGTGTGGAGGGAAAAAGCTGAGAAATAAATCACATTAAAATGATGGTGCACATCATCGTGTGCGCATGTCCCTCTAAAATAACTGCTCTGTCGCACAAAGGGATGAGTTCTCTGCTTTGTGGTGCTCAACGTGAGTGAAATTAGTTTAAAGAATCGTCTTAAAAAAAAAAAAACATAAAACTTTTATTCTATTCCAGTGCGACTGTGAATGTGGTCATCTCATACAAGGTCACAATTGGATCAAAGTCGTTGAAACACTTCAAAAAGCGACTAGTCTCTGCAGCAGCACTTTAATTATGAAATACTGTTTCCTTTTTATTACCGAGCAGCAGCTGTACATCATACAAGTTCTCATTTAGAGCAGCCTATTGATCTGTCAGCTCTGATGATGAAGAACCTTTCCGTTTCTGTCGACTGCAGTGTCTTTAACAGCTGCTTCACAGTCGCTGCAGAGGCTGTTGAGCAGCTGTTGTATTGTAACCTTATGTATCCTGCTTATAAACACGATATTGTTTTCAAATAGTGTTAGAATATTGATTCTCTTTATTCGTGTTTTCCAGGATAGTCATCACAGTAAGTGGAAATCTGCATATAAATTACCTCCCCACCCTAGTGTTTCTGCATAGTTTTACTAACCTGAATAAGTTTATAAATTGTTGTAACTGGTCTCTTCAGACGTGCTGAAAATCTCACTGTAGTGTCCTAAACCTCAGTTTATTATTAAGTTTAATCTGTAAAGACCAAGTACTACTTTTGTGGCAGTTCTTAAATGAATTTCTCTCTCTATTTAACTTTTATTAAGTGATTTATCACCATTTATTGTAATATCCTCTGTATTTTGCACATTTTCAGTGCAAATCAAGTATTTATCACAATTTACTAAAATGTTAGCTTTTGTATTTTTTTTATTTTTTTTTGGACTTATAATCTAACCAATGTGTTTTTTATTTATTTATAGTTTATTTGATATGGACATATGGATTCTGAGCAGTTTCAATTAAATGCAGCAAAACATTTTGATGCTCACTTGAACTGATTACAGTAATTATTCGAGTGTTCACATTAGAACACTGTATTTTACACCAATTATTTATACGTATTGATAGGATTAATGGATCAGCAGGTATTAAATACTGTACATGAGTAGACTGTTTTGGTCACCGGTGGATGTTTGGGTCTTTATGGGTTCATTTTGTGATTTAATGTTAAATGATGTTATGGTTAATCCTTGATCCTCACAGCGATAAGGTCCTGGGTTTGACTTCACTCAGGGTTCCCACTGGGTCTTAAATAGTCTTTAAAATGTATTCAATTTGATATGTTAGGTCTTAAGTTATATTGCCATAAACTTGTTCGCTGTCTTGTTTTGAAATGTGTCTGGGAAATGTCCAAGATGCAAAGAAAGTAACGTTAATCAACTCAGTTAAACACGACAATTCATATTGAAATTAGGAACCGATTATTGCTAACTTTGCAGCCCTGGCGAGACATGCTCACAGAAATGAAAAGTAAGCAAGAGGAAGTGCAAATTTAATAATGCCTGGTTGGAGAAAAGATCACTCTTGACCTGTTTGACACGAGTGGAGGGGAACGTGCTCGAAGCTCCATGCAGCAGTTAATAAATACATGTTCCTAAATTCTAGGAGTCGTGACTTTTTGCCAGTATGGCTACGAAATGGGCATTAAATTCTGTTCAACGTAGTCTTATATTTAACTTGTAGAAACCTGTAGGAATCTTGATCGCTGACAGCCCAGAGGACTGATGGAAATAAACAGAATGGGGTTAAGTAGATTCACATGTGGACGATGTCCTGTTTGTGTTGAGAACCACTGTCCGCCGAACAAGTCTGTGTCCAGAACTTGAAGTAATGGAAAAGAAGTGATCGCAGTCCGCTCACTTAACACGCTGCCATGTTGGTTTGTGCCTGTGCTTTCCGCAGTTCTCTCTGTGTCTTTTTTAGAAGTGTGGTAACATTTAGCCCTTAGTCCTTTTCATATAAGGCAGGTGATGAGAGATTTACAACAGGGCTAACCTAATTTGTCAGTACTGGGAGTCAGAAGTCGGGCCAACTCTGGCCTCAGCGACTGTATTTGCCTACATGATGGATGGCCGTGGTCCTGCTCGGCATCTCGGTCAGAGCGGTCGGCATGTGTGAGAACGTGAGAGATGGATTCATGGCTGCTTTGTTGTGTTAACAGGTCCATTAGCAGGGCTTTATCACGTTCTCCTGCTGCTCGTACGCCGTAGAAAAAACACTGGGTCGTCCGTCCTTTACCTCCTCTCCTCTCTGACCTCCAAACTCACATCAGATGTTGGACCTTGGTTTGCTTATGTTGTCGAAACGACTGTTGTTGTGTAAGGAAAGACTCCGGGAAAGTCCAGATCCCTTTGATTTTTAGCAAACCGTGGTGCTGGCTGCTTGCAATTAATCAGAGTGGGGGTTAACTGGGGTCTGTAATTGAAAACAGGCCGCACTCAGTAGTCTGTCAGACATAACGGAGAAGTTAAACGACAGAAAAGCCGCTCTTTTCCAATTTTAGTTCATTGTTTTAATCCTTCTTTTTGTTAAGATGCTTTATGTTAGTGGCATGAAGGCATCTATAGTTGATAAAAGTTTTGCAGCAGCACAAAATACTACATTTTGTGTCTCTAAAATGCAAAAATGTAGTGGGAAAGATGCTCAGTTCTGTCTGTAATTTCCATCTGAAATCATCTAAGCCACAGAAGCCAGATTGGGTTTAGTTCAGTGTCAAGCAGTGAAACCACTAACATTGAATATTTTGTCACTGTTTTACAAGCTGATGAATTTATGAGGCTTGTATTTGCCAAGTTCTTTCAAAGAAAACCCAGAGGATAAAGCTTTCCACTTCGGTTAAGCCTTTAATACTTTACAATCTCAACAGTCAAAGAGCTGAAAATAGTCCTGGCAAAAGAGGTGAAAAGGTGAAACGGTGAAATATTTCACCACTGCAGGAGAAAGTGAAGGTATTCTGAGCAGCGGCGTTTGTTTATTTATTTATTCCTGAGTGGCGTCACATTGACAGGAGGTTTGTGGAGCTGAAATGACGTCGACCTGAAGTTGCTAGCGTCGGTTATTGATGGATTCATTATAAATATGGTTTTCTGTGTTTATATTGTGGCGCTTTGGTCTGCAGGGCTGATGAGTGGGTTCTGAAGGGAATCTCTGGCTACATCTACGGCCTCTACCTGAAGAAAACCTTCGGAGTCAATGAGTACAGGCACTGGATTAAAGAGGTAAAAACACAGGTGGCATTATCGATACAATCCAGGAATTATTTTAGATACTTTTGCCCTTCTTCTTTTTGTTTCCCCCTTCTTTTTTTGGGAGTAAACAGTCAGGGTCAGTGAATATTAATGATTGTAAAACATTTTTATTTGTTTTATTTCTATTAACTCCTGTTGCTCCGAGTGAACCAGGCTTAAAACACTATGTGCAAAGGTCAAATTCAGATTATCCTCCTTCATTTATTTTCTTAAAGTGGTTCATTTTTTCACATTGTACATTTGGTATATTTTCTATGATTTATTTTGAATAAAATGTGGGTTTATGAGATTTCCAGAGGGGGGAACGTGAGAGCGAATGAATAATGGATCAATAATGTAAAGCACTTTGGGTGTCTAGAAAAGCAATTTAAAAAAATCTAATCCATTATTATTATTATTATTTACAACTTTTGCTTTCTGTTTTTTATTTAGTCTTTTTTTTGGTAATTTATTTGTCCATTTAACACAACACGATACGCGTTACTTCCGTGTCGTCTACTCAGAGTTGCTGAAAACTCGCTCGCTGTTTATTTTCTCATCTGAATTTCTACGTCCACCACCAAAGACTGAATCTACGTGACCGACCATGGTGTAGTTTTCAAATAAATCCAGTCAAAATGCCGTTACACTGTTTTGAAAATTTAACGTAGCGGGAGAAAATTAGCGTAGTGGCCCAAAATTATAGCGTAACAGCCCATGACGGTACTTTGCACTAGCTAGAACCCTGAAGAGTGATTTATTTACATCACAAACCAATGTCCATAAATAGTCCCACCTCCTAATCACTTGGTCCTACTTTCCCTCATTTCCTATCAGTGCGCTGACTGCTGCGCACTAGTACACTACTGTTTTAGCAGTGAAACAGGTAGACTAGTGTCATCTTTCGGCAGTGCGGAGGGATACGAAGAGAGAGAAAGTAGGGCCAAATGATTACGAGGTGTGACTTTTTATGGACATTGGTTTGTGATGCAAATAAATCACTCTTTTGAACACATGCTGTTTTTAGAAGAAAACCGTTTTATTTCAGTGACCCCCGCAAAACTTGCCGGAACTACTTTGGTTTGGACCAAAACCAGACCAGAACTGGGCTCACAGGACACTGTCGGGGAGTAAGTCAGTGTGGATGTACTACACTGATGAGGGGATGGAATACAGATTCATGTCAAAAACACACAACTATCCCTGATGTCTTTATTAGACCCTAAAGTAGTTTATTATGTATAAAAACGGTCTTCTCTAAATGATCACATCGCTGTGTTTTTCATCAGGAACTGGACAAGATCGTTGAATATGAACTGAAGATGGGAGGCGTTCTGCTGCATCCGACCTTCAGCGGAGGCAAAGAAAAAGACAAGTAATGAATAAAATGTAACTCCTCGTGGATCAGTTGGGGCGTCTTCTATTTTCTTGGATGTAAGACTCATTGTTTATATGTTTTATTTCCCTTTAGTCCGACTCCGCACCTTCATTTCTCCATCAAACACCCCCACACATTGTCCTGGGAGTATTATAAGATGTTCCAGTGTAAGGCCCACCTGGTGATGAGGCTAATCGAAAACCGCATCAGCATGGAGTTTATGCTGCAGGTGAGACGCAACAGGGTTTTGGTGTCATTTCTGTCTCCTGTGTTGGTGTTAATTATTGTGTCCACGCTGGGTAGACGCTGTAGTCGCCTCTGTGAGTGAGAAACCACTGCTCTGATTTTTACATGTAGCTTCCCTGGGACAATGTCTACTGAGTTTATTCACAGTTTTTACAAATGTTTATTTATATTTTTTTAGTTTTTAGTTTATTTTTGACACGTTTTAAATATTAATCATGTGCCTTCACTTATAATGGGACTTATTTTAATGGCTTATTACTTGGAAATGATTAGCGATATCAATATAGTTACTATTGAGCACTGATAGGAAGTCATATATGGACTTTCATTTGGGTTTGTGACCTTTGACCTTGAGTGACTCTGAAGGGTCACATTCAAAGTCACCAATATCTAGATTTTCTTCTCAGGAGCTACTTTTCAGATTCTCTTAAAATTGTATTTGTAGTTTTCTTGGGACAATGTCTCCAAAGTTTGTTCATAGTTTTAAGGAATTTAGATCGACGTACCCGATTTATGTTATTTCGACTTTACAACGCTGGAGTCTCTTCCACTATTACTGTACATATGTACTGTATACTGTACGTACAGTAAGTACAGTATCTTATTTTTTACTTTATTTTATTAATATGAAGTATAATACGTGTATTTAGATAGTTATTTAGAGATTTAGGGGGTATTTAGGGGTACTAAAGGGTTAATTCCAACTTAATCTCATTCGTAACCTGAGGACTAACTGTAGTTACTATTGATCTCTGATGTGAAGTCATATATGGGCTTTCATTTCATTTGTTGAATCCCACCCACTTCTATTGGGAGATGGATCTGCATCATGACCACACGACAGAACCTGACAACTTCGCTAATTCAAGTTGTTACTGATTCTTGATAGAGCATGTAGGTGACATACAGGGACGTTGGCTCTATTTTTTTAATCTTCAGTTTTTCTCCGTTTTCTTGTAGGTTTTCAACAAGCTCCTGAGCTTGGCCAGTACGGCGTCCTCTCAGAAGTACCAGAGTCACATGTGGAGCCAGATGCTTCTGTCAACTCACGCCTTCCTCAAATCCATCTCCAACGTCTCAGGAAAAGACATCGGACCTCTCATCAAACAATGGGTGTATCCTTTCAACAGTTTCTCCTGATTGACGATACAGTGGCGGACCTTTCAATTCAATTCAATTTTATTTATATAACCCAATATCACAATGACAGTTGCCTCAAAGGGCTTTCCAGAAATGTAATAAGGTCAGCAGAGAACACACAGCCAACCGAACACATACAACATGGACACAATCAAACAGTGACTAAATGTTTCCTAGCACATCCCCGGTCCTTAGACTCCCAAAAAACTCGTCTGTGGGAAAACAGCAGGGATTCTGCAGGCCCTTAAAGTGACACAGCTCTTTGTTGTTGCTGTTATCTGTAGCTTCTTTCTTAAATTTATTGTGTTTATGTGAAATATTCATATTTTTTATGCCGAACAAAACAAGAATGGTGCATTCAAGGGTTGGATCTCTCATTTTATAACAGATTTCCAAGTAAAAAAAGAAAAAAAAAATCCAACGTCAAACACCTGTCATCACCAATGAATTCATTAACTTTATAAGAAGTTCTGGGACTCCAGTGTTTTGCTTTGTATTTTTCCACATTTCTTGTCCTTTTTTCATCTGAAAAGGAGTCAAAAAGTCTAAAACCGAATATATTTTGACTTTCTTTTTTTTTTTTGCTTAAACTGAAAAGAAACTTAAAGAATAGGGGGGGAAATGAGACGTGTAGATAACCATCTGTTCTTTTTACTGTTGGTTCATCAGGACGTGTGCTTTAGTCTTAACCTTTTTTGTGCTCAGAGACCAGAGCAGTGTGGTGAAATTCTTTGGCAGTTTCGCTTTCAACAGGAAAAGAAATGTGCTGGAACTAGAGATCCGTCAGGACTACACGTCATCGGGAACTCAGAAATATGTGGTTAGTGTTTGGAAACTACAGAGAAAACTGATTATCTGGCATGAGACAGTTGTCAGTCCAGAATCTGTAACCCGTACAAGTCATTCCTGATGTTTTTCATTTATCTTTGGCTTAAAATAATGACGTGAAATATAAGATACTGTTGGTTGTTTACAAGCAACGATGTTTACTGTTTTTTACTTAGTCTGATTTAACGACTTAAACATCTGGAACATACACTTATTTATGTTAATATAATGTAAAGGCTGTTCAGGTGTTGTTGTTTTTTAATATCAGAATATACTCACTTTAACCTTTAAAAACTCAAATAACCACCAGCGACACTCAAAAACATCTATTGATCTAAAACGTTTAAGAACTATCGATCCAGTAATCCTATCAATACATGAAAATAATCTGGGTAAAATGCAGTTGATCATCTTTTTATGGTCATCACATATGACCCTTTTTGGACGTTCAGAGGTTCTGCAGTGAACATGGAAACACTGTCATCTTCTACAACATCGTTTCATCAGTAAAATGCATCGAATTTGACATGACAGTGGATGGAGACGCATGTTTTTATGTTCAGCTAATGTACTGATGTAATATTTAATGAACATCTGAATTAAATGCATAAATATACCTGATTTTCACTGTAAAATGCAGAGGATAATGCATGTGGAAAATGGTGGTGAATTATTTAGAAACGGTTAAATATAGAGGAAATTTTGTTTTAGGTCTTTAATGGTAAATAACATGTATAAAATATTGGTTTTGAAGCAGTTATGAAATCAAGACACAAAGTTGGAATTGTTTAAAACCACTATATGGATAAAATAATGTCATTTCACAGATCGCAAAAAGTTATTTTGCTGTATTTGAAATTGTCTCGATGTGTTTGTAAATTTCTTAAACAACAAAAAGCTGTGATTTTATCGGATGAAGTCACATTATTAATATTAAAACTGTTTTTTTTTTGTTGTTGTTGTTTTTGTTTCTTCCCCAGGGTCCCATCAAGGTGACGGTGCAGGAGCTGGATGGTTCTTTCAACCACACACTGCAAATAGAAGAAAACAGCCTGAAACATGACATCCCCTGTCACTCCAAGAGCAGACGGTACACGACACACGGGTTTTATGGAACTGTTGGCACATGTCGGCATTCGTTTGAATGATTTGTCCTCCGCAGTTCATTCAAAACCCTCTGTTCCTGCAATAACAATGCAACATTTAGTCAGTGTTTATCAAACATAAATGAACTGTTTTTGTATAGATTTGAGTTCATAGATGTACATAGTGGTTCATAGATATACAGACCATTTCTTCCATTTCTTGTTTATTCTAATGTCTGGTCCAACTAAAGGTCCATTTGTTTGGACAAATATAATCATAACAACAAAAATATCTCATAATAGTTTAATTTCAGAGCTGATATTTATCCATTTAACATGTTTTCTTGATAAAAACCAAAAACACATCAGTTCTTACATCAATATCTATGTCATTGTACTGATAGAAACAATGCTTTTATTCATTCCATGTTTTCTTTTCTGTATGTTTTAGTCACATGACACACACAGGAGTTAGTATTTAATGGCATAACCATTGATTTTGATGACTATTGATGGTCTAATAATTATTTCTGCAACTGTATATACTGTTACTATTGTTAATATCGTTCATAGTTGTGCATAATGTTAATGTTGTGTCTATTTATATTTTAGTTAGTTATTTTAGTTGTATTTTTATTTTACCTATTGTAGAGTTTTATATTCTATGTTCTTAGTTTTTTGTAATTTTATATTTGGTTTATTCTTATATTCTGATGTCTTTTTTAAATTTTATTTTTATTAATACTGACTGGAATAGCACTCCTAATTTCATTGCACACACAATGACTTTCTGTTCTGTTCTATGTAGAGTTCAAACATTGCCAGAGAAATTTCTCGTTTTTCATTCTTGCAGTTTGTAAATGAGACATGAGGCGACTCTGTAAATTATCTTATTTTCATTATTATTCAGTTCAAGCTCTTCTAATATCTTTTCTTTCCAGAGCAGTGGAGACATTTCAGCATAGGAAACGCTCGGGCACGTTGCCTGAGCCTTAAAATGATGCCAAATGCTGCTGTTGTTGAGTTGCCCTGGACATTTTTTATTCATTAATTCCAGTTCTGTTGGACTTTGTCTCTAGGATTTTTGCTGTAAATCTCACAGTGGATGAAATACTAAATACTGACCCTAAGAAAAGGTTTCTAATGCCCTCTGTTGTTGTTTTCCCCCAGAAACAAAAAGAAAAAGATCCCTCTGATGAACGGAGAGGAAGTGGACATGGATTTGACGGCCATGGAGTAAGACATTTAACGTTCAGGGTTCTG
>JAPSES010000228.1:18196399-18207161 GCA_029822895.1 Maxillicosta whitleyi
ATGAACCACTGCAGTACTGACCCATGGAAGGATCAGAACTATTGGTGCAGTTAAATCCACTGAATGTCTCCTGGAATTAAAACCAAAGTTGGTGCAGTTAAATATTGATATGTGTGAGGTTTTTTTTTTTTTCAGTCGGGCAGTGTAAATGCCACCAAATTATTTCTTCAGACGAAACTAACACTGGATCACAGAATCACAGAATGCGATTTTCACGTGGAATTAATTTGTCATTTATATTTTGTTCCAGTTTAACACAATGGAAGACGAAGACATCGATATGGAGACGGTTCACGACAGTCAGGCCTTCATTCACCATCATCTCAACCTGTTAGAGAGACCTTCAACTCCAGGTAAAAACACACAGATGCTCACATGCATGTCCCACTCAGGAAAAACACAGACCTCTTCAAACTAAACCTGTTTTTTTTTTTTACTGCCGTGATGTTTTTCTTTCAAAGAGTGAAGTTTCGGAATGACGTAAAAAATCACAGACTGAATGAGAAATTAACGAAACTGAAGCGTCTTTACGTCCAAATCCCTGCTATAAACAACATATTTACAATAAAATCTGCACAAATGGAAATAAGAACAACATCCAAGCTTTTTAATGTTGAACATTTTACATGAATTTCCAAAACATCAAGGCTGTTAAAAATTAGATCTCAGCCTGGAAGGACATATTTTATAATATAAATGCTAATTAACACTAAAAAAAAAAAAAAAAATGTTATGTGTGTTATGTTGAAGTGTTTCAGAATTTCAGCAAAGTGTCCCAAAAAATGTGGAAAAAAGAAGTGTTGAGTGTTCAGAGTGATTGATTGTTTATGATTTAAACCACAGATGGAAATTAGCTTGTACGTAGCTACATCTGGTGCTACACATATTTCCTCTCACAGATTAATTTGTTTCGTACACTGTCCCTGTTAAATAAACCAAACTAAACTTTTCCACCACATTCAGACAGTTACTGATGCCGCGATGAGTTTCAGAAAAGCTTTGGGCGTTGTAGTTTGTGCAGACGTTACCTCAGTACATAATCAATGAAAGAAGGTCGCTGCTAAAAAGCTATTTGATTCAGAAAACAGTTATATTAGTGGCAAAACAGCTAAAAATCTAAGGTCTAATAATAACGCTGCTTCAAAACACTCAAAAGAAAAAAGCTTCCACAGGAGAAAAAAAACACAGATGGGTTCATGTCAATGTTTAACCCTTTATAGTTCACTCATAAGTCGCTTTTCCATCAGGCTTATGCACAAAACTTTACTGATATTTATTAAAACTCGAGAGAAGAGAAGTGCGTAATGTCATTTTTTTTCCATTAAATCACAAATGCGAGGATTTGTTTATTATCGCGAAAATGACGCTAGAAATCATTCCATAAACATGGTGTTTATTTACAGATATACTCATTATTATTATATATTATCCTTCTATTCCGTACTAAATTATGAAATTATTCAGTTTCCTGGTGTGTCCTCACATACCGTGTTTCTGTTAAAACTCTTCTTCTTCTCTTGTTGTAATGTCCGTCAACATCTGGATTTTTTTATTCACATGACTCTATTTGAGGAAAAAAACCTCTTTCCTTTGCATTTTTGCGTAATATAGCAATTTCGCAACATGCAAAAAAACACGTCTTGTAAAAACTTTTAATCGAAAAGCAAGAGTTTGGGTGAAATTGTCGTTTTTTTTTCATTAGGTTGATTTTTATACGAAAGTTATATTTGCGATATTTGAGGCTGAACGGAAATTCAAAATGTCAAACTCAGTGTGTTATCGGAGGACAATGTAATGACTTTCTAGACCCTGTGGACCTCATTGGACCTGAAATTGTCAACTCACTTTAACTGTGTCTGTCACTTTCTTATAAGAAAATCAGAAATGACCAAAAACAGTCACTTGTCCAACACAGGGTTAAAGTGAATCACAAAAATGAACGTGTTAGCATCAGTTCAAACTCATCTTTCCTTGTTCTTTTTTTTTTTTTTTTTTTAGGAAAAGAGCCTCCGTCCGTCGAACAGTCCATGCTATCGTTGCCCGCTACGCCGGCGCCAGTTTTCCCCAAAGAATCCACGTCCTCGTCTTCTAAACACGGAGGCGAACACGGCCACCACCATCACCACCACCACCACGAACACAAGAAGAAGAAGAAGAAGCACAAGCATAAACACAAACACAAGCACAAGCACGAAAGTAAAGACAAGGAGAAGGACAGAGACAGGGACAACTCCCACGCCTACAGTAACAGCCCCGCCAGCGGACGATCCCTGCGCTCGCCGTCGCTCTCCGACTGACGGAGGTTAGGGTCACGTGGACGCCGTCAGTGCGCAGACGCAGGATTACGTCCCTCCCCGTGAGTATGTAGAGATAAGACGTGTTCGAGTTCAGATGTAAATATGAATTAGTGAGTAGTTGTTTCAGAGTCGGTGGAATTTCGACTGAAGCTGAAACTGATCCGGACCGGACTGATCCAGGCGGGACGACTCTGCTCCAGGTAAAACCATGCGGTGCGCGGGTTGTGCACATTCCGGAACACCTCGCTCTGCTCGGTTCGGTTCTTTTCGGCCCAGTTCAGACCAGAAAACCGACTCGGGTTGACTCGACTTCTCAAATCCATCGCTGGTAGGTTTCGGAACGTCCAGGATGTTTTCTGGAGGTTTGAGGTGACGCCAAGTCCACATGGGAACAGATCTACTCCAGGAACAGACACGGGGAACATTTTTTCTGTTTCATCACTTCTACAAATGCACCATAAGGTATAAACGGCTCCAAAACAATCTGATCTGATCTGGAGATGGTGCTCCGTCGGCGAGAACTGTCAGGTTTTCAGCTCATCTTTGGTCTGAACTGGGATTTTCCAAAGTTTCCGCTCATTTTCAGGAGTACGTCCAACACATGAGACGACACGTGGAACTGAGGTCATGTCTCAAACCTCAGACTTTTGCTGTGTTTACACCTGTTGCGTTTCAGGAGACTTTTGGAAACACGACTGAATTAGTCTCTAAACTCAATGGACGGACGGACGGACGGACGCAGAGACAGTTGGAAACACTGATCCTGTTGTGATTTCACCTCCTGATCGGCGTCTTCTGTCCGTTCTTGATTCGTTGCGATCCTTCACAGAAGAAAACGCGATACAGACTCATACTTAATTAAACCCAGATACTGAATTACATAAGATTCCGTCTCCACTAGCAGCTGCAGTACGGATAAATTCAACTGTTTGTCATTTAACTATTGATTACTTCATTAGAGTCGAGTAATTTACAGTTTAAATAAACCTGTTTGTCATTCAACCACCTTTTTTACTGCGGCCTCAGACTTAGTTACGGTTTCTAAATATGTCTTCTTTTTTTTTTTTTTTTAAATACCAGTTTTGTATTGTAACAAAAGAAAAGTGTATAACATGTTACAGTCCAGATGTTTTTATACAGTAAAACATTTTTTCAAGATAAAAATAAACCATTTACAATGATGTCTGAAGTCCTGTCAATGTGATTTCATTATTGATGTATAAAACACACACACACACACACACAGCAGGAAAACACGCTCTTCCTTTAGTTGAACATGGAAGTGACTGAAATATCTGCTGATAGTGTTTTATATCTAGTGTTTTATAGTGTTTTATATCTAGTGTTTTATTTAGATAGTTTTAGCTTTTTTGCATTAAACAAATGTCTTGATCAGAAACTTAAGCATAATCTAACAGTTTTTTTCCGATGTATTTTTTTTTGTGATTATTTTTATTTGTTTATTTATATATTTTATGGAATGTCCTTTGCAGTGGAAAGCATTTTTAAAGCAAAACCATGAAACTTTTGTCCCTTACAGAGGACAAAAACGTATAGCTGGGTGTCAGGAGGATATGAACAAATGTACTCACTGCTCATTTTACAAACTGGTAAAAAACTCAACTTGTAATGGGAATTTTAGTCTGATAGTATTTTTCATAGTCTGTATTTGCATTTACAGGTAGTCCTCGGGTTACGATGTACCCGAATTACGTTATTTTGACTTTACGACGTCCGCTATTACTGTACGACGCCGAAATTTCAACCGCCATTACTGTACATACGCACTGTATACTGCACGTACCGTAAGTACAGTATCTTATTTTTTACTTTATTTTATTAATATGAAGTATAATACATGTATTTGGATAGTTATTTAGAGATTTAGGGGGGCTACTAAAGGATTAATTCAGACTTACGCAGAAATTTGGGTTAGTCTTAGTTTAGAGACAGTTGAACTTTGTCCCAGTCCAGTACAAGGATCACTGTGGTCAGACACAGAACCAGTTTGGACTGGTTTGTGTTCATATCTGAACTACTCAAGGACCTTCTGATTACAGGCCGGGGATAGACGTCTGGGGTAGTTAGTGTAGACATGGCTTCAGGAAGAGACGACTCTTCGACAGTTCAGCTTGACATTAGTCGTGTTTTATCTTAGAACATCCTTATAAAACAGGATGAGTGATGTGTCACTTTTGTCCTCTCCCTCAGACTGATTGTTTCCTGACCTTTTTCCATTCAGATTCGGAGGAGTAGAATTCTTCCACAACAAACTGCATCTAATCAACCAATCACACAGCGGCAAATCAGTGCTTTTAGACACGTAAACGTGGTGGAGATGATCCGCCGACGTTAAAACCGAGCATCAGGAGGAAGAAAAATGACTTTAAACGTCACATGGTTTTTGGTTTGAGTGTTTCAGAAGCTGCTGATCTACTGGGATTTGTACACGCAACCCTCTCTAGGTTCACAGCTGGTTCAATCATACAAACAATATCCACAGAGCGGACATTGTTGATGCTACAGATCAGAGGAGGACGTCCAGACTACTTGACAAATAACCACTGGTTCCAACTGAGGTACGTAGAGGAGCATTTCTGAACTCAACACATCGGACATAAAAACAGATGGACTACATGTCTGTAAATTCTCATTCGCCCAGGTCATTGTTCTTCTTGGTGGTTCTAGGTTTAACTGGACATGTTTTGGTCTTTTTGAAAGAGCGAAACAAGTCCAGCTGAACCTAGAAAAACTATCGAAAACACAGATAGAGTGCAGTGGCCAATTTATTAGGTACAGCCAGAATTACTGGGGTGTATCTAATAAAGTGGCCACTGAATAGTGATTGCTACATGTACTGACACTGAGTCTGTTACATTATCGTACAAATCTGCTAACTCAGAATAATTACACAATTATAATAAACAGATCTGATGCATCTTAATGCATTTCAGGATTTCCGATTATCGAAAAACTCTGGTTTTGATGTTTCAGTCCATTGTCAGATTTCATTAGCTGAGAACTACCCGTCTAAATGTGTTCACATAATGACAAATATTCTTGAATGTTGAATGTAAACAGGCTCAGTTATGAGTTTCATTCTTCATCCTGAGGTTTTATATCATTAAATGCGTAACAGTACCATATTTTTCAATACTTACATCTAGATCTGGACAATATGGAAAATAATAATGTTTTGTGTATCAGATCATATCCATATATATGATATAAATCACATTGCTATTTTTTCATCAAGCTTAAATTTTCTGTTACTCCTAAGTTAATTGTGAAGACATGCCCCCCCCCCATTTTAAGATTTTCTGACCCCCGTCTTTTAAGCGTCTTAAGTTTCATTTTCAGTTTTGAGACGGTACGGTTTGTGTGTATTATTCTTGCTGTAGGCACAGTGTGTGTACCTCTGAATTCAGAATTCTTCAGCGCACCATAACTGACATAAACCAAGTGAAAGAACGTGCTTTGGCCGTCCCACCCCAAAAAAAAAAAAATAAATAAATAATAAAAAAAATATATATATATATATATATATATAGGCCTAAAATATTGGGATGTATATTGCGTTAAATACCATTTACCAGAATGCACATACAGGTAGTGTTTAGGTTATGACGTACCTGAATTATGTTATTAACTTACATTATATCGCGATAAGTATCGTATCGTGACCCCTGTATCAGGATATGTATCATATTGCTTGGTTGTTGGTAACCCCCACCCCCCCTAGTCATAAAGGCCGGCCCTGCAGAGGCTCCTGGGCTCTTAAGACCGCTTCCAGGCTGTCGGAGGCATGCAACCACACACACCTCCCTCCACAAACAGGCTCACACAGTCCTGCCTGACCTTATACCCCCCACCCCCCCTCGGCGCAGACACCACTCTGGTGCGCCTCATCCCCACAACTCAATCCCAACATTGACCGAGTGGCTTCTGAGGGGGAAACGTGATTGATCGTGGTGTGAACCCTTGGGTCTGGACTGGGCCCCCGTAGTCTTTAACAGCCTGTAAATGACATTTCCTCTGAATTCCACCATAATGTACGACTGAAGCTCAAGTAATACGGTCTGTTTTTTAATACTTTGTTTTCAGACGTCTCTCATTAAAGACGCTTTTTTGGTATTTATGAATGTTTTAACTAGATTCAGTCCTTTTCCGCGAAGGCATGTACGGCGGGTTTACTCTGGCACCGTGTCTTCAGTCTAATTATATGGTTTTGGAACAATAAGAACATGCAGAATTTAATCTGCCACAGGAAGATAACCACACGGGGATACGAGCTGGGATTCAGACGGTTAAAGCTGGTTTTATCTTACAAACCGTTCAAACATATGGTAAGAAATAACCTGCTGGTTCTAGTTGAACAAACAGCAAATTAAGAACATTTTCTACCGGTTTAATGAGTTGTGACGTGCAGAGGTAGGGTTTAAATAATCTCATGCATCATGTTATATAAATATACTATATAAACATACTTTTTAAAAAAAAAATTATTTAATGGTTATGTTTGCATGTAAGATGAATAAAAAGTTGTATGAAAATGGGTTTTTAAGTGTTATATGTGTGGATTATCCATTCCCCAGTTGGTCAATTTGCTTTTTTTTTAAATTTTTTTTTTATAATTTTTAGTGATTATTTGACTCAAAAACCTAATTAAAAATGCCCATCTGAGTTTACATGTAGCTACACTTTATCATTTCTGTTGAACCAACCTGCACTTTTGTCATGTGTTTTTCAGTTCATTCTATAAAATCTGTTAGATTTAGTTCATAAAAGCTCATTTAGATTTAGATGAGGTTAAACGGTGGCATTTAGACCGACATCACTGAACTGGAAGCAGGAGAATCCTAAATCTGGATGAAGGATGTGATGAAACGTCTGAACCTGGAGAAGATCAGATGTTCTCTAAAAGGGTGAGAAGGAGCTTTGTTGTTCAGGATGATGTCATGGGTGATACTGAACATGAGGGAGGGGGGGGGGGGGTCATCCATGAAGGTTTTACTGAATAGAACCTTTAAGAATCATATCCAGTAGAAGCTCTGTTACATTCTAGACATTTGTGTAACCAGGACTTAAATAGAAACTTAAGAGATGGAGGGAAAGTTGGAACATGGTTACAGCCAATAAAAATCTACATTTAATCCAATTTAAAATAATATTTACAGTGTTTAACACATATATGATCCCACCTCCACCCAGTAGAAGGTGTTTTCCACTGCTGCCATAATTTAACAGTATTTCTGTTTTACCTTATGTTTCTATAATTGTAAATCCACCAGTATATGTAAGATGTTTTATTAAAACCATATGTTTAATGCATAATCAGTATAAAAACAGATTCTCATCACATTCATAATACGAGTTTGATAAAAGCCAGAGACAGAATTTTCAGTTTTAAATACTTCAGTTGTTGTATTGGCCTGGTCTCCCTTGCAAAAGAGATTTGTAATTTCAATGGGACTTCCTGTTAAAATAAAGGTAAATAAAATAATAACCAAAAAAAAAAAACATATTGATCAATAAACAGAATATTCCTAAGGTTTTTTACTGATTTTTTTTTTTTTTTTTGGTCTTTTTTTTCCCCTGAAGTTGGAGAGACAGCCCTCTGTGTAGGTCTCCCGTCCAGCTTTAGCCCCTCCTCCAACCCCCCACCAATAAGAGCCCGGTGCGCTCCTTCCAGTCACCTCCCCCTCTCCGCGTCCTCTTCTCCCCTACGGTTCCTCCTCTCCGGTGGTCCTCGGCTTTCGGAGTCAGCATCATTCACTTCTCAGACCTACAGCACAGGACTAGGCTCGCCCCCGCTGAGGACCATGTTCCTGCACAAACTGGTACGGTAAGAGTCCACGTCCGCGGGCTGTTCGCTGCGGTTTCTGCCTCTGAACCTGGACGGCGCTGTGCGTAAATTCCGTGCGTAATCGCTGACGATCAGCCGCGCGTTTACTTTTAATTAATTCTTTCAGGAGGTGATCGTGATGATGTTAGCTGTTTTTTTTTTTTTTTTCTTCTTCTCCGGATGCCACCTCCTCTCCCTCATTTTCTTCTTCCTGCACTAAAACATTTGCAGGACAATTGTAGATTATTTTCAAGTGGAAACGAGGTGATTGTTATGCGGTCGCGGGTGGCCCTGGTTTCACTTTGAACTGAGCGCATCAGTCATGACAGGTCAACGAGAAAAGAAAGGACACTTTGAAGGAACTCTGACACTTTTTTTTTTTTTTTTTTTTATAGTAATTGACCCTTTTATCCTGTAAAGACAACTCTCTGTTCCACTTTACAGCCCATATTTAACATACAAACAGACTTTTCTTTATATCATAACCTGTGCAGAATGTAAAGTTTAGGACTCTGGCAACATAAAAAGTGATTTATATTGTAAAGTTAATTTTATAAAAGTATCACACATGATCTACTGAGCCTAATGTGCTTTTACAGTTAAGTGCTGCAAGTTTAGAAGGGATACATTCACGCATATTGTAGTTTTTAACACAAAAATGTGCCATAAGTTTTAGTTGATTATTTATTAGTCATTTTGTGCATTTTGTTCCTTATTATTTCAACATGTGTAACTTGGTTGAATAGTGTTAGAACAGCTATAAAAACACAACATATAACAACGGTACAAACATAAGGCATTGATAAAGTAGTGGAAAAAGTTATTAGACCATCAAAAGTCATCAAAAACAATAATTATGTAATCAAGTACGAACACCTGTGTGTGTGTCATGTGACTAAAACAGACAGAAAAGAAAATATAGAATGAATAAAAGCTCTGTTTTTGTCATAGATATTGATGTAAGAACTGAAGGGATTTTGTTTTTTATCAAGAAAACATGTTAAATGGATAAATATCAGATCTAAAATTAAACTATGATGAGATTTTTTTGTTGTTATTATTATATTTGTCCAAACAAATGTACCTTTAGTTGGACCAGGCATTAAAATGAACAAGAAACTGAAGAAAACAATGGGTGGTCTAATAATTTTTTCCATAACCCTCTGTCTTTGTTGTAACATATACAATGAGAAGCTCATGTTTCATCAGGTTCATTAAAAGCTACACCTTTACAAGTTATTAGTCTGAGAATTTGATGGAATCTGGCGTGAAAATGTGTTTTGTTTTTATTGTATAAATCAAACAGAACTATAATGACATTTAGACTTTTTTTTATTTAAAATGTCAAATGTGGATGTTTTATTTATTCCAGGTCATTTTTTTTTTTTTTTTTGATATGTAGCATTAATTATCTCGAATTAAGAAATTATGATGAATAAATGCTATTTGGCACCAGGTAAATAAGACCCAGCTCTACTGTTGTTCAGTTCCCTAATGAATATTTGTCTTTATTTAACATTTCTTAACCAATTTTACACCATTTGTTCTAATATTATCCACCACATTTTACATTTTTTTTAGTGTAACGTGTATTTTTCTATATTTAATTCACTGATCATGTTGGTGTTTATAAAAGGTCAGATTAAAGTTGGATGTTATTATATCAGAAACAGAGAAAAAGTGACTTTTTCAATAAAATCTATCTTTAACTGAACTTAAACCCAGTGTTTCCATCCACTGTCATTGATCCAACTCCATGGGTTTTACTGGTAAATCGATGTTGTAGAAGATGATGGTGTTGCCATGGTAACCACAGAGCCTCTGAACATCCAAATGGGTCATATCTGATGACCATGAAAAGATGATAAACTGTGTTTTTGTTTCACCAGTAAAACCAGTGCAGTTGGATCAATGACAGTGAATGGAAACACTGGGTTTATGTTCAGTTCATGATAGATTTGACAGAAAAAGTCACTTTTTTTTTTTTTTATCAGTTTTCTCTGTTTCTAATAAACTTTAATCTGAACTTTAATGAACATCTATATGATCATAGAATCAAATATAGGAAAATACCTGATTTAGACTGAAAAAACACAAAACAATGAAGATAATATTGCAATAAACGGTGATAAATCCCTCATGAAATGTTAAATAGAGAGAAAGATTTATTTGTGAACTGATATAGAACAGAATAGAATAGAACAGAAGAGAACAGAACAGAATAGAATAGAACTGAACAGAATAGAATAGAATAGAACAGAACAGAACAGAATAGAACAGAATACAATAGAATAGACCAGAATAGAACAAAACAGAACAGAATACAATAGAATAGACCAGAATACAATAGAATAGACCAGAATAGAATAGAACAGAACAGAACAGAATACAATAGAACAGAACAGAACAGAATAGAATAGAATAGAATAGAACAGAATACAATAGAATAGAAGAGAACAGAATAGAATACAATAGAACAGAACAGAATAGAATAGAACAGAATGCAATAGAATAGACCAGAATAGAATGGAACAGAACAGAATAGAACAGAATAGAATACAATAGAACAGAACAGAATAGAATAGAACAGAATGCAATAGAATAGACCAGAATAGAATGG
>JAPSES010000228.1:18208244-18230836 GCA_029822895.1 Maxillicosta whitleyi
CATTGACCCCAATGTTAACGAAAATTTCAAAGTGATCCAGAATCCAGGATTTCTTCCAGATCACCCCCAAAACTTAATCATTTCTTCCTTGTACCATTGCCAACAAATCCTGAAAATTTCATCAAAATCGGTCCATAACTTTTTGCGTTATGTTGCTAACAAACAGACAGACAGACAAACAAACGCCGGCAAAAACATAGTTTCCAGAATATTGCTGGTATCCAGACCCGTGATACAAAGACAACTTTTTGAGTAACTTAAATGCTGTTCTGGGACTTCCCTACCCGTCTAAAATGATGAATCACACAATATTCTTTTAATATTACTTCATAAATACCTGCTTTAAAACACCGGTGCTCCATCTTCCTTCGCAGACACCTCTACAGCTACTATAAATATTTCCAAAAAGTGCCAGTCAGCGTGTTCTCAAACAGTTTCCTGTGTACCACAACCTCTTGGGTTTGACCTCATATTACAGCCCCCTCTTCTGTAATTACAGTCAAACAGGAATTATATGACACTTGATATATCCCTGCAGGTCAAATTAGAACCTAACAAAGTCCAATGATGTGTAACTAACCTGAATGCGCTGCTGCTGCTGCTGGACGTCAGCCAGGCCTTCACGTACACCTTCGCTGCGCACCGTCCTGTCGCACTGCTGGCTTCGGTTTCATCAGGAGACCACTTTAGCATCTCCTGAGAACGCAGCAGCCTGTGCACAGCGTCCAATTAGAAATACAGTCACGGAAAAAACTATTAGACCGATTTATTGTTCATTTTAAGCCCTTTCATGCATGAATTATCAGAACCTTAATCAAGATTTTTTGTCCTTAGTGGTTTTATTCCTATTTAGGCATGGAAAAAAAAACAAAAAAAAACAGTGTCGGTAAATGAAACAACCCCCCCCAGAAAAACAAGAATATACGAGAAAACAGCTGAATAAAAGATGTCCACTGTAGTGACCAGTGTGCATGAAAGGGTTAATACCTGGTAAAAGTAAAGGTTTGGACAAATATAGTGTCAAACAACAAAAATATCTCATAATAGTTTAATTTCAGAGCTGATATTTATCCATTTTCCATGTTTTCTTGATAAAAACCAAAATCACTTCAGTTCTTACATCAATATCTATGACAAAAACAGTGCTTTTATTCATTCCATGTTTTCTTTTCTGTCTGTTTTAGTCACATGACACACACAGGAGTTAGTATTTAATTGCATAACCACTGTCTGTTTTTTTCACAACTGTACGTCTGAGTAGAAGTTGTTTTGAGATATTACAGATGTAAGGGTGACGATCCCCTCAGCCAGTCTGGAGTCAAACTGAGGTTTTACATGTAAGAACTGACTGAGTTGATGTGATTTTTTGTCTTTTTCGGCTGCTCAAAGTCACATCAACTACTGGAAAAACATCTGTAATTCTCAACAGCTGTAATCTGTTCTTACTGTTGGTATATGCTCATGCAGTTGTGCACATGTTTTGATGAAGGACATGTTGTTTTGGACTGGATCTGACTGTCTTTGGAGCGTCTGGACTCCTGTAAAACACCTGCGTATTCATATGTACGTCTATGTTTTAACACTTAAACACCTGGAACTCTTTCTGTGGTGACAAACACTTGAATTGTTAAGCTTTACTAAGTGATCTAACACCATTTATTGTGTCATCCACTTCATTTTTCAGCAAAAATCTGGTATTTTTCTATATTTCATTCACTGATCATATTATCATCATATTACATCAGAACACTTTTGCAGGAAAATATACAATTAACTGAACATAAAAACAAACACAACCACTCGTCAAGTCGTTTATTCACCTGCATGTTACAGAAGATGACAGCGTTTCCACTAATCCTGTCCTGTGAGTTTAAATGTGTTTTTTTGTATCTTTTCATGGTCATCAGATAAGACTCATTTGAATGTTCAGAGTCTCTGCAGTTACCATGGAAACACTGTCATCTTCTACAACATTGATTCAGCAGTAAAACCCATAGCGTTGGATCAATGACAGTGGATGGAAACACTTGTTTTTACATTCAGTTAATGATAGATTTGGCAAAAAATGTCACTTTTTCTTCAGTTTTCTCTGTTTTGATTCAATAACCTTTGAACTTAAGCTGAACTTTTATGACAGGCAGAATATTGGTCACATTACACCTGAGTCTATTAAGACATTTCAGCTTATTCACTTTTTTTGTAAAACAATAGCATATGTAAACATTTTTATGTAATTTTGCTTTTTTGACACTAAAACAAAGAGAAGACTGAGTGAGTTTTCATCATTTACAGGTTATTATGACAGTATTTTACTGGTTCTGATCCACTTTAAATTGAAATGGGCTGAATGTGGAACCGAAAATAACATGCTTTTCATGATTGATAATATAGTGAGTGGAATATTTGCGTTTCACAAATTCATCGCACAGGTCGGATTGGACCTTTTAGCGGGTTGGATCTGGCTTCCAGGCCACATGTTTGACACCTGTTTTCTACACGATCAGTGAATAAAAATAAAAAAATACCTGATTTTCACTCAAATAAAAAGGAGAAATGACTTAAAAAAAGAAGTCACCGCATTAATAGTTGCATGTGTTTAAGGGTTAGCATTAGACTGCTCTGTCCATCGGGTTTTCGGCACCTGATGGACACATGAAACAGCAAAAACATTAACTGTTCTGATGTTATTTTCTTTTGCTCTGCACTTATATTCTTTTTTCACAGCAAACCTGTAAAAAGAATTATCTGCACGAGGCTACTGTCCACATTTATTTGTGTTCATGTGAGAAAAATGTATTTATAACCTGACTGCTCTGTTTTTCTCATCATTAACTTTGACGTTTCTTTGCTTTTTGCTGCAGTTGGATCTATTCACCTCCAGTTCGCTCATCACAAACCTGCAGTTCAGCTGCTAAAAACACTGTTTCTTCCTCTTTTTTTTTTAATACAGCGGCTTCCTCTTTGTGCTTACGTCTAATGTGTTTCTCGAGGTGTATTTTCCTGAACTGCTTGGACTGGACGTGAATATGAACCAGCCTTGTTCTGCCATGTTTCACTTCACTGTGTTTGTGATTTCCATGTAGATCTCTGGCAAGAGATTGTTTCAATCTCCGATCTTTTTGCAGTTGCGTGTAAAAAGTAGGGGCCAGAGAGGTTTGAAAGTGACCCTTGTACGAGGCTATAACCTGGAGTCACTGTGGCTCTGTCTCTTACAGAACAAAGTGGAGGAGCTAAACCAGCGACTGAGGCAAGCTATTGATGGTCAGTCTGTTTTTAAGCAACTGAAAATGTTACGGTTCAGTCAGCTGATGTTCGCACAGATTACACTGAGGGGTTTTTTTAAGCTGATTTTGGATCATTTTGATGTGCTGAATCCAAAAATCACATTGGTTTTGCTCAATCAGGTCAACTTTCTGAACTAAACTACATATTTGGGGTTTTTTTTCATGTTTTTGTTAACGTGTACAGATATTTTCACGTCATTGAAGTTTGGAACATTTTATTCATTCATTCATTCTGTTAGAAAACTTTTTTTTCCTTCTAAAACCTTTTTTGGATCAGAAATATTAATGAAAATTAACTGGTAATGCAGTGTTACCCACAGAAAATTCCTTAGTCAAGGTGGTGAGTAGTTGGGGCCAGGGTGGGGGGGTGGGGGCATTGATGCAGTGCGACGTTCCGTTCATACCGATAGTGTAGGACAGGCTTCTTTTGTTTTTGTTTTTTTTTCTGGAACGTTGGCAAGGCGGTGGGGCGAGTTTGCCAACGCGGCCGTCTTGACTAGAAAGTTCTGCAGGAAACACTGGGTAATGTCACAAAAATATAATCAGTTTAGTCAGAACATTGGATTTTTTTTTTTTTTAGCACAAAAACCTGACTGATTTTGGATTCAGCGGTGTAAAATGGTCCTACTTCAGTTGAAAAAACATAGATGCCTTCTAAAATAATATTTTTTGTAACCCAGTGTAATCGTCATAAAGTCTCTGAACTGTTTGAGAAGGTGAAGGATGTTACAGCTCTGCCTCTGCTGCGTCTGTGCTTCCTCTCTTAGACAGCAGGAACCTGCCTTTCGGTCGGCCTGCTGTTCTGTTTCGTACCAAATACTCCATCCTCCACCACAGTGACTACATCAGCGGCTACAGCGAGACGCTGTCTATGCCCCTGTGGACGTCCTACACCGTCAGCAGACAGGTAAACAGGAGGCAGCTCTGCTTCCTTTGTGTTAATATTGAGACTCTGATGTTTAAATGGATAAGCTGTCTGTTTGTCTGTCTCACCCCTCTGTCCTCTGTCCGTGTCTCTTCAGGTAGAAGTGTCTCCGCTGCCTGAGACTCTGTCCAACTGTGTCCGTCCTGACACCAGAGTCCCTCCAGCCTACAGCCAGTCCTGCACCAACTACAGAGCAGACAAACACATCACATACGCATTCTTATTCCCGCCTCGTAAGTCAACAGTGAAAGCTCCTGCTGTGACATATGTGTGTATTCATACCAAAGAGAGGAAAAACACTGTAAATGTTATGCAAAATGTATTTAAGTTGTTTTTTAAGGTTAAAAAAGAGGAACGAACATTTCACATTTTGTTTGTTGTCAGTTTGGTTTAGTATGATTTGTTCACAGTAACATCAGACGTACGTGTATCAAATAATTTTGCTAATGTCGACCAAAACGAAACTGTTTAATACCTTTTCATTCTTTAATCCTATCAATACATTTAAATAATTGGTGTAAAATGCAGTTTTTCATCCTTTCATGGTCATCAGATATGAGCCATTTGGACTTTTAGAGACTTCATAGTTACCATGGAAACATCATCTTCTACAACATTGATTCACCAGTAAAACTTAATAGTTTGACAAATGGGTTTATGTTAAATTAATGATATATTTTGCTTTAACAGCCTTTATTACTTCAGTTTTGTGTTTGTGATATAATAACCATCAAGTTTAATCTGAGCTTTTATGAAAGTCTAGTCAGTAAATTAATGGGATGAATAAATTACATCTATCTATTGGAAAAATACACTAAGACGTGCAGAACATAGAAGATAATGTTGCAAAAAATATTGATAAATCACTTCAGGGAGGTTAAATATATCCAAAATACAATCCAACTTTATTTATAAAGCACTTTAAAACAACCACAGTGGACCAAAGTGCTGATATAGAATATAGAAATATAGATAAAAATATGAATATAGAGGGGGAAAAAATCATTTGGTAACCTTTTGTTAATCTTCTAATGACGTTTATTATTTTTTCTATCTTTATTGACAGAATTATCTTCAAACACGGAGAAAAAATATGATGCCGTCCTCATCACCAACACTGTGCCCATGTATCCTGCATTTAAGAGTAAGTAGTGAGTGAAAGCTTTAACTGAGCGGTGAGACTCCTGTTATGGGACATATCTCATCTCTTTGTGTGTGTGTCTTGGCTTCTTTTCTCTTTTAGGGATATGGAACTACTTCCAGAGAGCGCTGGTGAAGAAGTACGCCACTGAGCGAAACGGCGTGAACGTCCTCATCGGTCCCATATTTGACTACGACTACGACGGCGTCAGAGACTCACCTGAGAAGATACGAGAGTGAGAAGAACAGCCTGAGCACGTCACCTGTCATGTGACCTGTCGAAGAAGTCCACCAACAAAATCTGTGTGTTCTGTTTTGCAGATACATCAGTGGAACGATACCCGTCCCCACTCATTACTTCGTGGTTCTGACCAGTTGTTTGGACTTCACACAGGCTGCAGATTCGTGTAGCGGCCCGCTGAGCAGCGCCGCCTTCATCCTGCCGCACCGGCCGACCAACGACGAGACCTGCAACGTAAGAACGACAAGTGGGAGGGGTTACAAACAGCCCTATTCAATCTCAAATGGGCTGGAGATGTAAAATATTTATATAATAACTGATAATGACAACTACCAATGTTTTTGTTTGTTATAGTAGAAAAGAAAGGAAAATTACTGTATGAAAATGTTTATATTTGCAAAAAAAAAAAAGGGGAATAACCTGAACGTCCATAAACAACCTGAAACTCTTAAGAAAAATAAGCAACTTTTTAGCAGGATTACTCTCATGTTATTGTTTGTTTTGAGCAAAAGAAAAGAACCAAAGCAATTCATGAATACAAATATACAATGGGAGCGCAGATAGGCCTACACAAAACCTTTTGCAAATTTAAGGAAAAGATTAATTTAAAAAAAAACATCATGACAAAAAAAAAAACACTTGTCAAGTATATCAGCAAAAACAAATTCACTCAGTACTGCTCTCATGTTATCATTAACACATGTCCAACTTACAAACCAAACATCAAGCACCAGAATATGGATCTGACAAATATAATATTTAACTTTAATATCAATACAGTTTGTCAAGACTCAGTGTACAACAGATATCTGTTCTTTTTTCTTTACCTTATGCTGTCCTTCACCCTGTTAGTCCTAAAAGTTAAAAATGTTCTATAAAGTTATTTAAAAAAAAGAAGAAAATGGTTTGTGATGGCTTGTATTTCTAGGAAACAATGATGTTCTAATAATTGTTTGTCATTTGTTTGGGGTATTTAATACTTGGCTTTGAAAAGAACAAATTAACAAAAACATGAGTTTAGAAATGTTTTATTGTCGCCAAAGACAAATTCAATGTCTGTATTTTACCAATGCTAATACACACACACACACACACACACCGTACCTAGCATTAGCATTAGCACATTGAGCTACTACTGAAGCTGCTCATCATCACTGTGGTTAAGGACTGTGAATTAACTTCTATGTACATGTTTTATATAGATAGAAGACTTTATTTATCCCACCCTGGGGAAATTTCACATTAATTTAATGCATTTGCAACATTGTTTATAAAAGATGAGCTAAGACTAATTCTGGTACTGACTTCGCTGCTTCTTCCTGCAGAGCTCAGAGGAAGAGTCTCGCTGGGTCGAGGACTTGATGAAGATGCACACGGCCCGGGTCAGAGACGTGGAAATCCTGACGGGTCTGGACCTGTACCGCCGGACCACCAGACCCTACCCTGAAATCCTGTCGCTGAAGACGTACATGCACACGTACGAGAGCGAGATCTAAAGCCCGCCGGCTCTGCTCAGACCTTCTCCAACCGTGGTGGATTTATGTGGTACAAAAGCGGAGGCGTGTGGACCTCTGCGACACTGACTCTGGATCAGCGCTCCGTCTCACTGGAAGCTGCAGCTGAACGTTCACTCCATCTGTTAAAGATACAAACACCACTGAGCTACAGCTGTGGCGCCTTCTACTTCAGACTGTTCCGTTCAGCAGCAGAAAAGCTTCTTCTTCTTCTTCTCCGTTACTGATTTGCACTTGGATTCAGTGGAATTAAAATGGAAAGGACCTGACAGCGAAAGGAAAACAGCACATATAAATACCAATAACTCACATTCTTTACAAACGGGGTGCTCACTTTTTTAGTTTTGCTGTAGCATGCAGTTATTATAAGGAAAAATCTGGTTATTTGAGCACAGTTTGAGGTTGTATTAAAAGCCTGTATCAGTAACGTTGTGTCATTTAGTGTAAATAGAAGAGAAACGATTGAAGTAAATGCTCATTTGTGGAGTAGAAGATGTCTATAGTGATTCATCTCAAAAAATGCAAAAAATGTTAAATGTTTACACGTCTTACAAACTAAAATCCTCTGAGCCTTTAATCTATCTTCCAGGTTGGTCCAAAAAATTTTTTAGACAAGAACAACAAAACAAAGAATAGGGCTGGGAACCAAACATCCAAACATTAGCATGTTCATACACAGCTGCAGCTAAACTACATTTTAATTAAAGGGGTTATATGTCGTGTTTAGATTCCAAATTTTGTCATTGTTTCCACACATCTGTATAATCATTTCATCAGGTTTTCTTCTTATTCTAAAAGGCACTCTTTATGTGCTACATCAGCTGATAGTTTACATTAAAGCCCTGTTAGCTTAGCTCTGTTTTTAGGCAGAAAACAGCCACAGTAAAACCACAAATCACCTGTTTTCTGTATGGTTTGTTTTGTCAAGTAGTTGAATTAAAGATCTGTTTGGAACTACGGATCAACAAAAAGCAACTTGGCAAAGATAATAACATCCCATAATAACTTTATACCATCATAAACCTTATAATCAAACTTATCGATGTAGAAGAAACGCTGTCAATCTAGCGTCAAACTCCATTCTTGTCATTTACAGTTGTGTCCAATGGAAACGATAGTAAAACTTCTCTTTGACTCCTAACATTGACTCACTACTGCCTCTAGTGGTTTGGTGGACTATTTTAAAGTAGAAATACCACATATAACTCCTTTAATAATTGTTGCAGTCTGTACATACGTTTATAATTTTTTTCGTGCAGAAAAAAGTAAAATTCTGAAACCAACATGTTAAACCACACTTCAGTGAATAAGTTTATATTTAGAGATGAATGTTTTCTGTCATTAATATTAGAAAACTGTATCTTTAGTAACTGTTGTTGAAGCCGACAGTATTTTAACGTTACCGAGCCCTATTCAGAAAAACGCACCGTGCGTGCACACTAAAAACTCCTGGTAAATGTTGGGCGTTTGTCTTTTACCACTTAGTCGAGTTAATAATCCAGTGGTACTGTACAATCTGGAGCAAAAACACATCAGAGGAAACATCTTTATCTACTAATTCTTACAATATATTTATTTTTTTCATAACTTCATACTTTTACAATATATGTTACATTGCATGAAAGTCTTTCTATCCACTGCCGCTGTGCCTTCTTTGTAACGGGAGCTCGTTTTTGTGTTTTGTTAACTGGAAAAAAAAACGACATCAGTCAATACTCATCAAATAAATCACATTATTTTAGAGACTTAAATTGCACTACAAGGCTTTTAACATGATCAGAATCCAAACTAATCCATCAATTACACCTGTTTTAATGCAGAACTCCTGATATGGACCCACTAGCTGATATTACATTTGCATTCATTATGTTCAGTGTTTAAAAGGAATATTTTTTGATATGAAATGTTAATGCAATGTGTTTGTGTGCGTACAGTATGTGTGTGTTTTTTTTTCACTGTGGCTGTTGTGTGTATTGCGTGATGCAGATTTTTTTGTTTTGTGCACAATAACATTAATGTTGACAATGATTTATTATTGTTATGTTTTTTCCTGAAACATTTACCACCTGTGTGACTGACTTATTTATGCTTTATGTACATTTCATCACAATAAACAAGTGTTTTTATTAAAAAATGAAAGGCATACTGTAATTACTTTTATCAGAATTATAGAGGATTGTGTATTTTGAATAAAGGATTGCATGAGTTTACGTTTATACTATTAATGCATGCATTTTCCTCAAGGTTTCTTCTCTTAAAAGACTTTAAGTTTCTTATGTGTTCCAGAGGCTTTTTTCAGGTGGTCACCATCGCCCTCCAGTGGAGCAGTGAGGTTCCTTTTGCAAAAAAATAGCAAATAACCTAAACAACCTGGAATTTTAATGAAAAATAAGTGCAATTTTAACAACATTATGCCTCAAATTATCATTTAAATGTGAACATTACAGATGATAGTGGATCCACAAAAGTACAAAACATTTAGTGTTAAAGTTTAGGTATGGACTTCGGAGTTGTCATTATTTCTAATTTATCCTTTTCTTATTTTACTTGGGATGAAATTGGGCAAAAATGAGTTTGATGTTATTGATTGTTAATGTTTCCAAATTCATCCCATTGGCCAGATTGGACACTTCAGTGGGCCGGTTTTGGTCCCCGGGCCTTATGTTTAACACCTGCGGTCACTTTGGAAAGGTCCATGTTCATGTTTCCAAAGCATTATGAGTGTTTTCTCTGTTAACGTAAATAGAACTCTGAGGTGGTTGTTTCTAATGATCTATAAACGGTAAAAAAAAAAAAAAAAAAGAAACAAAACAAAAAAAACTTTTGGACGTGTTTTCATGCATGTTTTTTTAAGTGTTGGATGGTTTTGGGGATGAAATAATTACTACTTACATGTCAAACTCATGTTAGTTCAGGGGCCACATACTGCCTAATATGGTATAAAGTGGGCCGGACTAGTAAAATAATATAAATAATAGGATAATTGGATAATAACTTCTGAGTGAAAATTTTTAATTCTGTAGTGAAAATGTTTAGATTTATGAATTATACTGGAACAAAGCATGAACAAATATGAACAACCTGGAAATTCTTAAGTAAAATAAGAGCAATGTTAACAATATTACACCTTGGTTTATCATTTATACATGAGCAATACAAGTTGCGTATCACATTGGATCTGCAAATACACAAAACATTAAATAACATGAAGAATATTATTAAAATTCTACATTCTTCTATTAAGAGATTTCAGGTTCGTCATTTGTTTTTCTTTCATTTTTTTTTAACAAAAAGGCTAGTCTGTAAATGGAAACATTTTTATGCAACACCAAAACACATTTTATGTTTTTCTAAACATTTGAAATTTCACCCATTAAAGTAAAACATTCATTGAAAAAATGGGAACTTTGACCTACTTTTCCGAAAATGCACATCTGTTCTGAACATCTGTATCTGTGTATCTGTGGAAGACATTTGAAATTTCATCCAATATACGCAAGTATATGAGAAACCAAAAAAGAACTTAAAAATTCATTTTAAAAATGTAAATGTTTGACCTACTTTTCCGCATCTATTCTGGGCCACCATCAGTCTATGAACCCAGATTGGAATGAATGTAAACAATAGTTTTGCTGCTAAAGATGTTTGATATTTCACCCATTATAAGTAAATGGAAAAAATGTTATATTCATAAAAATGTTTAACTGTGACCTAATTTTTCCTAAAAGTAACCCCATCTTTAACTTACGGAGTATTTTAAGTGCGACACATATGGATATTTCCTATTTATATATTAAACATTAAACACTAGTACAAGTATAATTTTGCACTTATTTAGGGATATTTCTTCAATTATCATATTGATAATATATTGTCTGGTACAAATTACTGTTCTAATTGGGTCCTAATAGAGAGAGTTTCAGTTTTCTGTATATTCAGATAATAATATTATTAATTATATTCATATTAATTTTTTTGTTGTACTAATAACTTATTTGTTAAACATGAATGGAGCAACTCTAACACATAATTGTATTAATGACGGGATTAATAAAGTATTCAGATAATACAATGTATAAACCACTGTCCAGGGCAATAAGAACATAAATAACATAAATAAGGTTGTTTTGGGTGCAGCATTAGTAAGTTACAGTTGAATACAAAGGTAGAAACAGAACACTTTCAGTTTTGACATTTCCACAGGCGAGGGTGGGGGGGGGTTGCGCAATTCTGGAGAGAAATGACGAAACGAAGCGGAATACTTTCACTTCCTTCAACAACACACAGAGGGCTGGTACAACGACAGAAAAGAATGTGGGTTAAACTACAAAAGATCACAAAGAAAAACCCTCATGGACACTGAGTCTGTGGCAGTTCTGACAACAGCGGTTTCCAGGATGGTAGCGTGGACCTGAACACATCATGGTAGGATTCCTTTTATTTACCTTTTAAAGAAAAATCTGAGAATCAGACAGAAATCAAACTGAACAAACACAGCAGTCGAACCCACGCCAAACTAACAAGTAACATGACAATGTGTCAGTTTGTTTAATAATAATAATGATAATAATAATAATAATAATAATAATATAATATTATAATAATCAGAAGGATCAGCGGGTCACTTAAGGCGTGTCAACTGAAAAACAAAAAAGGAACTATTACTGATTCAGTAAAGAGGAGGAAGAAAAGAACCAAGACTCAAATATCAGCAAATACATTGTCACCAACAGACATGAATAAAATGTGTTATTATTCAGTTATTTTAACCCGTAACTACCCAGCGCTACTTTTATGTCAGTTCACAAATGAAAATTTCTCTTTATCTATTCTTTAAGCGATTTATCACCATTTATTTAGAATATTATCCTCTGTATTTTATCTGTACAAATCAGATATTTTCAGAGATTGAATTCACTGATCATAAAAACTCAGATTAAACTTGAGGATTATTATATCAAAGGCAGAGAAAACTGCAGAAAAAGTGACATTTCCAGTAAAATCTATCAATAACTCATTATAAACCAGTGTTTCCTGCAGCACTTTCCAGCCAAAGCGGCCGCTTTAGAAAACTCGCCCCACCACTTTGCCAACGTTCCCGGAAAGAAATTAATTCAAAGTAGTAATGCATTGTCAAGCACAGGCACCAAAACAGTTTTGATGAGAGTAAATTGTGACACCTACTGGTTGGATATATTTCTATGCCGTGTCTGTCATCCTTGAGGCTCAATTTTCAAACTATGCAATCGGTGCAACGCTGCACCGCTACGCAAAAATGTAATTCACTAAAAACACAAAAATAATCCACAGAACATCTGGTTCATAACAGACCTTCTGTTCCTGAGGTGAAACACTCATTTAGATTAAAAATGTCTGCCCCCCCCAACTATGACCTGGTCAAGAAAACGGTGTTATGGTTAGTTAGGTTTAAAGTTAGGGCTGGGGTTAGGGTTAGTGCTGGGGGTTAAGGTTGGGGTAAGGGCTAAGGTTAAGGTTGTTTAGGGTTGTTTGTTGGGCTTGGTTTAGGGTTAGGGCAGGGGTTAAGGTTAGGGCTGGTGTTAAGAGTTGGGTTTGGGGGTTATGGATATATAAACTGCAGATCTCAGTGTAAATTGAGACAAGATCAAATAGCGTTGAATAACACCTAAAACGATGACATTGCGTACATATAGCGTACGTAAAACATGCCAAATGCCATAAGAAATGACGTGACATACGACGCAACTTGAAGTCAGTCTGCACATTTTAGTGGAGTTTTGACATCACATGATAACTGTACTGTTTACAAACAGGAGGTGGGACTGAACATGATATTTACTCATGTTTGTTGTATTTTATGTGACAAACTAAATATATGAGGGTTAAACAGATCATGAGTAAAAGGCCTTTTCCTGTGTCTGTCACCGCTGAGTTGTTTGTCATGATCATGGCTCAGATGGATGAAAACAAACCGTCGTACTGGGGCGTCCTGACGCTCCACCGGGAGGTCCTGGTGACCCGGCTGAGGAGCATCCAGTGCATCCTGGACAACCTGCTGTTGGCCGAGTTCCTCTGCCAAGAAGACGCTGAGATCATCCAGCGTACGCCCACCAAGAGCGACCAGGTACCAGAGTGTTGGATCTGACACTATGGCAACCGCATACTTTCATTCAGGACTGTATGTGAGAAAGATGAATAATAATAATATGTTAAAATGATCTCATGGATAATTGTGAGTTCTTTACAGGAAAAACATCCAATGATCAAATGTTTTTGTACAAATGTTAGTTTTCTTTATATTTGTATTTTTAGAGTTATGTTGCACTTAAAAAAAAATAAATAAATCATCAAAATCAGTTTTTGTTCCTCTACAATTTACATCAGTCCATTATTATTTTTATTATTACTGTTATTATTACTTACTTACTTGTAATGCTTAATTTTTGTATATTGTAATCATTGTTACTGTTAATATTATTGATAATGTTATGACAACATTAATATGATTAATTATTATTTCTGTTAAAATTTCTATTATTGTTTCTATTAATAAAGACCCTGTGAAGGTCTAAGTCTAACATTTGCTCTGACATCAGTGATATTCAGGATGTTTTTAATCTGCAGGTGCGTAAAATCCTGGAGTTGGTCCAGTGTAAAGGTGAACAGGCCTGTGAGCTTCTGATCTACATCATATATAAAGTACATGACGCTTACATCGACCTTCAACCGTGGCTGAAGGAGATTGACTACAGACCCAGTCAGGATGTGACGGTGATGGAGGTGGTCAACACCGACCCTAGTAAGAACCAGAACCAGAACCAGAATCAGAACCAGACCGATTTAATATGTTTAGGTTTAAGGTTTGGATTCTGATTCTTGCTCTGGTTTTATTTTGACAAATTTGAACGCTTTTCCTTTTGCTTTAATTTAGTTTTTCAGATATGATGATGAGGCAGCTGTCAGAGGTTTTTCCTGCTGTAAATGAAGTTTTTCCTCCTTGGTTTCAAATTCAGTTTGTTCCCAGAGGTTTTGCTGTGTTTCTGTCACGTCTTAAACCTGATTTAATTTCACTAAACTGAACTGAAACCCACTCGAATGATCATTTTAGGTAATTTTTAGTACATGAAAATAGCAAAATAACATATAGACTTTTTAAAGTCGGGGTGCCTGACATAGTCTGTGGACCATGACCCGCCTCTTTAAAGGGGTCCAGTCCAGTTTCAGTGCATGTGGACCAGACCAGTCAAATAATAGAGTAATAACCTACTAGTGCATTGACCTCACAAGTTCGACATGTACCACATCAACATGGCCCTGTTGTTTATCTGTTGCTAGGTAACTCACTTCAATGATGATTCTATGATTCTGGGCATAGCAACATTATTGTAAGGCTATTGAATTTCAAAATTACTAATATCTCCCAAAATGTTGGCCCTATCGACTCGTCGTTTTCACTAGCCTCTACCTTGACCAAAAATACATAAACATGACAAATGGCAGAAGTCAACTCTTTCCAAATTTTGTGTGATGCCCAAGACACACACAAACAGAGTCCACTTCCCTTTTATAATATTAATATACTAGAATGTTGACCCATGGGGAACCTTGGGTTCAAAATCCTCTGGTCCAGTTCATTTATTTACTTTCTTTATAAATTCCACTGGTGTTTTCAGTTGAATAACCTCTCAGCTGGTATATCACGTACCACAGCAAAAAGGTCCTGTTGTTTATCTGTTGCTAGGTAACCCACTTCAACAATGATTCTATGATTATGGTCATAGCAATGTGATTGACCATTGAATTCCAAAATTACTTATATCTCCCAAAATATTGGACCTATTAACTAGTCGTTTTCACTAGTCTCTTCCTTCACCAGAACTACATGAGTGTGACAAACTGCAGCAGCCGACTCTTTCCAGATTTTGTGTGATGCCCAAGACACACAGACAGTCCACTTCCCTTTTATAATCCAAGATAATCTTAACTCCAAATTTTTCTCTTAAGTTAAATTACATGGAAATATTTAGTTTTACAACCTATCATTTCACAAAAAAATATAGAAAACCTGATCAAACATGAAATATCTGAAATGTCTTAACAGAAGTAATTTTACATTGAGATCTGTAAGTTTTGATGCATGTGTGTAAAATGAAAAACAGACATAATATTGTTAAAATGGTGCATATTTTTCTTTTAGATGTTATGGATGTAAACGTTAATAATGTAATGTAAACTTTTTCCCTCTAAATCAGAGAAAAGTCTAGGGCTCACATTATTTATAGGCTTTGACACTGTTATTTTAGTTGAGATCAAATATAGTCATACATCAGAGCCCATATGTGGCCCCTGATTTAAAACGAGTTTCACACCGCTGCTTTAAAGACTAAAAGACAATCCAAACGTAAGATTTAATTTGATTATTTTTATTCAGAACAAGGCCTGTAGAATATTAAAGATTCAGCAGGACGTGGCTCAGTTCAACTTATCTCACATAAAACACATTAAACAGCTTCTTCACTCCTCACTCACCCATGTCATTATGTTTATTAAGTTTTAATGATTCATTTCTCCTGTAAAAACGTGTCTGGCTGCACTTCTAAGACACTTACATCATTTAGTGCTTTCATTTCCAGCGGTAAACTACTCCTACAATATCCGTGTGTGATGCAATGTGGTAAAAAAGTATATTTTAAACACATAAAAACATATGGAGCATGGAATCAGGACATAGTGTCATTTTACCCACAATTCACAGCACATTACCAAACTAATATGGACAGACAAGCAGTGGAATTGTTTAGTCATTTCACTGTTCTTTACATCAAATATAATGACGTGTAAAACAGCTGTTTTTATTCTTAAGTCTGCTCCATGTTTTAGGCCACAATGAAAAAGTACAAATGATATAAGAACATTTAACAGTTTTCATTGTAAACCAGCGACTAATGGAAATTCTGCTGAATATTTGTGTAAATTAATATGACGTTAAAATAATAAAAGGCTGAATGTAAAGTACTGGTACTGTACTGTAAAATACTGGGGTTTCATTGAGCGTGTGTCAAAACCACTGAGCTTTAGGGGTTTTCCAAAATGGGGAAAGTTCTGACTAAATTAGAACCAAATACTACAGACGTTTTATTTTTTAATTATTTTCTTTCTTTCTTTTTTTTTCATTCATTTACAAAAATCCAGTTGGTAAAATGAGAAGCATTACTTCCTGTGTAACAACCATCGTGGCAGAAGTAGAATTAAAGGTTTGTATGTTTGTCTGCATGTGCCCACAAATGGGAAGCATGTAAAGCAGTAAAAAAACAAAGTTTCAGAATAAAAACAGCTGCCATAAACTAAATATATTGTATTCAGTAGGACTCAACATGGCTTTAACCCTTTTATTCAGACTTTGTTCATACTTGTTGTTTCTCTAAAATTGACCATCTTTGCAGAATATTTTATTTTGTTAAGTACTGTAGTATAATATAAAATGAAGGTTTGTTGTTGTGACTTTAGTTTTTATTGTTTATTATTTGTATTATTCTTATAGTTTACCTACTTCTATCACTTTTTGGTCATCGTTATTAGAATAGAATGCTTTTATTGTCATTATACACATGTACAACAAAATTTTAAATACATCTCTTTTGTGGTGTAGAGTGTACACCAGAAAAAATGAGAATCTTACAAAGTGTATTTTTCTTATTTCTAGGTAAAAGATCTCATCATACTTAAAATCGGACATAAACACCTCAAGAGTAACTTTTCAGTGAGATATAAGAATTTATTTTCTGACAAGAGATCTGGAAAATCTTATTTCAAGAAGTCTTAACAACATAATTATCACTTTTTCTATTAGCAGATTTTTATTTGTGCCTAATTCAAGCAAAAATAAAGAAATCTGCCAATGGACCAAGTATGGGAGGCAAAAGATAAAACAAAAAATATTATTACTATTACTCCAATCATTGCTTATTACTATTGATATTGTTGGTATGGGTACTATTATTATTATTTTTAACATTAATACTTTATTATTCATCACTGCTAGCATTTCTAATGTGCAACTGCCTGTTGTTACTACTCTTGTTATTGTTATTAATATTTTCTAATATCTAATCTAATTCTAATCTAATCTAAAATGACTGGAATGAGAATTTACAACCTTAATAATAATAATAATAATAATAATAATAATAAACAACTGTATAAGTGATATATGATGTTTACCATACTGCCTGTGTTTCCTTAAAGTCAGCAGATACTGTGATAAGTTGAGGCATGAAATGAGCCGGGACACTTCCTTCATCATGTCGTACGGTCAGCAAGAGGAAACCCGTTTGGAGGATCTCTACACCGACACACTGATGGAACTGTTCAACGACTGCAACGAAAGCCTGGGCTTCGTGGAGAGTCTGGACCAGCTCCTGGGGGACCATGCCGTCTTCAACCCACAAGGCGAAACCATCTACATGGTAGGAGACGCCGGAGTAGGGAAGTCCATCCTCTTGCAGAAGCTCCAGAACCTGTGGTCCAAGAAGGAGCTCCAGACCGACGCCATCTTCTTCTTTAAGTTCCGCTGTCGGATGTTCAAGACCTTCAGAGACTCGGAGCAGATCTCCCTCCGAGACCTGCTCTTCAAATACAACTGTTACCCAGATCTAGATCCAGACGACGAGGTGTTTGACTACATCCTGCACTTCCCTGAGAGGGTCTTGTTTACATTTGACGGTTATGATGAGATTCAGGAGGATCTGGACCTGATGAATATGCCTGAGGTGGTGTCGCCAGAAGAGAAGGCGCACCCTCTCCAGCTGCTCATTAGTTTACTGTCCGGGAAGTTACTGAAGGGTTCGCAGAAGGTCCTGACAGCCAGGACAGGGGTGGAGATCCAGAGCAGGGTGATCAGGAAGAAGGTGACTCTGCGAGGATTCTCCCTGACTCACCTAAAGACCTACATTAATCTGCACTTTAAAGATCAGGAGCATCGAGACCTGGTGTTGGTGCAACTGGACGCCAGCCCCCACCTCTGTGGACTCTGCTCCACACCCCTCTTCTGCTGGATCGTCTTCAAGACTTTCAAACATTTACACTCCATGCACGACAGTTTCGAGCTTCCTGAAACCTGCGTGACATTGACAGACATCTTCCTCCTGTTATCGGAGGTGTTCCTCAGTCGTTTATCCCGGCCTACATCGTCTCTTCTGAAGAAAAACCTCCGGTGCCCATCCGAGACCTTCAAAACCGGTCTCAGGCCACTCATTGGATTTGCCAAACTCGCTCTTCAGGGTTTAGAGAGAGGTAGCTTCATATGCTGCCAGGAGGAGGTCTCTGCTTGTGGTCTGACGGAGGAAGATCTGGCTCTGGGTTTCCTCAGATCTGTCAGTGAATTCAACGCCAACGAAAGCCCTGCCACCTTTGAGTTCCTCCACATCACACTCCAGTCCTTCCTTGCAGCATTTGCTCTTGTGATGGATGAACAGCCTCCTGAAAAAGCCATCCTGAAGTTCTTCACAGAGTGCAGCAGAAAGAAGAAGTCATCATGTCTGCCATGTGAAATCTGTAGCACTAAAACCACAAACCAGAGTGAAAAAAAGCCGTTCACGTCCAACGACCACCTCCAGTTCACCAACCTGTTCCTGTGTGGGCTGCTGTCGAAGGCTCACATTGGTCTGATGGAGCATCTGGTGTCTCCTGTGTCTCTAAAAAAAAAACGTTCCTTACTGAAGACATACCTTTCCACCAGTGTCAAGTCCCACCTCCAGGGCTTACCAGCATACACCTGTGAAGACGGCAGCAGAGTCCACGTTTTGCCCAATTTCCTGTGGATGCTTCGGTGCATCTATGAAAATGGCAGCAAGGACATAGCGAAGATGACGGCCAAAGGCATCACCGCTAACTTCATCAAGCTGGGATACTGTAACATGTACTCAGGTGACTGCACGGCCCTCAACTTCGTACTGCAGCACCGCCGCAAACTCCTGGGGCTCGACATGGACAACAACAACATCAGCGACTACGGGGTGAAGCAGCTGAGACCCAGCTTCTCCAAGATGACAATAGTGAGGTGAGAACCAAACAGGTTTTCAAAGTACGAATGTTGCAACAGCAAAATACTACATTACAAGAAGAAGCCATGCATGGAAAAATACAACTTTAAGCCAAAATATCTAAGTATTAGCAACACCGACACTAAGACTGATCAGCCACAACATACTGACTATAATAAAGTGGTATTAATATGGCAAGTGCATTGACCTTTTAGGTTCCTCAGGTTCTGGATATGGTAGTTTTTATACTGTTGTGCCTAATATATCCATCCCAGTGAAAGGCCCCATTGAAATGAAATAATCAATATTATTAGAACTTCTTCTGTCAGAATGTAAGAGTGAATCCTTACTAGTCACTTTTCCATTAGGCTTATGTGCAAAAGTTTATTGACATTTGCTAAATGTTGAGAAAAAAAAACAGAAGTGCATAATGTTGGTTTTACCATTAAATCACAAATGCGATGATTTGTTTATTTATTATCTTGAGATGACTTGCGAAGTTATTCCATAAAGATGGCAACAATTGTAAATATCATGTTGATTTACACATATATTCATTATTATTATATATTACCCCTCTATTTTTTACTAAATTATAAAATGATTCAGTTTCCTGGTGTGTCCACACATAACACTCCATGTTTTAAAATCTCTTCTTCACATGTTTTAACGTCTGTCCACAAACCTCTGGGACACTTAACAAACATTGTAAAAGCTTTTTAAATCATACACTGTGTAAAATCTTTATGTTAAAATCATCTGTTAGGGTAGAATGTAAAGCAGAGGTAGAAGGAGTTCACACCTGTCCGGGACTGATCTCAGGATATTTCTGTGCATTATTTAATTTGCTTTTAGGTTGTGCGTCAATAATCTGTCTGACAGCAGCATGGAGGTTCTATCAGAGGAGCTGTGCAAATACAAAGTGGTGAAGACCTTAGGGTGAGTCAACATGTCTCCTCTAACCCATTATGATGTTAATAGTATGCAAATTTGAGATTAAAATGGCGAAAATACTCAACAGCACAACAATCTGGAGATCATACTAGACAGAACTCCAAATTTTTCTGACTAAGCTGGTTGAAGAACAGGACCAACGTCATCATTGTTGCTACTGGAGGATTTGTCAGATTTCCTTGTGTAGGATTTTCGTAGCTTGGCCAGCCATCTGTTTTTTTCTGTGGATTCAATACTGAGAGAAACGTCTGGAATTGGGCCAATGACTGACATGCACTACCTATTCTATAACGACCAATCACAAGTCTTGGGGGTGGGTGATTTGTAATGAATCAAACTCAGTTCCAAGTTCGCAAATCTCTTTACAACTGTCGTCAGTTGTTTACTTGATTAAAAAATAACTGAATTACACCCTGTATTCTTAAGTTTACACACAACAAGCAAGTTGCAATTCTGAGCAGACGACACAGAAGTAACGCGTTGAATCAGAGTAACAATGTCACAATGCCCTCCCCCCGGTAAAGGAAATAAGGAGGTAAATGTGGATGCTAATTGACCCACTTTGACTTGTTTTTCTGCATATTTTCCATGTTAACTTTAAACAAAAACTGATGAGTATAACTGTTTCGCAAACTATTCATTTTAAATGTCTGTTTCATCTTCATGGAGCAGGGAATTGTCCTATACATGTACATAAACTTGTCTATAAGATTGAATCCATGTCTTTAACGTCACATCTGTCTTCAGGCTTTATAACAATAGCATCACAGACGTCGGCGCCAGGTTTGTCGCTCAGATAATCGAACAGTGTCCGAAGCTGAAGACGCTCAAGTAGGTTTAAAACTTATCTGCAATAAAATTAATAATCCAAGGATTTGGTTTTCCTCCTAAAAGCATGTCCTTCTCCATTTTCAGAATTGGTAAAAATAAAATCTCAAGCGTTGGTGGGAGATATTTGGCCAATGCGATCCAGAAGAGCTCGTCTATATTTGACGTGGGGTAAGACTTAAGTTTTGTTTTATATCAGAATTTGTGATTCTGGCGGAGGTTATATGTAGAATATCTGCTCTTTGCAATGCAAAAAAAAAAAAAAAACTGCTTTGATTGCGCAATATTTATCATGGAAGATCATTTTTTAGATTAATTTACATACTGAAACTATCATGTTCAGATTATTTGACTTGTTCCAAGAATTTTCATCTTGAGCTACCCCACTTAGACATTAGAACTAAAATCAAGCAATATTTATAACAAAACAAGCTACATTGTTGGGGTTTGAGTATGGTGGACGCAGGTACATGTTTTATGCAGTTTTGGATATTAATACACATGTATTGAGTGATTACATTTTCATAAGCCCATACATATACTGTATATATACCATAGATTTTTTTAAAAATTTAATACATCTTACTGTGAAGATTTCAAACAAAATAAAAATTTTAGCATTCATACAGCCTGTGGATATTTACACTGGAATAATTGACCTCTAAAAACAAAAACTGTATATTATTATTATTATATGATATTTTTGCCTGAATTAAGCATTAAAAAAAATCTGCCAATGGAACAAGAGAAAGTGATCTTGGTAAGATTTCAAAAAATACGATTTTCCACATCTATGGTCTAAAAATCAGTTTTTATATCTCACTGAAAAGTTACTCTTTAATTGATTATGTTTTATTTTAAGTATGATGATATAGTTTGACTAGAAATGAGGAAAATTCACTTGGTAAGATTTGGATTTTTTTCCAGTATAGGGTGGTTTTGGTCCTAAGTGTGTTCTGAGTAATAACTTCCTGCTGTTATTGACATTGTAATATAACCTATTAATACCAGATTAGACTCCTTTATAGAATCAAATCATGTCAGATTCAGTCTTAGCGGCAATTCGGTGGTTCTTTCTTTTATTTACCTGTTGGCTGTTTTGTTGTGATGTTGTAGAATGTGGGGGAACAGCATCGGTGATGAAGGAGCGGGCGCCTTCGCTGAAGCTTTGAGGAACCACCCGAGTCTGACCAACCTCAGGTAAATAACAGCTGCGTCTAAACAGAAGAAGATTCCTCGGGTTATTACTCCATAAACATGGCCATGTTTCTTTGTCGCAGTCTGTCGGCTAATGGGATCACATCACAGGGAGGGAAGATCCTGGCAAAGGCACTGATGGAGAACAGCTGCCTCCGAATATTCTGGTGGGTTGAACCTGATGTTTAACCTCCTAAAGACCCGACTATGGGTTTTCTGTCTATATTTGTGGACAAAAGTTTCACAGCTTTGTACCCACTATAAAGTACATTCCATAAAATTGTTTGTTTTTTTTAAAATAATGTATCTGAGAAACCTGTTGCATCATGATATTTCCAATATTGGCACTTACTTCATTTTCTGACATCCCTGGGTCTCAAGAGGTTAAGATAAAATATGACAAAATAAAATATAATAAGAGGTAATAATTTTGCAGTGTTACAACAGCATGTACAATTGCTGAATTAAATAAAAAGATATGGCAAAAGA
>JAPSES010000228.1:18230936-18250555 GCA_029822895.1 Maxillicosta whitleyi
GTTGGTTGTTTATGCGTCATGTGACGTTAGCATACCGTACACTTATTCAGCCTGTTGTTCTCTATTCTATTTTTATTCATAATTGATTTTCAACATGACATGTCTGTTCTTGGTGTTGGATTTGATCAAATACATTTACCCAAAAAATGTGACTTATGTCTTTTCCTTCTTTATTATGCATTTTATAGCTGGTGTGACTTATACTCCATAGCGATTTATAACCCGGAAAATACGGTAGATGAAATTGATATTTCTTTAGGTGCAATATTATCATTTCACACAACACTGTGCACCCATATCGTAAGTTCTGCCAATAACGTGCAGCCCTAGCGGTGCGCCTCTTGGCTGTTTTCCAAATCACTACAAAACATAAAATCATTACAGGAAGCAGCAGGACTGAAGCGGTGCATCTGTACTGTCCAGATAGAACTGACAAACCAAGCAAATGTAATGAGGTCTGCCATGACTTCTCTGCTGCCATTCTTACATGTTGCATTGTCTATAGTTTTTGCTTCATCCAACTGCATTGCCATATTGGTTGCAGATTTCGTCTCAGTCAGTCATAAAACCCAATGAACTTTATGGCAAACAAACAGAATGTTCAACATGCATAACTTTCCCCTTGCCTCTGATCTTCTTCATGTTACCGGCTTTTGACTCAGCTGTAAATCACTTCGGGTTTTCCAGACACTAGCAGCTCTTTTAATCTCTTTATGACAGACATAATATTGTCTGACTGAACTGGTTGTATATTATGCCATGAAATTGTCGGCGTCATGTTGATGATATAGAACAGTTTTTCCATTCAACATTAATCAACAATCAAACCTGTTAAAACTTCTACTGTAGATCAGACCAGTGAAAACGGAAAACAACCCTAACAACTCTATTGTCTTAATACTGAAATAATAGTCAATACAATATACAACCCAACTGAAACTTCAGATATATTCACCTATTTATTCACGTTTCTGCCAGGAATACTTTTAAAGTTTGGTCAAATCTGTGTTTGAAAAGTTTGTTTATGGTGCTGAATTGTCGACTTTGACCTGGTCTGCAAATCAATCATTCCATCATATAACATTCATTAATTTATTCATATATTTTCCAAACTGGGTTTACATACAAGCAATGCTCAAATTAAAACTAATTGAAGTAAAAATAAATAAAAACAGATAGAATGAAAAACATGAAAACTAAGATAAACAACACAACTGAAGCTAAAATGAAGCAGAATTACGAAGTAGGACAATTGTGTATTAACGGTTAACAGGATTCAAGATTTTCCTGGAAAAATAACACTAAATAAAAAGTATCATAAATGTAGCCAATTCCTCAAAATAAAAATAAAACTAATGTGTTTGTGAAATAAATTGAAGCCAAAATAAAGATAAGAAAAAAAAACAACAAATAAACTGTATTACAGGTGCATGAAGTTGGACATTTGGATTTAGCTGTTGCCCATAATTCAGGACCCACTGTCCTGTACATAAATAAATAACTCATAGGAAGCCTTATCCACTGCACTTTATCTCCATGTAGGGCTTATTTTTCAACTCAGTCTCCTTTAAGGTCCACACACTTTTTTCCGAAGGTGTTGCAGAGCTTGGATCTCTTTCATCTTCACCCTCCACAGAAGCTGATATAACCTCATCATCACTCCACACCGGCAAAAGGTTTTTAAAGCAGCACCACCAGGCCCTGATGTGGAATCCATATCAGCATGGATCCTCCTGGACTTAACCCTTAACGTCATTTATTAGCTGCTAAATATAACCATTAACTATTAAAAACAAAACAGGTTGAATTAAAATTATCTAAACCCACTTTTATTATTAGTCTGTGGTTCATTTATTTGTGTATTTGGACACTAATAGTTCATAAATGTTGAATTATAACCATCCAGCTGCTGCAAAACTATCTTTACATTAATTTTAGCAAAAATTGAGTAGATTTCTACAACCTGTTTTACTTCCTGCTTAATCTGTTACATCACACCATTTGCACATATAAGGTCAAGACTTCAGACGAACATTTCTCTAGAGTTGAGTTTGTGATAATTGTTTATTAGTAAAATATGTCCAAACTTCGAAATGATTACCTAAAAACGTTCAGTTATTGGTTGAACAGGACAGAGCAACGCATCCAATAACCTGGAAGGGGCGGGGCCTGAAGTGGCTCATTTGCATTAAAAAAAAAACACCTGTCTGGTGTCATTACTCAGAAATATTGTTGAAGATGAACCTGTGGAGTTGAATTAATGAAGAATTCAGACCCAAACATAGCATTTACAGTTTATGTAGAGCACAGGGAAATATTTAGAAATGCAGAATTAATTAAAAATATTACTTCTTTAACTTTTCATGATCTAGCGTCTGTCCTTCATTCCTCCACCTCTGAACTGACACATTCCATCTGCTATGGCCGCCTAAAGGAGTGGTTATAATTCTGTATGACTTCAAGGCCTCGGCTATAAATCCAGACTGCAAATAAAACTGTCAGTGAGACACAAGAGTACAGTATGCAGAGCTTCAATTAGCCACTGTTCTGTCTCAGAATTACTCTTTTATAGCCTGAATACAAATGTGTTGGACATGCCACTGACGCGGTTTCTGTTTTCAGAGCCGTTTACAGTAGCAGAGCTAAAAATGGAAAATCTTTAGTGAGGCTTGTGCTTCAGGCAAAATAAAGAGTGTCAGATTTCAAGCAGGTTTATGCCCATGTGGCAAGATTGAGCTCTGAAAATTTCCTGGAAGACTGCCTATAAGATAATGATGGATGATAGCTGCAGCCAGACTAAATGCACATCCAAAACAGGTCACGACGCTGTACGAGTGTGACGGTCGCATTAAAGGCAGTGCATTAGGTATGCGTAACAATTTGTTGCAAAAAGAAGCCTCTGGTCAGGGACTATTAAAGCCTGACACGTCATTGTTTTGGAGGCGTGCAGAGAATCTGCAGTGGTTAACACTGACGTATTAAACTTCTGACCCCACTGTAATTACTTTTTGTAGAGAAACAGAGAGCTACAGCTGCATCTAACTGCAGAAGGAACAGCCTGAGTAAGAAGTTCCTCAGAGGACGTTAAATCCAATTTCTCAGACTGAGCCCAGACTCCGATGAGCACATCCAGCTGAACAAAAGGGTTTCTACCGTTTGGAAATCTGGAAAACCAGGCCGCTCAACCTTTGTCTCACACTGTGTAGAAACAATCAAATCCCACACAGACAAAGGAAATATTTCCATTACAGACACAACAAATCTTATTCTACTACACCGACATAATGGTGACAGACTTTGGACTGTGATATCACCCTCCTGTAGCACATAAAGTACTCGTGCAGGGGAAGTCCACATCCACAGTGAACCCTTTCCTACGGTTCCTAAATTGTGTTGACTGAAATGATTGGGAGGGGGTTGGAGGATGTGAAACCATCCAGAGTCTTTGCGGCAGCCTGGGGGGTTGAGGGTACCTTCACAGGGGATTTTTTTTTCATGATCCAGCTTGTTGTTGTTGTTACTTTGCAGAGTGAATTCTCTTTTCAGACTCACACTGTCTGGTTTTTCAGTTGCTCCACTGTCATTTCCTTCCTTAAATGTAAAGCTTAAGTACCACCACATGAAACACTGATGAACTTCAGCTATGTTTTAGGTTTCAATGGAAAACCCCTAATATTAAGGACAAACACTGGCCTACGAAGAGCAAAGTCACACCTCCTGGGTGTGGTTTAATGGCCATTATTAATGTGTAAACTGTGTGTGAAACACCTGACCATGCCACCACTGATGATCCAAAACATTTTGAATTTAGCTTATAATAAGGAAGTAAAGAAAAATAATAGTCATGTAAACGTCATTGGGTCATTCTCTGGTTACCTGTTGAGTCTTCTTTTCCCTCTGCTCAGTCAACCTCTACCCTGCTAATGCTACTTTGAGCTAACTAGTGCCAACTAATAAAACTACATTTCCATCATAGCTGCAATATGAACATACACAAGAAAAGACACAAAGAAAAAGTTTAATCTTTTATGCAGACTCCATCCATATCCATCCAGTTTGGTGGTGAACTGCAACTGATGTAATAAACAACACCAGTTTTTTACTGTATTTCCCTATTTTTCTGCTATTATCTATACCTTAGCTTTTTAAAAATATTTTAACCGGTCATATTAGTCTTGAGGATAAGATATTATATATTATATATTGCAAATCATAATATAGTAAAAATATTATAAGCTATTTGACTAGGAAACTGTGTGAGCAGCACCTGAAGTTCAATAAATATTAGTGCAACGTGTACCTCTATTAATAATTTCATTGATATTGCTGCATAAAAATCTTAATTATCTGAGTGTTTCAATTGTATTTTACAGTCAATGTGCTTTAGAATAAATACATAAACACAAAATCAGCTTTAAATATCTGTCTAAAAACTTGGCTGCAATTTTTTTTAAAGAAACAAAAACCTATATCAGTTTATCTCTAAATGAAACATGAAATATAGAGAAAAAAAAAGAAATCTAATACTTGTCTTTTTACATTACATTTGGCAGATGCTTTTATCCAAAGCAACACGCATGTGTAGCGTAAAGGGCCTTGCCCAAGGGCTCATCTGGGATTCGAACTGACAACCTTCCATACCAAAGTCAGTGGTGTAAAACACTAAGCTACCCAGTCGCACGCATTCTCTAAATTTGTATCTAAATGTATTCTTAAATATTATTTACATCTTTAATACATTAGTGCAGTTAGTGTTAAGTAAAAGCTGAGGAATTTGTTGATAATTTATACAGTATGTAGACATGAGCTTCATTAATTTAGCCTTTTTTAAAGCCATTTGTCGAACATTTACGCTAAAGCAATTTACCTGAAGCTCATAAATTCAAAACTCAAGGACAAAACACAAGGAAAAAGTACATATATTTTTACCCCACAGAATTCTGCTTGTGAAAATTACAACATAATCGCCTGATCTTTGAGTAGAAATGTTTACCTCTGCATAAAAAACAGCTGGATGAAACAGAATCGCCTTATTTCTGTCACTTTTTCCAACAGTTTAAGTTGTGATTAATATTCTTTCGAAGCTATTATCTATGATTTAATAAAGTAGGTAGAAGGAACTACAGGATACGCCATGGAAACAGTTAGGTTTTGTGTTTACAGTGATGAAGAGAGGCTGGAATGGGGGTGTCTGGTGCAGTCAAAGAGTTTGCACGGCTACATCCGGATCCTTCTCGACATAATGGCTCCTAAATGGGGAATTAGTGCCACCAACTGTTTATCTTTATGACTTCTAATATTGGACCGAGTGCGTTTCAATGAGCATCTGCTGTCATGAAGCCCAACACAGATGCTGCTGTACAGATATTTTGATGCAAACAAAATGAAAAAGAGCAACTTAATGACTTAAAATAGGTGATTTAACTATAAGGCTGAAGAGCAAAGCGACAATGTCAATAATCATATATGGTCCAACATTAAATCCCAATCAGCTGTTTTTCATAAAGGTGTGCAGTCGTGCAATAACTGACATGAAGGGAAAAAAACAAACTGAGAAACTGCAATTATTTCTATGTCAACTGAAATTTCGGATTATGACAGCTCCAAATAACACCTGACGAAAGGTTTGAGAAGAGAAAACCATCCAATGAGACTAGCACAAGTCAGGGAGATGGCAGACAATACAAACATACTGAAATATAATACTGAATATAACATGATGCAACCAGTGAAGACAGAAGAAGCATGAAAACTGAGTTATAATAGGAGCAGAACAGCAACACAGTCTGCACAAGTGTTGTAGTCGCCTGTTATCTCATAACCACCAAGTATAATTGGTTCATTAGCTGATTAACACGGACTGCAGCTGCGTTCACTCTTAACACCTTTAGAGCCAAGAGAAAATTATATCTATGAGCGAATGGAACACTTTAGTTAGGGAGTGAGTGATATGAAGAGGGTTTTTTTTTTTTTTTTTTTAAATCTTGGCAACAGATGAGTTTACCGACGGCTTTTTCCAGTTCATTATTCATTTGTAAAAGTCCCTGTTAGGATATAATATGATTACGAACACATTTGAAGGGGCTATATGTAGTAATTTTACTTTATAATATGAATAAACTAAAAATATTAATGAATATGTATAAAACAGACCTAAAATATATGCTCAAAAAGTGACGAGTTTGGATGAAAACTGCTAAGAAATAATTTTTAAAGTCCATTTAGTTTTCTTTTGTATCAAACAAATAATCTGTTAATGATACCTGACATGTTTCGGTGGTAAACTTCCATCTTCGTCAGGTATGATTAACTGATTATGTGTCTGATACAAAAGAAAACTAAATACACACTGTTAAATAGTTAAAAAAATAATTTTATTTTCTTTTTCCTTTTTTATTATTATTATACTTTTTCACATGCAGATTGTGTTTGGCAGAGTGTAAATGCAGACGTTTTGCATGTACCTGATGTGAAATGCCAATTCAAAATTAAAACAAACAAAAACAAAAACTAAATAAACTATAAGAACATAGATACTATGAACCTTGTTGGATTCACTTTTAAAGTCAGTGGAAGTGACATAGTAATAAAAGCCAGAAGTCGTGTTGTCATTTTCACCTCTGGACACGGCTCTAAATGAAAGAATGGAGTTTGATGCTCAAATGGCAGAATTTCTTCTACACCAGTGATTCTGAACTGGTGAGTAGTGACCCAAAAGTGGGTCACAAACCCATTTTCGGTGGGTCACAAGTCTTTGTCTGGACAAACAAATAATGTTAAGAAACAAAGTCTGTGTTTTATTTTTTATGAAGCAGAACACCGTCCATTGACACTCCAACAGCAGGTGAGAAAGTAGGTCCAAGTGATTAGGAGGTGTGACTATTTATGGACATTGGTTTGTGATGCAAATCACTCTTTCGAACACATGCTGTTTTTAGAAGAAAAAGCGTTTTATTTTAGTGACCTCCCGCAAAACTTGCCGGACTACTTTTATTTGGACCAAAACCGGACCAGAACTGGGCTCACAGGACACTGTCGGGGGTAAGTCAGTGTGGATGTACTACACTGATGAGGGGATGAAATACAGATTCATGCCAAAAATACACAACTATCCCTTTAAGAGCAGGTTAAATTGTACTTTGGTACCACAAAATGAATCTGAATCAATCAATCAATATTGGAATAAATCAATATCAGATCAAATCAAATCATGATTAATCAATTCATAACACTATGAAACGCAATCGAATCGATTACGGAAACTGGCCATGATACCCAGCCCTGGTCCTAAGCGTGTTCTGGTACGACATCAGTACTGAAAAAGGAAGATGAAATCAGAAAATGTGCAGGTCATTTGTGAAATCACCTCAATACCTCCTGCAGAATGTATAGTTGATGTATTTTATGGGTGAATATATCTAACAGTGAAGAAAATGACCCAGTGCTTTTCTTCACCTTTCATCCATTTTCTAGAGTCTGAACAGTGTAACAATGGAAGGGTGATCAGTAATGCTTCTGGTGGCACTGAGGTGAGGATATAAATGCCAATGTGAGCTTCGTTGGGCAGAGCAGTGAGTTTTATCAACTGACGTTTTAATTTGAAAGCTTTGAAGCTCCAACTCCAGCTGCATGTTTACGACTGTTAACAGGAAGCAAAATAGACTGTTGGACGTTAATATTAAATGTACAAAAATCACTTGTGTGGTCTTTTAACCTCATGATTTACACGTCTGGGTGCTGGAGTGGATTTGTTCCAGGTAATTTCCTCGTCACTCCCGTTGATTCCTGCTCCGTCAGCACATCTGACTGAACAAACCAACCTCAGGTGAGTTGTCAGGTCAACTTAAGCTCCTCTGCTTTATGTCCAGACTCTTCTTCAGTCTTTAAATGAAAACCAAGCTCCATTAACACAGATGGAGACAGTAGAGGCTGCTCCGCCTGCTATCCCGCCGTGCAGACACATATACTCAAATGTGGCTTTATGTGTGCGAGCAGTCGGTTCATCCATGAAGCCATTATGGAGGACGGAAACTTAATGAGTTAATTATTAGACGCCTGTCTGCTGACTCATTGCCATGAACAACCTGTACACACAACCTGCCATGCATGTTTGTTTTGGTGAAGATGATAATAGAAGGGCGTGTCCATATAATATATATATAGTACCATAATTCATATAATACACTTTAAATTTATAGCAAATGAGTCATGTACTAATGTTGGCTGTTCTGTTTTGTTTTTGTCACCTACCCAGAGACTGCAGATGAAAAGTAGTTATTTTTACTAATTAATATAATGATGAAATGTGCTTAGGCCCTCACATGTACTTGACCAATGGTTTTGATGTACAATTGTTATCAACCAATAAACTGTATTATTGAGTGTATTACCATGTAGGGGAGTAGCAACAGATGATCTAAGACGATTTAAAGTAGTAGTTGTTGCTTGTTGAACATAGCTTTTTGGTGTTGTTTGTTAAACTCCATTTTTTTGGCCTTTTTTACTTGTAAGCTGCTGTGCTTAATAAACCAAATTTTTATTTATATATTTTTTAATCTCAACTCCTGCCTACTTGAGATTTCTTTCTTCGTTTCTCCTCGAGTTCTTCCATCATCAGTGTTGACTGGTAAGCCTAGTTGTTTTTTTTTTTAAGTTTACCTCCCTCTGTCTGGCCCGGCAATATCTGGACCCCCCTTTTTTTCAGGGGGTACTTGATTAGGTAAGAAAGCGAACATCCGCATGCCCGCGAGATGCACGGATGAGAGGCTAAACTAGTGATGCAGGATGAGTGGTGTTCTTAGATTTATACGGCGGGCAAATGCTTTAGGATATAATTTTTAGGATATATATCGCGAGGAAATCACATTGCCTAAGAGCTGCGTGTTTACAAATACATTTATTACCATTAATGATGATTCAATAAAGTAAAAAAAATATAATATTACTGGGGGGAAAAAGTGGCCAAAACCATAAGAAAAAAAAAAAAAAAAAAGCACCATATCCAGCCAACCCTAACAAATCATAAAGCAAAGGTAATAACGTTATCTGGACTTAGCGTTATATCATCCTGAGACTAGAAATAATAACTTTTCTAAAACAGGGCGCTGCGAGGCTTACCCTCTTGAATAGATGAGACCCAGTGGATTTTACGGAGACATTTTCTACAAGTCTGACATTAAAATGAAATTTTCAGTGAGTGAGGGAGATTTTCTAAGACATCAGAAATGGGCCCTTGTGTTTCTGCTTTGAAATGTATTGATTTGACTGTGTAAAGCACAGCAACCTGCACTTACAACAAAATAAGAGCGAACCTTCGGAATAAAAACAAAAACATATATATATATGAGGATTATCAAACAGACAAGAAACAGCATTATACTCCAAGAGATGAGAGGAAAAAAACTGCCTTATTCACGGAAGCACTGTGATATATAATAATGTAAATCATGCTATAACAGGTACACACCTTATACAGAGGCTGTCCGCCTCTAGCTCTGAGTTTGCAAATCAACGGTATTTCCAGTGTTATCAGAGATACTCCAAAGAAAACAATCTGAAATTTCTGTGGTAACACTCATGAAATACCAAAGAGAGGTTCACAGAAATGACTAGAACAGCTGCCTATGCAATATATTAATAATAAAAAAAAGAACTACAACAACAAACTCCACAATATGTCGCTAACCAATATTAGCTCGTTCAGTTAAACGGAGCTTAACAGAGACGGCTGAAGTAAATACTGCCACCATATTAACACGGCTAAGCTAGCCTAACCTTACAAATTAGGGCTGCACGATATTGGCAAAACTTACAATATATGATACGGACAATAATATTGCGATATTTCTGATCCACCGAAATAAATTCCAAATTCATCTAAAAAAAAAAAAAAAAAAAAAGTGTTTGTTAATGTTAAAATGAGCCAGTTGTTTGTATGCTGACTCAATTATTTAGAATTTAAGACAAAATACTGAACTACTACAATCATTTATACAATTCTGTTCAAAAACCTGGTGAAGCTTCAACCGTAGACCTTCAGACACAAACACAGTCACATATTTAGTCATTTCTTTCACATATAACAATGTGTAAATGACATGGAAGTATTTCATAATAAAAGTCCCAGAGTACCATCATATAAGAGTTTTAACAAATTAATATTCCATTGTTTGCCTGGTTTAGTAAATACTGCATATAAAAATAAAGCCTGTAAATATAATTGTCAGGCCTTGGACAAAGTTGTGCTTTGAAAATATTCACATCTTTTCAACATTAATAACATGTAAACTTAGATTCAACCAGCAGCGGTAGCATTATTCCATTTTTTTGATAGAAAAACTAGCATGTTAGAATGATAGAAAAAACCACAGTGCTACCACATGAAATAAAAATAGAATAACATAAATTATTACATGTTTTTGCGATATGAATATTACACACCATTATTGCGATAACTATATTTTTGCGATAGACTGTGCAGCTCTATTACAAATTTAATATTATTTCATCTGATCTCCATGTGGTCAATTGTTTTGTTACTTAAATGAAATAAAATATAATGGTGGGAAAAATCACAGGCTTCACAGGTTCCCAAACAACCTCAAACTATAAAATAAACACAATATATTATTTTTAGTCTGACCTAAATTCTTCTTCAGTTTGTTTGTAATAAGTAACGTAGTTATTAAGGTTTATCTGTGATTTTAGCTTCTTTTAGCTCGAAAATTACAGTAATATAAATAGAAATTAATGAATATATGTAACATTACTGTACTGTAACGAGTAAAATGTGATGTTTTTAGTTGGTGAATAACTGACATTATCATTGGGAACACAGTAAGTGACTGAATTTATAAATGTTTAGATCTATGAGCTCCATTCACTGCTAGAGTTGCTAACATAGATCTGGACAGTGGCTGTTTTTGGGAGGGGCCAATTAGAATCAAAATGATATGTGATAGTTTAATGCACTTAGTTTGAATTATGTATTTATTGCACTTTATGCATTTATTTTATGTGACATTAATTCATTAGTTGTGATGAAGGCCTGGTGTTTAACAGAAGTGGAATAAAACATTATGTAAGAAGCAGGACTACTATTTCTATCTCTTCTTTCCCTGTGTAGGCTTGTACTCTAGGCCACCGGGGGATATTTTGCTTATTGATTAATCCTTACAGTTCCTTCAGTGACTCTGAGGTGGACCTGATATAGTTTCACTGTGAAAACATTGAGCAGTAGAGGAGTAAATGTGCCACACAGCATTTTAATCTCTGCTCCGCGCCAATTTCACTCAGTCCTCAATGATTCAGTGCAAGTTTTTAGATTGGTTTAATAGATAATATTTCATGAGAATGGAGTAATAAACGCTGATGTGCCCTCCTACTCTCTTGGAAAGCAGCCAGTTTGAGTGCAGCTCTTCGCCACTTCCCCCGCCTGCTCTCCTCTGCTTTCTAGACGAGGCACAACTCCTCTCAAACAGACCCATTGTCTTCTTCAAATGCTTCCGATGCTTTTTAAAAATGTTTGCGATTTCTCTGGGAACAGAAAAAACAGACTCTGGCCTTTTTTGCTGGAGGAAATATTCCATATTTAGGTGCAATTTGGAATCATTTGAGCTTACACTTGTTCAAAAAAATTGACTAAAATACCAACAGACTGTGATGTTACATCAAAGATGCACAGCTATGGCCTATTTTGTTTTGGATTACCATTTTGGACCTTGAGAGTCGCTGCAGTATCTCAGTCCAACGTGAGAAGAGGCGGCACTGTCTAGATGATGTACGTATTCTAACATCTTGTCAACGATGGAAGGTCAGGTATTTTATGAAAGGAACATTATGTGCAACAGTGAACACTCAATCCAACAATGGCTGTCGCTCTTGCCAAGTAACAATTATCACCACGCACACTCCGAGTCTGAGCAAATTCAGCAGCAAAGAAAAAGGACTGAGAATGTCCCCTCCAGACTGGTAAATTGGCTGTGTAGTGTACAACTTTATAAAATTACTTGCAGTATTAAAACGTTCAGACCAATTATCTCGTGCAACGGAAGCAATTTTATGTAGCGAACAAACCAGGCATACTGATCCTGCTCAGATAATTCACAGCAGACCTTTAGGCTGACAGTATCGGCTCGACACTGATATCACACGACTGCTTTTTGGCGACTTGATGCGTTCTATTTTTGTATTTTTCATTCGAGTACCACAGACCATGAAATATTAATTCTAGTATGACATTCACCAAGGTCCCGAAAAAGCCAAAGCGATGCTAAATGTTGAAACCATAAAATCATGCAGAGGGGTCAAACCAGAACCACCGCTGCAAAAATATGTCATCAGGTTGTAACATGGGACAAAGAGGTAAACTAGCAGGAAATGTCCGAAAATGCTGAAGCAAATGTAGGTTCTATCTCGATAAATCAGCAAAAAAAATTTGGGACTGAACAGCTATTTGCTTAAACTGAAAGAAAATCAATCCATCCATCCTACTTAGTCTTATATGTTTTATGAAATGTGACATGATACCAGAAATATTTTACCGATCTTCACGAAACAATGCCGGCGCACCATTCCCGTTTTGTCGACTTTTTTTCTGCATTGACATAACTGACAGGGAATCTCAAATTCTCCCAAATCAGAGACCTTAGAGAAGATGGAGGGTCTTTGAACTCTGGCTTTGTACCTACGACGCTGCTCTGAGCTGCTATACTGACTCACCTTCAGCGTGTGTACAGACGTCCACCTAGGATAAGAAATATTGCACAAGGGTTCCACTTGTAGCCATCCTGCTCATATTGTGTGCATTCCGCTTCAAGGTCTCTGTGGAAACTTAAGACGAGTGTTTACGTTCTTTACACAGGCTACATGTATTAGTTCGGTACATCTCCGCATTGCATCGAAGGCCTGGAAATGAAATGATTCGGTACAAACAAGGTCATTGTTACACCCCTACACCCAGTTGCTGGAGTACTGTATCTGCACTGGAAATGTGACAATCTGAGGCCAAACCCAAGCCAATAGTGTCAAATTGAGGTTGAGCACCGAGTCAAGCTGATACAAGCGGCGGAAACCTTACACTCCTGCACCTTTTGAGTAGCACCGAGGAAACAACAACTGTCACACTTCAATAGGCTGAAAATTACAAACATCCACAAGCCTGCACCCTTTTGACTAATGTTATAAACACAACAATTAATCATCCACACTTTACCGTCTTCGTGACATAAACAAACACACACCAATGAAAAGACATTTGTGTTGCAATATCAGATGCCATTCTCATACCTATTTATTTCAAGTTCAGTTTTTACAGCATTGCGACAATAAAACATCCAGATGCACTCCTTACCTCATACACAATCATCATATTGTGAGAGCATGACGACATTTTAATGCATTTAACCGCAGAATAAGAAACAATCCTATGTTACAAGTCATGTCATGAAAAAACACAAACAAACAAACAAACAAACGGGGGATGTTCAGAAACTCTAAAAAACAATACTATGATGCAATTTTTTGTAGCCCAGCCCTGCACAAACCATACGGACAGACAGACAGACAGACAATCCATCTCTAGGGACAGCACTGGCACAAGTTTAAAAGAGTTCATTTTAGGCACTTAATGACAAATTGCCTCTTTAATTGAAAACCAATCAAACACGAGGGCATTCCGTGTCTTTGTTTCCATGAACCTCGGGATAAACATCCCAAGGCTGTAAAGCCTCGCTGACGTCAGCCACTCCTCACCTGCTGTGCCATGATTGGATGCTGAAATACAACCTTCCCCTTGAGTGGGTAACCTCAGCGAGAGATAAGCAGTGCCTGTGACTGACTGTTGATGCAGCTTCGCACTTCGTAACGATTTCAAAGAAGCCGATCAGTCATTTGATCAGTTCCACGCCATCGACTGTAGTGAGTGACATTCAGGCAAACAGACCGCAGCTGTCACAGTGGATCAATGAAGTCGACAACAACAAGGCCTTCGCAAGGAGGCTCGCACAACCAGTGTTTGGCTCCGTCCGCCTCATGTGAGTCACCGTTCTCACACATGAGCGCCATTAAAACCAGCAGGCGCTACTCGCTCACGGGGCCAACGTCACATCAGCATCAGTATCAGTGCAAGTTCTGACAACACACTTTGCTTTTCCCATTTTTGCCCACTAGTGCTTCTCTACTGAGGGCCTGAGGACTGAGGTCATGTCCTCCTCGTTTATTTTTTTTGCCTCCAGGGTAAAAACAACCAGAGTTACATCATATTATGCAACCTTAGAGAGAGTCTTAGATTTACTCTTTTCATGCAATTACTTATAAAAGACAAACTAAATGTGTGGCCTGTATAAACAAATGAAAGTCTACATTTTTCTAGGTGACATTTTTATGGTAAGTGTGCATAACAACAGTAAAATAGAGAATAGTAGTTAATGGGATGAAAATACTAAAAGCTGACAGACATATATTCTAAACAACGACAAACAAACCCAATGTTTAGGGCTTATTTATTTTTCTGCAGGATTATCAAAAACAGATGCGCTAATATATATATATATATATATATATAAATACTTTTTTTAAAATAAAACTTTAGGAAAAAAGGAGGGGAATGGGCCAAGGATGAACCAGAACACTTTGGAACCCCTCCAGATAAAAAGGAGCACCGAGGGTTTTTTTTTTTCTGAATAAAAAAGCAATTATAAGAACTTCAGCTCCGGAGATTTCACAAAAAAATTGGTGCAGTGATTTTTGCATAATCCTGCTGTCAGACAAAACCAACCATCCAAACAGACCTGATGATTACACTATCTCCTCTGTGATAAATGAGCTATGATAGGAAACTTTTCCTTTGTAAAATATGCAAAAGGCCTATTATGCAATTTGTTGCTTTGTGTACTTTATACTCGTGCTGAAACTCAGAAAAACCCACAATTTAATTCAGTGCAACAGCCTATTTCATCCCATTAATCAGGTTTACTCTTGCATAAACGACAAACTGCATTTAACTGTGATATCTTACATTAGTCTCTTGAGGTGGGTCATACGGGTAGAGATGTTTTGCTTTCTAAAATTACACTTACAGGCTTGCTTTGTCCTTGTTACCAGAACAGACCACGTGTCCTTAAATGCCTCTCTGATGTCATTAGACTATGTTCCTTCACTGTGTTGTGCAAAATACAAACATGTGATCTGCTCTTTGTGCACTTTGTTAGATACTTTATTTGAAGTGTGTGGTTCAGTTGTATTGGCAGACGTCTTTTTACATGATGGATTGTTGCATTGGGCCCTTTTTTAAGGCTCTTTTCTGGGGTAGTCTAAAAAAGGGGTGTCAAAATATTTGCTGCGGGCCAAAGTCTGATCTGGCCCATGAGAGGAATTTAAGAAGTACAGAAATTACATTTAAGACATTAACCATCAGGGATGTCAGAATCATTTTAGCTGAGGGGCCACATACTGACCAGTATGATCTAAAATGGGTCAGGCAAGTAAAATATAATCGCGGAAAAAATTATTAGACCATCAAAAGTCATCAAACACTATGGTTATGTAATCAAGTACCAACTCCTGTGTGTATCATGTGACTAAAACAGAGAAAAGAAAACATGGAATGTCTAAAAGCACTGTTTTTATCAGTACAATGACATAGATATTGGTGTAAGAACTAAAGTGATTTTGGTTTTTATCAAGTAAACATGGAAAATGGATAGATATCAGCTCTAAAATCAAACTACTATGAGCTATTTTTGTTGTGATTATATTTGTCCAAACAAAAAAATGAACAAGAAGTTAAAGAAAAGAGGTGGTCTAATATTTTTTTTTCCATGACTGTATTATCATAACATATAACAGGGTTCCTACAGGTTTCTACAAGTTCAATGTAACACTTTTAAGACTTATTAGAACAGGATTTAATGCCCATTTCACAGCCATATTGGCAAAAATTTGTGACTCCTAGAATTTAAGGAAAATGTAAGTACTCCAACGCCTTGATTCCTACTGTTCAGAGTCATTACTCACTGGGGGGCTGTAAAGTTCGCAATAACTGGTGCCTAATTTCAATACGAATTGTCGGGTTGGAACTGAGAACACTAACATTACTTTCTTTGCAGCTTGGACATTAAATAGACACATGTAATGATGTAATGTTTGGTGCCTTTGTAGACACACTGATTTGACTGATGTGAAAACAAATATCTCTATGGGACAATAAAGATCTAATCTAATCTAATCTAATCTAGATCCACTGTGATCTGATAGTTGTAATGCATATGTGTAAATAAGGACCTGAGACAAAATATTCTTAAAATTGCACTTATTTTTCCTCACAAATTTCTGGTTTTTCATATTTAATGAGTCAAATTTCTAGATGTAGCCTAAATATTTTCATAATGTAATTTTACTTTTTCCACTGTTATTATTTTATTGGTCCAACAAACTTCAGAACATATTGGTCTGTATGTGGCCCTGGATGGTTTCACACTGTTGATTGTTAATATCTAACTGTATTTTTTGGCATTTCCCAAATTCATCCCACGGCCAGTGTTGTGCCAAGCTACATATCATGTTCCCCCTGGCTGCAGGATAATCATTTTTGACCTTTTGTCTCATAATTATAACTTTTTATCTCATAATTTCAACTTTTTAAATCTCATAATTATGACTTTTTATCTCATAATTATGACTTTTAACCTCATAATTATGATTTTTAATAACATAATTATGATTTATGGGCTTTTTTTCAGTGGCGGAAACAGACTTCCTATGTTTAGAAGCCGATTTCCGTCACTGAAAAAAAAAAAAAAAAACATCCCATAAAATGTCATAATTATGAGATTATAAAGTCAAAATTATGCTCCTGCAGCCAGGGGAAAACAATTCTGAGCATAGATCCATACCTTAGCAGGACATCAGATCTGACCTTTTGGCGGTCCGGTTTTGGCCCGCGGTCCTTATGTTTGGACACCCCTGGAAAGTCTCTCACATTTGTTTAACTTTGAACCGTTTTGCAAACACTGCCCTCATCTAAACCCATGTGAGGAGGCCTGATGTAAACAGTGCTGTGTTATGTCACTACAGATCTGTGAACCACTAAGCTGTGTCTGCTCCACGCAGCGGATGTGCCCTTTACCTCCGAACAGATGAGGCGAGAGGTGTGCTGGTAATGATCCGATCAACAGCCGGGGACCGTCGTGTCCTGCGCCCGGTCTCTCTCGGTCCGCCGCCTCCTCCGGGCTGCTGCCTCCGGACTCCGGGGAGCTGTACACTCCGCTGCTGTTGGGAATGTTGATACCGGACTGAGGTCTGGTCCCGGAGCCTCCGGAGCCCCCCACGGACCTGCTCCTGCTGGCTCCGATGTGCTGGCTGGTGCTGGACGAGGCTGCGGAGGCTCCGGACGCACCGTACGCGTGGTACCTCACACCCCCGGCGGTTGTCCGGTTCACGTTGCTGCCGTTGCTGCTGGACGTGCTGGAGGGCAGGTCCGAGCCGGAGTAGGCTCTGGTCCGTCCGTTAGCAGCTGGATTAGCAGTCGGGCTGCTCTGCTTCGCCCCCATATTGACCTCCAGTGATTCGGCTGTGAAATATTACCGCGGCGCCCTGTGATCCGCTGCGGGACGGTGCGCCAGATTTACGCCCGAGGCAGATGGCTTTACCGGACACACGTCCTGGAGCAAAGAAAAGCACAACAAACTCTGCGTCGCTACGATCCCATCGAGATTAGGAAAATGTCAGTCAGTGAAAAGTTAACGGGGCCATCTGTGACACGAAGTAAAGATGCGTGGAAAACTTTAGCAGCCGTCACCATCGTATTCCGTCACGGAGAGTTGTGGCCGCGGTGCAGGTGAGGAGAAACCCGCCGAGGACCCACCGAGCTCCGGCCGCTGCTTCCTCCTCAGTGTCCGCTCCGCCATGGCTCCTGAGCAGCGTGGAGGGGTGAAGAGCTCCTCACACCTCCCTGCCTCACAGCACATTGCTCAAAAGAAGGAAGTGATGGAGGAGAAAGTCCTGCACTAAACCGTTTTATCAGCCGCAGCAAGGAGCCTTGGTGCTCAGCTAGCAGTCAAGCTAGCACAGGCTAACGGCGCTTCCGCTAGCAAGTTTCACAATAAAACAACTGCGGTGTAGCAGGTGTTTACAGATTATATCTCACATTTAGCTCAACCCAAAAGAGAGAAGAGATAATAATAATAATAATGTATAAAATAATAATAATAATCCATAATATTATTAGTTAGTTAAACCATAACAGTTACGACAAAAGTTAGCATTAGCTTTTCCTCCCACCTTTTGTCAAAAGATGTCACATAACTTATGTCAACATGCTAACAAATATGTCATCTTAGTTGTCTGTTATTTTACACTTATTTATTTATTGAGGGGAAATGGGAGGGATTTAATGTGTTTACTTCTTCCTACTCCTTTTTGAATGTGTAAATACCACTAGAATTGTATAATTGTATTTCTTTTGGATATTAATATTATTTTTGTTTTGGTTGTCTTATGTTGATAATTTGCTTCAGTCATTGCTTTTATTGGTTGTATAGTGGTTTTTATATGTGTGAAATAAAACATTCAGACATTTAAAGGTAAATTGTTACAAAGTTGTGGTTTGGAACAGGTTAACCAGGCTGCATTAGGTTACTGGCAGGTAAAGCTGTAGGGTGACTGCACAAGGCTCTAATAAAGAGGAAAACTTCAGAAGGTTGTATTCTATCTGAAATGGCAGTCATTTTTTTCTCTCAGAAATGACATCATTTTCACATTTTGTTAAAAAAAAATTAAGATAATTGGGATGGTAATAATTCAGTCTTCTTATCAGTTCACATGACTCATTGGACCAGACATGTTTTACACTTCAGTAGAATACATGGGAAAAGTGAAATTACACTGAGGTGAAAGGTGAAAAAAAAAAAGGGTGAAAACCATGTCAAGCCAGAAAAAAAATTAGGAAGTTTTGTGGAAAATCATTCATTTCATTTCAATCAATTACATTTACCAAACCCCTGTTGTTGCTACTAGAGCAGCAAAAACAAACAAACAAAAAAAAGCAGTTATGAAAAGACTTAAAATGAATGAAGCCAACTGAGAAAGTTGGTGAAAATCCTGCATTTTAAGGTTGTGTTAGCAGCTCTTCTACTATTTTATTTCTTTATTTATTTTTACTATTACCTCTCTAAATCCTAAGCAAGGTTCAACAATCATACCTTGAAACTGAAGCTAATACTTTAGTATTTCAAAGTGTAATAACACTGATGGCCAGAAGAAGATGACTTCCATTATTCTGAATGTAAAGTCATTCTGGTCCCATTCATGTTATGTGATCTTCTACCATATTTTCCGGATTATAAATCGCAGTTTTTTTTCATAGTTTGTCCGGGGGTGCGGCTTATACTCTGGAGCGACTTATGTGTGGAATTATTAACACATTATTATATCATTGCACATGTTTTTTTCCACACTAAACCACCAGAGGGTGCTCTAGGCCTGTGCTGATCATTTCAATATTGGCGGTAACTAATGTAAGCAAAGTAGAAGAGGAAGCCCCGTCTCTTCTACCTCCGGAGTGGGCGGAGTTGTTTCAAACTGACACCGAGGATGAAGATTTGATTGGATTTAGTGATTTG
>JAPSES010000228.1:18254360-18270992 GCA_029822895.1 Maxillicosta whitleyi
ACCAAAAAGTTTTTCTTATTTAAAGGTTATTAAACCCCCCCCCCACCCAGATTCAGATCAAACGTATAGATCTGCAAACATCCTCCGATCTTCAACAAAAACTGCTTTAACTGATTCTGCAGCTTCGGTAGGAAATGAAGCCGATGTCAGACATTCTACTAAACTTCTCCCACTGTATTATTATTATTTTTTTATTTTTTCTTCGCCCATTTTCAGGACTCAAACAGTTTCCAACATCTTAAGATTTACATCCGTGTGAACATGGAAAATGAAGTTTGTAAAAACAATGACATCACACTTGACTTCATGCACAAAGTGTCTGTCAGTGTTTCTTTCACCACCTTGTTTTGCAACGTGACGCTAAGCGGCAGCTCCACCTCGGCGTCTGTCCGCACTTATCAATCACATTTTTATTCACGTTCCACACCTTGAGCTGACGCCAGAAGTGAAGAAACAGATGTGAAATGAGTAAACAAATAGCTGCTGTTGTGTTTATTTCACACATCAGGTTATCGCTCATACTCAGACTCGGCTCGTCTGACATTTGATGTGTATTTATCGGCACTTTACGGACATTTATAGTCGTTTGTGCGTGCAGTTTTTCACTCGTGTGAGACATTTTAATAGAAAAACAAACACATTAAGTCTAAATCTGTGCTAATCAGTCTCTATTTATCGACTGCCGGATGCGTATTGTTACTTGTATGCAAAAATAATCCTTGTTTTCGCAGCCTTTCAGCTCATTATTCTGATTTTGCTGCTTTTTTTTTACTCATTTTGACACAGTTTTTCCAAAAGCAATGCGCATCTGTCATAAATAACAGACAAATAACTCAAATTGGGTCGAATGCGTCCAGTTTTCTCGTAACATAATCTATTCCTGAGGTTCATTTAATTCCTAACGGTTACATTCAATGACCTTAAACCTTTCAGTCACAGAACCTAATTAGTTAAGTCCAACTTGTGTCAAAACAGATGGAATTCCAATGATATTGCATTCAAAAGAACTGATAGACACAAGGTCACAGCAACCTTGACCTTTGACCTCTGCCCATTAGACTGTTCTTGTACATCTCTGCACCAAAGTGAAGTTTTTTTTGTTTTTTTTCCTCATGTTTGGTGGAATTCCCTCGAGGTGTTTCTGGGATTATTACAGTTAAAGACATGACAGACACAAGGTCACGGTTCAGTTTCAGTTCAGTTTCACGTCCCAGTTAATATTAAAAGGGAAATTTTTCAACGTTCGGTAAAAAAAAAAGAGAAAAAAAAGTGATATTTATTAGATTTACAGATTAATTGGTCGTCATCGTTAATGCGACTAAAGTTTTTAACCCATCTGCAGCACAGAACGACACGTCTCTGCCAATGCATTCAGGTCCGTTTGTCTAAGTGGAGTTAGCGTCGCACATGTGCAGATGTGCATTTGATCCGGTAATGACAGGCAGCAGAACCAACCCATAAAGACGGAAGACGCTAAACAGCACATTGGAAATATGAGGATAAAATAAATAAATAAATAAATAAAGTAACAATTGTTTAGTTGAAACTGTTGAAGATTTTTAATAAACACATTAAAAGTTGGGTAGGAGATGATTTCCCGGAGCATTTATTTATTTTTATTTTTTTTACCGTATTACTTAAAATCACCTTCACATCCCGATTACAACCAATTAATTTAACGCTCTAACACAAAAAATAAAAAAAAAATCTACTCACCTGTGGAACGGACAGGACTGAAAAAACCGACCCATCGAAATGATTGAATGGTGATATGTCAATCAAACTCTACTATCATTGAGTTTAATTATCCTACTGATAATATATTGTAGAAACTGTTTAAACTGTGTTTTAATATGCATATTTGGTGTGTGTTTATAATATGTTTTATTTTGTTGTTTCCTCCTGCTTAAAACATTCCTCTACTTGTTTTATTTATTACTTTTTTTGAGTGTCTAAAAAAACATTATACAAGTTTGATGTATTATTATTATTATTATTATTATTTACTTATTTTTTCATTGTAAACAGATGGGATCCAGGTCTGATGGAATTGTTCCTCAGACCTGAATCTCTATAATATTTCCTTTTTTTTTTTTTTTTTTACGTGTCCAACATCATAACAGCAGAACGTTAGTCTGACTCCTTTTGGAGCTGAACATATTTACTCCGCCAAGGGAGACTTCATAAAGTATATGAAGTTCCTGCTGACATTCTAATGTCTTTATTATGAGGTTTGTCGAAGCACATTTCGACGCCGGACCTGACATGAAGAGAGAAGGAAGGAGTGAAGGGGGGAGGAAAAGGAAGGAGGTGGCAGAGACCCCCACAAGAGAATGTCAACAATAACAACCACGGTGGTAATTATAACAGGAACAATAACCAGAAACAGAACTGGGAATAAAGGACAAAGAAAGAAATTACAATAAAGTAAAATAAATAAAACCTGTTAAATGTGGGATTTGAGATGTTTTCCTGGAGCATTTTTTTAAACTATATTGCTAAAAATCCCCTTCACACCCCAAATTTTCAGATTTTATACGTATTTTCTATATTTATTACTCTGGTGTGAAGTCCTGTACATACTGTATCTTACCTTGTAAATATTGTATCTTTATATATTACTTGTTTTCCTTTTTTTTTTTTAGTAATATTTTATACATTTGCACTGAAAGGAGACGCTCCACTTTCGTTTTACAATGTGAAATGACAATAAAGGGCATTCTATTCTATTCTATTGCAAATTAATTAAATGCTCTGACACAAAAATTAACAGTTTTAGTCACACATGGGATGAACAGGACTGAAAAAAACACCATCCACTCATTTTGAGCGCCCACTCGAAATGATTGAACGGTGATCTGTCTATCAAAGTCAACTGCCACTTGTCCCGCCCCCTCTGCCTGTATCTCTATTCAGGCGCAAATCACTCGTCCTTAGAAGCTAGGAGCTCCGATCGATAGCTTGGATGGCTACCTTAGCTAGCATACACAGTTAAAATAGGTTGACACTTGGAAACTAGGAACATTATGGCGGAAAAGGTGGTAACAATGGGTCGTAAACGCAAAACCGTGTTAGAGAAGGAAGGCTACTGCCAAGAAAAAGGCTTTAGACGAGCGGAGGAAAGTGAACATTGGTGTTGTATATGAGCGGTGGCGTCAACTGAAGGACCGGAAACAGCTGCAAAGGGATGTCCTGGTGGTGTTGTTTCTACTGGATAAGTAAGATAACATTACGTCTTTATGAGTTTTTGAGAGTATTCGTTAGTTTCCGGCATTATGTTGTAGTTTTAACAAGTATCCAGTCAGTTAGAGGATACACGAACACGAATCAAAATAACAAGTGAAAAGTCCAACTTCTAATCTCAAAACAATAATCATATTTATTGTTTCGGTTTATTATGATGTTGTCAAGGATTTTCTTACCTGTGAATGAGCCGTGAGAAAAAGTTAGCGGTTAGCGTATGGATGCTGCGCAGCGCTCGTGAACGTGAACCTTCAGAAACAAACGTTCCGGTAGTCTGGAGGCGGGGCTTCTGGGGTTAGTTTGAAGAAAGGGGTTGGGACTTTTCTTCTGTTTTGAGCTGTTTTTCTAACATCTCAGACCCCACCATTAAATAACAGATATAAAACAGAAAAACATGAATAAAATATCACAAACAACAAACAGGGCCCCGATTCTATTAGACATTTATGAAAATCCGAGTAAATAATTGACACTGGGGGCGGTATGTCTTCCAGTGGGGTTAATTTCCTGACCTTTTCCCTCCATGGACCACATCTATACGTCCATCTCATCATCATTCATATGAATTCTGGTCATGTGCAGCTCCAGTTTACAGCCACATATTATCCCATTACACAAGTGACCATGCACTGACCTCAGTAATGCACCGATGGACTCCCTCTCCGGCTACAGCGCTGTGCATTCCAGACCAGAACTTGAAAAGAAAGAAAAAAATGCACTTAATTAATTGCCTGACATATTTTCCAGAGCTTTTAGCTGGAGATGTCAATCAGGTGGATTAGACTTGTTTTTCTGTTAGCCTTGTGCTGACAGTGGAAAATGATTAAAAGGGGAGATTATGTGACAGCAAATTTGTGTTGATATCATTAAACTTTCATCATGGACTGGGTTTAAAGCTCTAAATTGCTTATTAACTCAGCTTTTTGTGGCTGTTCGCCTATCAACACTTCAAATGAGCCACATATCAGAGCTGTTCCGCCCAACCCGCCGCATTCTCTACTCTTATTTTGCACAGGAAACATCCTTTGTGTCACCGTGGAAAGAAAAAAATGAAAATGGATGGGACACATGCATGGATTTACTCCCATTTCTGTTCTCTGCTCCATCCCTAACTGTTGCAGAATATTATGCATTAGATATCGTTATTGTTGCTGTTGTTGGTAGTGTATTACTGTTGGTTTATTGTTGTATTTGCATCTGAAGAACAAACACGATCCATCAATCCAACAAATCACTCCATGAAACAAACATTTATAATACAAACTTCAACAATTAAATAATTAATTCGTACAACCGAACTGAAAAGGACTGGGCTGAAGCGTTATACGTCACCTTATAACATGTCTTCAACAAACACAACATATTCACAATGAAGCTGAAAAAATATTAAATGTTACCATTATCACTACTGATGGTAGTATAAAATGATCAAACATATGATAATCTGTCTAAAATTACTATAAATTTTAACACAAGCCCTGTTGTTGTTGTGATTGCTTTTATTATTGTTACTTTTATTACTAATATCAGTTTGTAGTAGGGATGTAGTGATGGTGATAATAATGACAATAATAAAAAAATATATATTAATGTATATATATTGTATAATAAAGGACATTACATCATTCATATGAATATAAATGATTGTTAATAATGATGACAGCAATAATAACACATACAGTATAGTATAGATTATAGTACATGGATCATTATTAAAACAAAATGATTAATACTTAAGTAATATTATTTATGCACTGATGATATATAAATGAATCCATTTTCACTTATAACAAGTAGTTCCAGGCACTACAAGCCCCGCCCCTCACATGTATTGTAGCTTATTTTGCCATAGAACACATTCCCTTTATCATTATTATAATACCTTAGTCTTTCCAGATGTAACATATTCACCGGTTCCTCCATCCAAAGGTCAAAGGTCCTTTTTCCACACTCAAAACCAACCTTTTAGTGATCACCAACCAAACAATGAAGCAACTTTGTCATATTTAATGGCTGAAGGTAAAATGCTGGAAGCCCCAAAATGGAAACAAGTGGATCTGGATCCCATTGCTTCCCAAAAACCGGATGGCTTTCTTATTGAGAACGACGGAATGCTGACCAGGCCGTGTTTCCATTTCTAATACGTGCATTTACTCATTGGTGAAAAACAGTAAAAAACATTTCAAGTGAGTGGAGAAAAAAAAGCATATTAAATATGCTAATGGAACACATGATTTTACTCTTTACTCTTAGTGCACAGTTCTGCCTGAGAGACAAAACTCAGGGCAAAGTGCACATAAACTTGCAGGATTTTCAGCCTCAACGCCTGAAGATACGACGCGCAGCAGAAATGAGGAGGCTTGTACTTCAGATGCAGAGTTTGGCGAACATAAGTGTGTTTGTGGTTTTAGAAAATGGGGAAATAATGTTTGATTTTTCTATTTATTTTATTTTTCCTTATTATACCCATTCGGTTTATGCTCATTTGACTGACTCAAGATCAGCTGACGTTACATATTTGCTTATATGTGTAGTCATTTCTCCACATACTGACATATACTCGACGTGTTATGTAAAGCACATCATAAAAAGCAATCACACAAACTAATTTGCTTTCATGCAGACTGTAAATGACGCTGACTGGTTGAAGATTCTTATCTCACAGCCGGAAGCACAGAAGGCGTCGACACAAGCCAGTGACTGTTCTCGTCTATTAACCTGACGTGACCTGAGCTGAGTCACTGAGACGGCTATAAATCACAGATCAATCACATTATTATACTTGTTTTATTTAGTTAAGACAAATTCTCACACTTTTTAATAAAATAAAAAAAACTGATGCTGAACACGTGCAAATACGTGCATGTGATTAAAATCCTCAACTTTATTACCTACAGCTACGTACTTAAACTTATTTCAATATCACATACACGTGCAATAGTAATGTTTAAATCTATAGACTAGTCTAATAGATCAAACACCACTGAAAACTACTACAAAACTCAAGTATCATTGAGCCTGTTTATATACACGCTATAATTATGATCATTATCGAATTTTGGGATTTATCAGATTATTCAAGTGATCATGTAAACATCGTAATAAGCAAAATATAATAAGAAATCAGATTAACCCTTTAACACCAAACGTATCATCTGATTGATGACTTTTGAAGCCCTCTACATGAGCAGTGTGATATTTTTTGTCTTGAAAAACCTGATGTATACAATTGGATACATGCAATACACAGATATAATAGGAAGAATTCATTCAACAGAGGCCTTTCCAGTGACACCACAAGACTGTCAATAATGAGGAATGAGAACTTTAACAGTTTTGAAAGGGAATCATCAATTTGTTAGACATGTTTTCAAAAATAAGATTTGAGCATTGAGACCCGATGTGTCAAATATGATACAAAATTGAAACTCACACATGGAAATACATACATACACACATGGAAATTGACATTTGGAAAAAATATATATAATTTTTTTGGGATGTTCAGAAGGCTCCAGTTTCAAAGAACTGGAATTTTCTGTCAATGATTTAATGGTTCAGGTTTTACAGGGTTCAAACACCTGAATTTATCCCCAATATTCCAATGTTTTAATTCTTTTATACCTATCAATCTGATTTATTTCATTCTTTTACGTCTGCATATGTAAAAAAAAACAAATACCAGACAACAGAAGTGATGTAGCCAAACATGAGTGGAAGATGATAACAGAAGTTTGCGTCTACTCTCACTACATATGTACGGATTCGAAAAGAAATCTGATAATGGACACGTCTGAACCAGGGTTTTCCATTATCGTATTTTCTGAAGTGCACGTAAACGCATCAGATCTGATTATTACAATTATCTGATTATTCCTAGTATCAACAGAATGCTGTCAAAAATACATTTTTAACCTGTTTTTTTTTCTTTTTTAAATGGCTACTAATGTGGCTAGACCAATTCTATTGGATAGTTAGATGTGGTAGAAAATTATTATTATTTATAGTCAGAACACAAAAAAATATTAAGGTAAGGTAAAACATTTCAAATCAGTCAGGATATAAAAAAAACCCTAAAACAATTAAGTAAAAACCATCCAACCAAGATAATTTCAACTAAACTAACCAATACAATGACATTTAACACAATATAAAACTATATTATGACATTTATTATTACTGTTTTGTATCCCAAACACCTTAACTCAACATGTCCCACATACTTTTGTCCATATAATGTAGTTTTTATGGGTAACCTTTGCTGTATATGTATGAAACACATTACTATTGCATGTGTGTGTGATTGTGAGACAAACATAAGGACGTAGCTTTAGGTAACAAAGATAGCTCCAACTTTTTAATGACACACACCAGCAGTTCAGTAGATGTACAAGTTGTGTTTAGAGTAAATTACAGATAGGTTGAACTGCCCCGTCGAGCCAAAACAAACAGACTTATTTTCATTTATGTAATACTAACTTGGCTAACTTGCAATTAGCTCTGGCTGGTGTGTATGGGAACCCACAGTGTAAGGTGTGTTCAGCCCGGAGGCCAGGCATCCTACACCATGGGAATATCTCTTAGCCTTTGTTTGGTCTGTCAACACGTCATGTCATAATTTACTTAAGACAACGGGGCTGGAGACAGCAGGCGGCGCGGCCTGTGCAGCTTCGCCACCTGCGTCGACTCGGCAGAAGGTGGGAAGCGCCGCAGGTTCGTCCCGGGGATGTTTTCTGACACAATGCAACACCAGAGACGCGGGGTCGGAAACAGCTCTCCGTGTTTTAAAGAGCCGTTATTGTTCTTTGAAACATAAGCAGAGGCAACAAAGGGCTTTTGTGGCGCAGTGGCCCGGTGACCGTCCAACGGAACACCAACAATCACTCAGAACAACCGATCACATGTCGCCTCGTCTGAGCGACATGTCCGTCTGAATAGGACGCAGCGCATAAAGAAGTTTCATGCATTATTAATCTACCGGGATTTTATTACCAAAATATGTTTTGGGCTTTTGTTTCTTTGCCAAACATGTTTAAGGGCAACGTATTTGGTGTATTTGCACGTGGATGATAATGGCTGTAAAAGTGAGGCAGAGCTTTTTAAAGTATTTCTTTACTTAGTTAATATGTGCACGTTTCTGCAAAAAATAGTTACTAACTGTTCATTTAATCATTGCTAAGTTAATTTATCTCTATTACAACTACTATTATTGCACTGCCATTATTATTCATTTCTTTTCACTCCTTATGTTAATTAAATAAATTATATTTATAGATATATAACCATCATTTTTATTTTATCCTTCTACTTCATGGAAGGTTTGATATTCTTTTATTGTGTTTAAAATATAACTTTCATTCTATAAGTATTTCAGGTTTCCAACCTCACCTGCACATTCTCGTACCCTCCTTTGTACCAAGAATGATAATGACATATATGGGTTTTAGGTTACATCTGTTTGTACACATAAATAAATAAATAAATCAATAAAAAAAAAACACCTTCATTGTGCTCTTTAATGTTGTGGATATTGTCTGTTTGAGTTAATTTTATTAAACGGAACTTAAGGTCATAACACACGGCAGAAAAAAGGGAGATAGCATTGGAGATAGTGCTGTGTAATATAATCAGAATGTCATATCCTGATAGACATGTTTTCATAATAAAAAAAACATAATTTTAAAGGAAGACTTTATGAAATTAAATAACTACTTTATACATAAAAATACATATAAGTGGATGAAAATTTTGAGTTACTGTAAACTGTTATTTTAGTTCAGATTAGGTTGTATGTGGCCCCAGAAGGAGGAGGAGGAGGAGAAGAAGGAGAAGAAGGAGGAGAAGAAAAAAGAGGAGTAGAAGGAGGATGAGAAGAAGAAGAAAAAGGAGGAGGAGGAGGAGAAGAAGAGGAGGAGGAGAACGAGGAGAAGAAGAAGGAGGAGGAGGAGGAGAAGAAAAAGGAGAAAAAGAAGTAGTACTTTATTAATCCCAAACCTGGGAAACTGACTAGAATGCCGTTCTTAAATGAACCCTTTGTTGGACCAGTTTGACTCCAGCTGTTAAAGAAGCACCTTTTCCACCTCATTTTGTTTTTTATTTACTCAGATAAAACCCCACTTCTCCACTGGTGAAACTGGTCAAGAGGTCATGTAGCACATACCAGGAAGAAAATCAGGTTTAGAAGATCAACGATAACAATACACTAAAAAACAAACAAACAAAAAAACAGGCAGTAATTTAAAGTTAATACAAAAAAAATAACAAAACTTTGACAGTTTTTGAACAGTGCAATATAGTTTAGTGTCTCATCAGTCCAGTCCTACACGTTCGTCCTCTGTGACATAAATATTTTGCATATCTTCATGGCGTACACACCATTCTATCACATATTTGGAGTTGAAGCCCTGAGCCATGACTTACAGGCGGCTCCTTCGTTTCTACTCTGAGCCAGAACCTTCCAAATAACTTGAGGCCGTTTCCTTTCCTGAACGCCGGCTTTCTGAAAACACCATCCACGGCCGACATCAAAGCTTCCTATTAGCCCCAAAAACTTATTAGTTTAGAAAATTCCCATCAGAACGTTTTATTAAGATTAGGCAAATGAGGCTACGATGACAAAGCAGCACTGACTTAACATTTCAAGAGAGAAGTTGTTGGTTGATGATTTGCAGGAGGAGTCATTTGGAGGATGTGATGCAGATGCTTCATCCTCCACCTGTTGCATAAACCATCAACTGCATTTATTATTATTATCACATTTATACAGGAGGTGATTTGGGGCAATGGCAGACACAAATATAGGACTATTTTAACGACTATGTTCACATTTAAACTATAGATTAGCATTTTTATTACGTCTTCAAACCAGTTTAACCCATTAAGACCCAGTGTTACTTTTGTGTCACTTCCCAAATACATTTTTCCTCACCGTTTATTTTAATAATATCCTCTGTATATTGCATTTTTTTCTGTGAAAATCTGATATTTTTCTGTATTTGATTCACAGGTCGTGTAGATATTCATAAAAACTCAGATTAAAGTTGAAGGTTATTATATTAGAAAAAGAAACCTAAAGAAAAAGTGACATTTTCAGTCAAATCTATCATTAACTGAACATAAACCCAGTGTTTCCATCCAATGTCATTGATCCAACTCCATGGGTTTTACTGGTGGATTAATGTTGTAGAAGATGACGGTGTTTCCATGGTAACTAGAACATCAGAACATCCAAATGGGTCATATCTGATGACCATGAGAAGACTACAAACTGTAGTTTACAGCAATTATCGACATGTATTGATAGGATTAGTGGATCAACAGTTTAGCTCAGTGGATGTTTGGTCTTTATGGGTTAAAACAGTCCAACTTTAGACTAGATTAGTCTGGTCAGAACCTATTATGAGAGTTTTCTCCTTCTTTAAGGTTATATATTTGTAGATTTTTGGTGAAAAATTAGTAACAAAACAGCGCAAAACAGTCCTCAGATATGCACTGAGATTTTAAGCATTTTAGCATTGAATAAAAATGTAATAATTCATCATATATTCACTAATTTATTGCTTGTAGCATCTCGATGTTCAAAGATTATTTAAGAATGTAATGTCGGACTTTTATAGATTATATGTAAGTTATATATCTGTATTTTTTTTAGTATTTTTGTAGATCTTTTGTGAAAATTCTTTAAAGAAATGTGCAAAATTCTCCTCATTTGCTGTCTCATGAGGTTCTCAGACGTGTTCTGGCATTTTACTTCTATGTTTAGGATTATTTGAGACTTTCTATTTCTATACTTCAGATCTGATCCATCTACTGCCGGTCAGATTTATACACCTGGATTTGATGTTTCAGGTGCAGGTTCATTACAAAAAGACATAAAAGACATGAGCAGATGACGTGAGACACCATTGGTTAATAATTTTTTTAACATTTTCCATAAACGCATAGATACACACAAAGCAGAGTTTGGGTCATCTAAACTTAAAAAATGAAGCAAAATATGTCTTTATTGCAAAATATCACATTAGTGTGGATGAGCGATGACCTTTATAATGACTCTATATGTTGTATGGGATTCTTCTTAAGGGTTCTATATTTGTAGATTTTTAGTGAAATATTAGTAATATATGTGCAAAACAACCCTCAGTTATGCACTGGAATTTTAAGCATTTTAGCATTGAATAAAAATGTAATAATTCATCATATATTCACTAATTTATAACCTGTAGCTTCTTGATGTTCGAAGATTATTTAAGACCATGTAATGTCAGACTTTTATAGATTATATGTAGATTATATATCTGTATTAATGTGGCCGAAGCATGACCCTCTGAACCTATTGTGAGAGTTTTATATAAGTTTTATCTTTGTAGATCTTTTATTAATGTACACATTTTTCCTCATCTGTAGTGTCATAAGACCTTCAGATTTGCTTTGAAATTGTACTTTTATGTTTCAGGACTTTTTAAAACCTTCTAAGTTCTCCTAAACTTAACACTATATAGGTTCTGTGCATGCATTAAAGTGAACAGGGTATAAATCACAGTTATTCATCCACTACATTTATGAACAGAGGAGTCGGAATGTTCTACAAAAGGTCACACAGAAACGCTGTTCTTTGACGGCGCCTCCGCCGTGCAAAACACAAAAAAAACAATTGCAAATTCACTTTTTAGATCTCAAGCCTGTACAGGAATTTCAGGCACAGCTGGAAAACTATTACAGTTACAGGTTGCAAAAAAAGAAAAAAACACCAGCGCCGCCTTATTTCTAATGCACCTGCTCCAGCTCAGGTACGCCACGACTCTGTGTACGTGTGTGTTTCTGTGTCTGTGATCAGTGCAGGAAAAGTGATTCCTACTGCGTTCCCTTTGACAGAAACCGGCTGAGGGCAGGAACTCTGCCAAGTGTGCCCTGTCTCATTTGCATGCATAGATGGCATAGTATTAGCATAGTAATAGCAAGAAGGGGGGGTGAAAAAAAACAGCGCGGAGAACTAACGGGAGATATTTGGCAGCTGATACTCAGGGCCCAATTACAAGCGTTCGCCTGCGTTCTCCTTTACTCAGGGGCTTTCTCATCTTGGCTCGGCTCGGCTCGACGCTGTGGGCCTATCTTCAAACTGTCAGCCTGTTTAGAGCTGAACATCGCTCTGTGTGTGTGTGTGTGTGTGTGTGTGGAAACAGACCAGCTCTGCACTAATGAGGACAGGGACAGAGACAGCTCGAATCCTCTCCACCGCCTCGCCGCCTCTGCTGCTCTTCCCGGAGGATGGAGGAATGTAAATAAGGTTTCCGTGTTCTGACTCCACAGGCAGGATTGGAGACCTGGGAGAAGTTCCAGAAAAGGAGGTGAGGAAAAAGACAGGCCCGCAGCAGAAAAGCCTGGCTCCGGATTAACCCAAACAGCTGAGCTCGGCGATGACAGGTCTGAAACCGGACCCTGAGTTATGAATTACAGATGGTCGTCCGCATCCTCAGAGAGATCCGGTCCGTCGTAGGCTTCAGCCGTTCACGCAGATGATGTGGATTTGTTCATAAAGAATAAAGCTCTGGGAAAATTTAGAATTAAGCTTGTTCTTTGGGGCTATATATGCACATGGTGTGAGGATAATCTATGTTTCCTTTTCTGCCTTTAGCCTCCTGAGACTCAGCGATGCATTTTTGTCCTCGGTGGGAGACGAGAGTTTCTCAGCTTTATCAAAAAAAAAAAAAAAAGAAATAAAATAGAAAATAAAAGTGGTCCACTGCAAATAATGTTCCATTAAAAAACAAGTGGTTACAGGCATGACAAACTCCGCCCCTAAAGCATATTGTGTCTTATTTTGGCATTGATCCAGGTTATGTCATAATGTTTATACGTGTGTTTATGCTAACATAGACAAATCTCATCCATTATAATTAAATGGGAGAAAAAATATTTTAAAAATTCATACAAAATTTTAACTTTGTCCTGCTGTTTATATATATATGATGATTTCTTCCTTTTGGAGTCGCCACAGTGAAATCACTTTCGCATATTGATTTGGCACATGTTTTTACGTCGGATGCCCTTCCCGACACAACCGGGCTCGGGACCTGCACACTGAGGCTTACGCCCCCTTGTGGCTATTGGGATGTATAAGCGTAAAGATCACCTGGGTCTCAAACAGCCATCTTCCGCACAAACAAAGAAATAAATGGAACCAAAAACAAAACCCCTTTTCCTCCCTTTCGGGGGATGGGGTAATTTTTTTTTTTTTAAATTTATGAAAAACTGTTGCATCATTCTTTTTCCAATGGAGGCAATTATTTCATGTATGAAGCCCAAACTTGTACTTCCCTGGGTGTCAGAGGTTAGGCTAAAAGACACTGAAATGAGAACAAGGGCTTCTACGCACACCGGCCACTTTATTAGGTACGCCTGTTCAACTGCACATCAACACTAATATCTAACAGACCAATCACATCCCAGTAACTCAATACACGTCCATGCATCGACATGGTCAAGCTGATCTGAACTGAAGATCAACCCGAGCGTCAGAACTGAAGTAGCTGTTGGATTTCTAAATTGTTGATCTAGTGGGATTTACACAGAGGGATTGGATTGAAAAACAAAAAATATCCAATTACCGTCAGTCGTTGATGCCAAAGATCAAAAGAGAACGACCGGACTGGGTTCGGCTGATGGACAGTGGACATGAATTAAATAACCACCGATTAAAACTGAGATATGTGGAAGAGCGTCTCATGTTGAATACTTGAGGCAGACGGACTACAGCAGCAGAAGACCACACCGGCAACAGGAAACGTCAGAGATCAGCAAAAGTGGACAAAAGATACGAGATAGAACATTGTTTCTCTGTACAACAAACTCATATAATACCAAACTCAGTCAGAAAATACTTGTGCACTTCACTGTTTTATTTAACAATTCTCTTATTGTATACAGGTAGTCCTCGAGAAATGGAAATTCGGGTTATGTTGACAGCGTAGGAACGGAACTTGTTCTACCTGTATATTGTTTTTCAATTGTTAGTCTATTCTCTCTCTCTCTCTCTCTGTGTGAACCATGTGTACATCCTGCCTTATATCACAGGGGGAGCAGGGCATCGTGTAGGGGCGCCTGCCAGGTATTGTGCCGACCGTGTCCATCCCATTATGACCACAGTGTGACCACCTCCAGCAGGATTACATACCGTGTCTCCAAGCTCATATTATCTCACACTGGTTTCTTGAACATAACAGTAAAGTTCACTCTGCTGAAATGGCTCCACAGCCTTAAAAAACTGAAAATAAAGCCATAAAAACTGAAGTTTTACCCTTCAAATTATAACTCATGGTTGTTTATTTTAATAGTGGTGTCTTATAATCTTGACGTGCTGCATCAGCTGATAGTTTACGTCGTAGTTGTTAGCTTAGTTCTGCTTAGGAACCAAAACCACCAGTGAATCAACAATGAATAAAGTATAAAACTCATTGTTTTCATACATCTGTATTATAGTGTCATCAAAACTCATAGTTGTTTATACTGAGACTGTGTTTTATAGTCTTCATGTGCATCAGCTGATAGTTTACATTGTAGCTGTTAGCTTAGCTCTGTTTTCAGACAGAAAACAGCCACAGTAAAACCACTAACCACCTTTGTTTTCTGTAGAGTTTGTTTTGTCAGTAGCTGAACTAAAGATCTGTTTGGAATCCGACAAACAAAGTCAGAACTATCAGAGTTTAGTTTGAACCATAAATCAACAAACGGCAACTTAGCAAAAATAATAACATCATATAATAGTTTTATACCTTCATAAACCTCAGAATCAAACTCCATTCTTTTCACTTTGAGCTACATTCACTGGTTAAAACAACTATATTGATTAAAGCTTTCGTCATTAGTTGCTTTTCCATTGACCGTTCAATTGTGCAAATATAACTTTTATGGAAAAACAGCACATTTTTGCGCTAGCAGGAGGTGGTTTTTCAGGTGTAGCACAATTGGTATATCAGGATGTTGACATATGTTTCAAAGAAACATGGTGTGGCACACGTGGACACACCAGGAAACTGAATAATTTTATAATTTAGAACAGGATAGATGGCTAACATGTAATAATAATGAATATAATAATGATAAAATGTTTGCGTCTTCATTTGTACTCAAACATATTCTAAAGTAAAATAAGTAAAATGTCAACAATAAATTTATCATTTATACACATGAATCACAACGTACAGATCACAGTGGATCTACAAATACACAAAACGTTAAATAACAGGCAGAATATTAGTTAAATTCCACAAACATCTGTTAAGAGGTTTCAGGTTATTCATTTATTTTTGTGTAATGTAACTTTTTTACAGTAAAACAAAGAGAAAAAAAAACGTGCAGTTTTCATTATTTATCAATTATTATGGCAATATTTTACTGATTCTGACCAACTTTAGATTGAATTGACCCAAAATGACATGAACATCCTTGATTTTTCATATGTTCAGTGTCATTTTTGCATTTCACACGTTCATCTCGGGGGTGGAATGGATTTGTCACATGTTTGACTCTTGTGATCTAAAAACATTAGAGCACCATGTTACCTTGACATGAGGTGATCGGTTCTCAAACTCATCCTAAACTTTTACCAAAACTCCATCGAAAAAAAAAAAAGCAAATGTGCATTTAAAAAAAAAAAAAAATTCCAATTCTTCACCCGTTATTTACCAAACCACAGCCTGTCACGAATGACAAATGTCTTCATCAGACGCACAATGTACTTATTATCGTCAATAATATGGTTCAAGTATTATATTGTGTTCCCGCTTTCATTCCCATGTTTTGGCCTTCTGCATCATCTGCTGGTTTGGCAACGCTACTGAGGCTCAGATAAAGTGTGTAGAAAATCAGCAACAACAGCCAGTAAACTGTTAGGGATTACATTACCATGAAAAGAATGCATGTAAAGCGACCGAATAACGAATAAGCCAAAAAACACTGTGGGTGACGAGAAGCACGGTCTCACCTCATTTGAACCCTTGTTATTTGTGCAACGTTTTTGCCCCTCCCCCTCTACAACAGCAAAAATAACATAAATAATACTAGTTACGCAACAACACAAATAACATAAATAATACTAGTCACACAAAAGCACAAATAACATAAATAATACTAGTTACACAAGAGCACAAATAACATAAATAATACTAGTTACGCAACAGCACAAATAACATAAATAATACTAATTACGCAAAAGCACAAATAACAAATAATACTAGTTACACAACAGCACAAATAACATAAATAATAGTAGTTACACAACGGCACAAATAACATAAATAATACTAGTTACACTACAGCACAAATAACATAAATAATACTAGTTACACAACAGCACAAATAACATAAATAATACTAGTTACACAACAGCAC
>JAPSES010000228.1:18290909-18317020 GCA_029822895.1 Maxillicosta whitleyi
GTCACAGGTCCTTCCTGGGAGTTTCCACAACAACACCCCTGACCCTGGATCAGACCTACTGCTACACACTGCCCCCTCCTGGAGGAACCCCCTACCAGGACCACACGGGAGGGGCGGGGGGGGGGGATGAAGGCGAGGCTGGGACAGAGCGTATCAGATGACAGGGCTTCCTCTGGCAGGAGATGACCTGTCTAAGAAACCAGTCATTTCTGCGGAGGCGCGGGGCCTTCAGTGAACTGATAAGAGTCTGCAGCCGTCACTGCCTGACTCCACCACCTGTTCATTCAGACACACAACAACAGACAAGCACAGACTAGCACCGACCGCTGTCAGACCTCATGCGCTAATACAGGGGTGTACGATGGTCACACAATGTTTAACTCCACTGCTCTTCCTCCTCTTTGTGATACTGCTTATTTTCTGTCTGTGCAAAGGCGCTAATGATAATGTAAAAACAATCCCAGCATGAATGCACGTCTGTAGCACTGTTGGAAAACACGAGTTCACTTTGATACATTTACTGATCTGAAGTAATCGAGACATTTAGAATGAGATGAAAACAGCGTGGGTCTAGGGCTCAGATGTTTACAAGGAGCTGTCGTCACACATTAAGTTAATACTGGTTGTGAACGGAACACTTGTAAAACTGAATTTTGTGTATGAAAGGTGCATTTTGAGAATCTGGAAAGTGTGGTGCAGCAAAAATAAACAAAAGGAAGGATGAGATATGAAACTAAAGTATTATTTAAATGAGTACACAGAGTTTCAGCAGGTTATATTTAACACTGAAGGCATTTAATTAACTGCTATAGCAACTGGGTAGCTCAGTGGTTACCGCCACTGACTTTGGTGCAGAAAGTAGCCGGTTTGAGACCCGGGTGATCTCTTGGGAAAGGTTCTTTACGCTATACATCCCAATAGCCCTAAGCCCGGTTGTGTCAGGAAGGGCATGTGACGTAAAAACCTCTGCCAAATAAACATGCAAAAGTGATTTGCCGAAAGAAATCCTCCATTTAACTGCTACAGGAAAAACAAAATCTGACTTTGAGATGAATAAAGGCATCCCACAGGGGTCAGTGATGGTACCTGTGATGTTCACGCTATATAAATGAGTGTCTCATTTGTAAATGGATGTACAGTTCGTCTTTATGCAGAGGACACATCTCTATACAGTACAGCAGAATCTGTGGTTATATAGCGCCAAGTACCGCTTTGCTAATTTCACAAATTAGCCGTAAATGGAGAAAAGCACATATTTTGTTTCATCTTCAGACTATCCAGTGAGTGGATGCCATTTATCACTTCTAGATTTTTTTTACTGGTGGTAACTGCATTTAACACAATGTTGAATTTTACAGCAAAGTTTGGTGGCCATCTCTCTTTAAAAATACAATATACACAGGATTTTACCTCCATATGTCCCTGCATTACCACCTTTAAATAAGAGGTGGAGATGAACATCCTTAAAGGATAATGAACCAAGTACAACATGTTTTCACTAATGCTACAAATCTAGTTTATTATTATTATTATTATAAATTAGACGTAAACACTTTTTACTCAAAGCACGTACAATTTTGATTGCAGCTGCAAAACTCAAAAGCAGCAAAACTGATTACATCTGCATCAATTGTATCTATTGTTTCAATTTTAGCTCATTTAAACTGCTGGTTTAAACTGTTTATTGGCTCTTTGTTTTGCTCGTTTTAATCTTTTCACTGCGTATTATCCACGTTCTAACGTGACTAACACATTTCCAATTCCATTCATTAGGTTTTACATTGTTTACATTTTCATCATTTGACAGTATTTATATTATTTCCTGTGAAAATGAGATGTTCATTCTATAAATTCTGAGATTATTAAATAAAGGATTTTTCGTTAATTTCTATCTCATAAATACAGAACAACATAATAGATAGCGGATGATGCTGGCTCCTTTTTATGGTTTTCTGACTTAAGATGCAACTAATGTCTCTATACCCAAAAGTTCCATAATTTGAGCTTTTTCTTAAGACAAGGGTTCAGATGTGTAATTTTCCAACAGGCTTCCACCAAGACATGTCATAAATTATATTTAAGGCAGTTTAAGTCCAGAGATTTAATTCATTTTTATATAAAGAAACCATGGAAACCCTGTTCCAGTTCACTAACAGAGGGGCATAAACATCTGGATTAAATTTTATGGCAAACCAGAGCCACCAAAGTCATGGGGATACGTCATCTGGAGACCATGAACGTCTGCATCCACTTTAGTGTCAAATCTGTCCAGTAATGTGGAGACGTTTTATTAGTTGAGTAAAATCTTTGACCCCTGTGGTAGTGTGTGTAAAGTTGAATCACAGGCCTGTGCAGTTGTATAATAAAATTAAAACACTGCAATTTTTTTGCTTTTTTTGAAATGGAATTACAGATTTTCAAACATTTCTCTGTAGTCTGCATTATATATGTTCTGTTTGGGTCTGAATTCTTCATTAATTCAACTCCACAGGTCCAACTTCAACACTATTTCTGAGTAATGACACCAGAAAGGTAGTTTTTTTTAGCATCATCTCTTTAAATGCAAATTAACCACTTTATGCCCCGCCCCCTTCAGTTTGTTGGCTGTACTGCTCTGTTCTGTTCAACCAATAACTGAACTATTTAGGTAATCTGTGAGTGAACTACAGCCGCTGCCACTGATAAACAATCGTGGCGTATTTTAAGAAATGTCCATTTGTGCGTGACGTAACTAGCCTAGTTATAAAACACAACAAATTAAGGCATTAAAACAGGTGGTAGAAAATAAAAGTAATATAATGATAGCTTTTCAGCACTTGGAGGGTTCAAATTCTAACTTTTTAACTATTAGGGTACAAATACACAATACCCAGCAGTTGATCTAACACCAGATCTGGTGTTAGTGGTCTTCACCATTGTACAGGTAGTCCTCGGGTTATGAACGAGTTCTGTTCCTACGCTGTCGACATAACCCGAATTTTCGCGCAAATCAGAATTAACCCTTTAGTACAACCAAATACCCTCTAAATAACTATCTAAATACATGTATTATACTTCATATTAATAATGTAAAAAACAAGATACTGTATGTACAGTATACAGTACATATGTACAGTAATGGTGGACGAAATTTCGGTGTTGTACAGTAATAGCGGACGAGACTCCGGCGTAAAGTCGAAATAATGCAAGTCGGGTGCGTCGTAACCCGAGGACTACCTGTATTCCCAAAAGTCAATTTCAGGGATATAATGGGTGTAACTTGTCTTTGTGGTCTCTTAGATCTCATATTAAAAAACACACAAAAACTAAAAATCGGATTTAACCACTGTATAGATTTGACCTCATGGTGTCGCATGTATTTTGTAGACACGTGTAGCAACAGCAGTCCTGGAAACGCACTTTTAACCTGTTCTGTCAACTGTCAAACACAGGAAATAAGTCGCACTGGGATGAATCTAAAACCGTGTCGAGATCCACGGCTGAGTAAGTGTTCTGATTAGTTTCGCCAGCACATTTTCCACTTCTTACATGTCACTTTGTTCACAGTTTCATCTCCTCTTGCTTCTGATTTGACATGTTGCAAATGTTTTTCTCACAGATTAAATTCACCAAGGCTCCTCCTTGTCATCACCCAAAAACAACACTTTAACTTTTGGCAAAACAGGCTCAAAGTGTATCATGCACATTTTCCTTCCCTTGACAGAAACACAATCTTCTTCATGTTACCGGCTTTGGTTGAGTCCTATTTATTTCCATCTGTAGTTGTGTTCATTTTGCGGCTCATGTCTGGTATTTATGATGTTGAGTCACTGTGTCAAGTCTTCTCCATCGCATCCCAAAGACCCTCAATGTGGCATCGGGTCCAGACTCTGGTGTCCAAGGCTGACCTTATGAAACTGCACCACTGCCATGTACGTGTGCGCAATAGTCACATCGCAGGTCCTGCAATGTTGGACGAAAATTGACTCAACCCAAGTACCTGACACACACTGGGCAAACCCATCCACCAATCACAATTGTTCTTAATCAGTTTGCCGAAGCAGGCCCCACCCCTGCACATGGACTGAGTCTCTGGTAACAACATTGAAAATTATATTACATTAATTATTATTTGGCTGACGCTTTTATCCAAAGCGGCTTACAAGGTCTATAGGCATGTGTAGCATAAAGGGCCTTGCCCAAGGGCCCACCTGGGATTGGAACTGGCAACCTTCCACACTAAAGTCTGTGGTGTAAACCACTAAGATATCCATGAAAATGAGCAACAAACAAGTGAAAACTACAGAAAACGTACAGAAGACTTGATGCAAAAAAGAAAACGTCAGTCATCTGGAAGTTTTTCATCCTCTAGAACGATGACACTGAAACATGAGTGAAGAGCTAAAAACGCCATAAAAGTCATTTAATTACAATTTTTTATTTTATTTTTTACAATCTGATTTTAAGGTAGTGTCAGGCACATCGGAACTATGTTAATGCTATCTGCTATGTCCGTAACAATTATAAACATTATAACATAGATTTCAGAGAAAGGCAATAAAAACACTTCTTGAAAATGGTTTTATATATCATTTTGGAAAAGAGCGCTTCGTATGTTCTGTGATTACTGCGATTATAGATAGATGGATAGATTTGAAGAAATACAGCTGAGTTTAAAAATCAAAATCTCAAAAGTGAGGGTTTTTTTTTCCAATTTTGTGCTGTGCTCTCTCTCTCTCTCTATATATATATATATATACATATACACACACACACACACACAAAATGCATACAGATCGCATGCCAATTAAAAGATGGCATGTATATTAATGCTAGTCACGGTATTGCGTTGGATATCTAATCCATGTCTGCAAATGAGGTCTCATGGTCCTTGAACCGCTCTCAGAATCTGAGCCTGATGAATCATGACATTGTACAATCTTGATGCTTTTTCGCAACTTATAGTTGAAGAAACAAGAAGCCACTCATAGGGGTTATAGGGTTAAAGAACGTGTTGCAGCTGAAATGCATTAGTCACTGCAGTAATTATCCAATAGAAGAATCTGTGTCTATTTGCCAAGTATCATCCAGTTGCTTTCTTTGTATTGGCAGCATATACACACACACACACACACACACACACACACACACACACGTGTCATATTAAGTTAATCTCATTGTCATGTTTCTTATCATACTACTTACTTATCAACTTTATTTATCCTGAGGGGGGAAAAAAAAAATCATTACATTTCTGATGCATTGGATGTTTTCAACAGAATTTATCCATTATTAGAGCTGTACAATTTTAATGAACTGCAAAAAAATCATGATTCAAAGGGTATTTTGAAAACTAAAACTAAAAAAAGTCAACAGAAATAAACAAAAAGGCAGAAACAAAGAAAGAAAGGAAGAAAAAAAAAAAACAAAAAGGCAGAAAGAAAGACTGGATAGCTTAGTGGTTTGCGTAAGGTTGCCAGTTCAAATCCCAGGCCCTTTACGCTATACGTTATTTGGATAAAAGAGTCAGCCAACTGTAAAGAAAGAAAGGCAGAAAAATTATACAAAAGGCTGAAAGAAAGCAAAACAGAAAGGAAGAAATAAAGAAAAACCTAAAAACAAATAGTTGTCCGGTCTTAATTGTTCTTCTGAACACAGTCTGCTTTTCGAATGTTAGCGTTCCGGCTGCCGTCGTCTTCACCGTCTGCTCAGCCGGCCTCAGTGATCCAGAGATAACAGCCTAAAGACCACAACGCTGCGCTTTCTCAAACAGGGCGTCATTACCGCCCCCGTCAGATGATCAGATCTACTGTCAGAGCGTGACCCCTGGAGCCCGGGGCCCTCGCCGTCCCGCAGGGCTAATGACACAACTCCATTAACCGCTGACGGATGCAAACACAGCGCGCAGCGGAAAGAGGATGTTATCAGTTTACAAGGTAAACACGAGCTGGATGAGGCTGATCAGACACGTCTGCTGTCTGTCACAGCCACGGGAAGACGAGTCGGATCTGAAGCGTCGCGGAAGTCGGATCCTTAGATGTGAAATGAAACATAACCACACAAAAAGGGGGGGGGGTCTTCAGCTGACACATGTGATCATATTAATAAGGTGAGACGCAGGAAGTGATCAGCCGGTCTGACGCTAGCGAGTTGCTCTTTACCCAAATAAACGTTCCAGACTTGTTCAAAACAAAACCAACTGTATTTCTATACTTGTGCTCCTACTTTTTTTAGTTGGAGTAGAAAAGTCTGTTTTAACCCATAAAAACCAAAACATCCATCCAAAGACCAAAGCCATCTACTGATCGAAAATATAAATATCTGTTGATCCACTATAATCCAATCAATCCATGTTTGTCGTCTTTTCATGGTCATCAGATATGACCCATTTGGACATTCAGAGGCTTTGTAGTTACCATGGAAACACCATCATCTTCTACAACATTGATTCACCAGTAAAACCCATGGAGTTGGATCAATGACAGTGGATGGAAACACTGGGTTTATATTCAGATAATGATTTGACAAAAAAAACAACAACACTTTCTTTATTTTTCTCTGTTTCTGTTGGTATTAGCCTCAATTTTAATCTGATCTTTTATGAAAATCTTCATGATGAGTGACTTAAATATAGGAAAACACCTGATTTATTTTACTGACGAAATACAAGGTACAGAAGATAACATGAAAATAAATGGTGATAAATCAATTAAAAAAGGTTAGATATTGAAAAAATACATTAATCTGTAAACTAAATTTAGCTAAATACCCGATTTATATTGATAAAATGAAAAATACAGAGGATAACGGTTAATAACAAGTGATACCAATAGTCCATTAGACCTTTTGGGCCGTTGGACTAAACCCCCCCAGCAAAATAACTGAATCTACCCACTGCTTAAAGTCTTTTACTTATTGTGCTCCTAAGTTTTATTTATTTTGGAGTAACAAATGGTTCAAGTGGGTGAAAAGCGTTGAAAGAAATTTTTAAGGTTAATAAAATATACTTTTTTTGTGTATTTCTTTTTTTTAGTTTTGTTTCATTTTAGTAACTGATATAATGTTATGCAGGGGTGTACTTTCATAATGGTGGGGGGGGGCTGCAAAATGAACATGTGAAGGTCTCAAATACACACATTTGTTGATGTGCATTGTCATCACGTCATAATTTCCTGCACACTTTGTCAGGATCGTCTTTCACACTCCTGTTTGTTATTGCTCTGAACGTCTCCTTTGCGACAACAGCATCCTGAAAATAGCAGATACTGACAAAGACACTAAACTTTTCATGTGCCGTTCTCTTTTGTGGGGATTTAGTCATTTTAACACCATTATGTGCTTCCTCCGCCCAGACATTATTCTGCAAAACAGATCCGTTTTACCAGTATTCTGGGATGAGTGGAGCGTTTCGGACTGATCTACAGACCTGAAAAAGCACCAACAAACTGTGGAGATAAGCCCGGACACTGGAAACGGAAACGGTCACACTGCGCTATCACTTTGGACTTGATAAAGAAGTGACCTTGGGGATGAATCTGATACGATCCTTCAAGTTCAGATGCGACTCCCACACCACCACAGACGTCTTACTTGAAGGAATGAATTAATAGTCACGCAAAAAAATGTCATTTTGTGCCTCAGAAGCTAAAACTAAAATATTCAGTTTGGTGACTATGCATTGGTCCAAAGGTCCATTGGTTAGGATTAGGCTAACCCTAACCTTTGGACCAATGGACCATCGGACCAATGGACCTTCGGAATAATGACCCGACCCCATTTTATTCCTGATATCCTGTAAAAGTCTTTCCAACGCTGATGAAATATCTCAAATACCTGAACCACAAATCAGGTGTCATACGGGACCCTGACCCCATAGAATTCTGACCCCTTACATGAAATTTGTCCTGTATGTTAATAAAAATGTTGTAACACATTTCTATATCATAAGCTTAAATATATGTATAATTTGAAATATTCACCAGAAGTTCTTTATGTAGCCACTTAATGAAATAATCTGTGGTCATTGCGATATGTGTGCATTCTGGTACATGGTATTCAACGCGATATGCATCCCGATATTTTAGGCCATTTTTAATTTTTTTTTTTTTTTTTTAAACATTTTAAAGTAAAAAAGACACATGTATACCCAAATGTTATTTTTTTTTATTTTTCTGTAGAGCAACAATCCCACTGTAGTTCATGTAAAACACTGCATTAAGAACTTGGCTGTAGTGCACAAATAAAGATGGATTTGATAAACTTAAAACATACAAAATCAGATGCTGTTTCACAAACTTGATAAACTAATTATTTGTTGAATGTGAAATATCGATACTGACGCCTCTGTATCGTGAAGAGGCCCATGACGATATATCCCCGTATGGATATTTTAAACACACCCCTAATGTTTACTTCATTTACCTTCTGCTGAACTGGACAGAACAGATAAAAAAAGGACTGAAACAAAATATGAAGCAAGAAAATGTGGAAACGCCTCATAAAAGCCTTATTTTATATCAAGTGAATACACAAAGATCATGTTTAACACATGCAGTTTGTGTTCATATATATAAACTTTTTTTTCCCCCTTGCAAATTTAGTGATTTATTGGGGGTGGGTCACTTTTCCATAAGAGGGTGGGGCAGATTTCTATAATAGGAAACGGATCCGCAGGTCTTTTTTTCTATCCAACACCGGTATCGTGTCATACAGTGACCGTTGGATGCACTTTCCCAGAATCCAACACCTCTGGACCTGAGGTCATTTGTAATAATTACAGAGGGGGGGGGGACTCCGATCTTAATCCTGCATCAGTCTGCCACATCTGTAATTTGTAACTGAAAAATTACACCTCAATTCTGTCCTGTGATAATACTAGTCCTCTGAGAATCAACATCTCTGTAATTTGGTGTGATCTACAACTCTTTTTTTTTTTGTTTTCCTCCGCGCATTTATTCAGTTTGTGTTGTGGTTGCGGACAGCGGAGGCTCCACTGGTGATGATGATGAGTAAAAGTTAATAAAATAAAAGTATTCGAGTGAAAATTCACGAAGCCAACGTCGAAAATATAGAGCCTGAAAAGATGGATGACACGATGACAGCTACAGGAAGAACATTATTCCATCTGTCAACAGTTATCTGTAAGCAGCGAACCTGCCCTTGACATCAGAGCTGGGGCATAATGTCTATAAATCTGATAAAAACAGACTTTCAGAATTCACCTCATGAAAAATATCCCCAGGGGTTAATTTCCAAGACAGCAGAACTCCACAGGTACTATGTCAGGAGTGTCAAACATGTGACCCGAGGGCCAAATGCAGCCCGCCAAAGGTTCCAATCTGGCGCACGGTATGAATTAGAGAAAGGTACAAATCATGCTTAAGATATTTACAAAATAAATTGAAATTCCACATGCAGGCCAGGAAAAATATCATCATAATAACCTATAAAAACTCACAACTCCCAATTTTTCTGTTTGTAAATCAATATTTTCATGTAATTTTCCTGCATTTACACTAAAACAGAAAAATTTCACAAAAAATGTAAATACCCTGAAACGTCTTAAGAAAAGTAAGTATAATTTGACTAATATTCTGCCTGTTTTTAAATGTTTTGTGTATTTTTTAGATCCACTGTGATCTGTAAGTTATAATATACATGTGTAAAATAATAAACTGAAGCATAATACTGTTAAAATCACACTTATTTTTCTTTAGAAACTTTAGGTTGTTCAAGTCATTCACGTTGTTTTAAAGGGCAGAAACATTTTTATCATGAAAGGGAAGTTTAGAATCGACATTTTTTCTATATAATGATCTTATTATTTTACTGGTCCAACCCATTATATGAATACAAAAAAGAACAAGGCAATTAAAAACACAGTAAGTGCAGTTTTGTCTTAAAATCATGCATTTTTAGGAGAATATTCACCAAGTAATTCTAAAATTCTGGGCTACAATATACACAAGGGCAATATGTTGCATTAAAAAAACAGATTTTTGCTGAAAATCTTTTTAGCTGCCTGTAAGAAAACAACAGGAAAACGGTACAAAAGGAGATCCACTAAAACAGTATGACTGGCAAAAAAAAAAGTGACATATATGTAATAAACTTTTGACCCATAAGATAAGGACTGAAGAAGAACAATGTCAAGTAAAGTGAGAGGAATGGAAAGGATAAGGATGATTTTATTAGTAACACTGGCAAACCACTATGTGCTTTTACTTTTAAAAGGCATAGGTGTCAAAAAAAAAAACGTGCAAAAATGACTGATATTAACGGTCAAGGATGTTGAACTTGTAAAACAATAGCAATTAAGTGTAATATTAACAATATTCTTCCTCTTACTAAATGTTGCGTCTGTACGTTGTGTTAATATTGTAGAAACTGATCATAGTTTAGTTCAAAAGTCTAAACTTATTATGACTGTTACTAATGTTTATGCAACATTGTGGGTACAAGTTGAGGCATAATTTTCTTAAAATTGCACTTTTTTTGAGTAATATTAATATTTATTTTTTCCCATCTTTTTTGTTTGGATAGTTTGATAATAAACATATTTTTACAATTTGATATTTTCATCACAATAAAACAAAGAGAAACACTTGGAGTTGTCATTATTTCTAAGTTATTATGCTGTTTTTTTACAGGAGAACCAAATGGACTGAATGTGGCTCCAGAACTAAAATGAGTTTGACACCCTTGTTTTAAAGTTTGTATTCTTTTATACGTCCATATCTGCTACTTGTTCTTTAAAGACACAAAAACAAAAGAAGTTAAAAGAAACCATTGCATTGTATTTTTTTTCTACTAAAACATGAAAAAGTCATTCACACAGAAACAAACATTTCATTCTCCTTCCAGCTCTGCAGCTTTAACACATGCTCCGTAACGAGGTGTTTTCCACTTTTGACTTCCCACATCCGCCCGTAGATGAATGCAGTATTTAACTGCCCTTTAAACTGTGATGTCATGCTGCTGAACTATGATTTGTCCGTGGGGAAATCTCAAGGATCAAACAGCGCAAATGAAAATTCAGCCTTGATGTTGCTCTGGAGTTTAAAAAAAAAATGTTTACTTTCCAATCTGGAACATTTTCATAGGTAAACACTGATAATGTTGATTCTGACCCAGCTACCTGCTAGTAAATACACAGACTTTGCAGCTGCACACACACACGTAAAATATCAGTTAGCTTTGGGGAACTTGTGAGGGATTATCAACATCAAAGTCAATAGAAATGTCAGCTTGGCTATCTTTGGAAATGCCAGCAACCCTTTGCATATCCGCACCACACAACCAATACCACATACACACACACACACACACACACACACACACACACACACACACACACCTGCCCCCAGCAGAGGAGGTGATTAAAGCTGCTCTGGCGACTGTGGCTTTTGATCTCCAAACATACTGGAAAGCACTTACAGGCAAAGCCCAGTTAAGCAGCAGAAACAGATGACATCACACCCAATCAGGGTCTCCCACAGCACCTCGGGGCCCCTCCCTGCAGCGCTATCAGCTAGATTAACAGGATTAAGCAAATACACCCGGCTCAGGTCGACGCTTGTGTTGAATGTATTAGTAATATTCAGGCATTTTCAGGTCATCTGAATGAGGTGCATGGTCTATTAGGAGGTTTAGCCCAGTCAAGAGTCTGAGCATGGACTCCTCAGACTTTAAACTTCAATGTCTGGAACTGAAGCGCGTTGGGAAATTAGAAAAACCTCAAGTGTGTGAACAGGGCACGTAGAGATATTTTGCAAAGGGATTATTTTTCTGTACATTTGGGCCTCTCGTCCTCGTGTTAACAGGTTTATAAAAGCACTTCCACTGTGAAGATTCTGAAAGACTTTGGTTTGTGTGCATCCATGTAGAAAGAAAACGGATGAAAAAAACCCATGGTATCACAACCCAACATGTGCAATTAAGGAACATGTACCTGCAACATCAACCACAAATCATATATGTGGTGTAAGTTGGTGTGCAACCTGCAGTAGATTGTGATCATTACTGATATACATGGAGATGAACAAATGCACCAGAGTTGTGGCATAATCTACATTTCGGCCACTTCATTAGGTACACCCTTTCAGCTATGTAATAATGTAAATATATAATCGGACAATGCCTTAGAGCAGTTAGTCATGGTCAAGACGATGTGATGGAGATCAAATCGAGCCTCAACTCTAGATCTACTGGGATGTTCATGCAGAGAATAGTCTGGAAAAAAAAAAAAATACAGACTGATCTCAATAAATGTATTCAGTTCTTATGTCATTTGGAGTGCTATACACATGCATTTAGGACCTTTTATTAAACGCCATTTGACTGCATGTCAATTTCCAGCTAGATCTCTGGTTGACATTTTTATTTATTTATTTAACTGGGTAAGTTAGTTAAGATTGTCATTTACAATAACTGCGTAACCAAGAGGCAGCACACAAACAGAATGAGTAGCAACACAGGATACATGTACAAAATGACAGAACAGATTAAATATACAACAAACAAACAAACAGGATGGACAGCAAAACCAATCACAATGCCAGGTACCAAACACAAAGGCTAAAAACAGGTGCAGTAGTCCGCAGGTGTATCTCTCACTGATCTTTTAAATGACAGGAGCGGTATGAATGAGGTGAGGTACCATGCAAGGCACTGACCCACTGGGAGCAAAGTTTAGGGTTCAGTGTCTTACTGAAGGACACTTTGACATGTGGACAGTTGGAGCAAGGGTTTGAACTGCCAACCCACTGGACAACCTGCTCAACCAACTGAGCCACAGCCGCCCTAGAGACACAAGAATTTCAAAAATGGATGTTAAAACATGCAAAGAAGAAGAGTTTTGAAAGAAATGGTGCAGAATATGTGGACAGAAAACTGAATCATATTTTAATTTAGTACGGGATAGAGAGGTATAATAATAATAATAATAATAAATATATCTGTTGACAATATTTATGTTCGTTGCCATGTTTATGAGATGATTTCTTAGGTCATCTCGCGATAATAAATAAACAAATCATCTCATTTGTGATTTAATTGAACAAATGACTTGATGCATTTCCGTTTCTTTTCCAACATTTAATAAATATCTGTAAAGTTTTGTGCAGATGTTCAATGGAAAAGCGACTACAGGCTAAATGTTCACTTGTTGCCCAATATATCCGACCCAGTAACAGGTCCCTTTATTATGAAATAATCATTATTATTCCCACTTCTGTCAGTATCACAATGTTACGGCTGATCAATGGATGGACCTGAAGACGCACGTTCACATACAAATGTAAAACTTCTAGCTTTATTTTTACCGTCTGTGTTCGACAGAAGCCCAGTATGATTCATCCAACTGTCAACGAACAGACTGAAAACATATTAAGTGATCTTACAGTCTTGAGTTCAGCCAAGTTGAAGTGGTGACCTTTAACCCCAGGATGTTATTAGTAAAGCCCATTAAAACCAGTGATACTCCTGTGAATCTGTGTTGTTTTAAGTCCACTGGGAGTAAAGGAGTAAAGCTTTCAGACGGACAATAACACCGTCTGAAATAGATCCACCAGACCTTATCATCTCCCGCCTGTTCGCTCCACACGGAGGAGGAAGCTTTGCTGACCTCTGACCCTGACTCACTCATCTCCATCCACAGACCGGTAACAGGAGACAGTCCAGGGACCTGCACCGCCCGGGGCTCCTAACCCCGACTCAACTCATCTCCCACGTCCCCCTGCAGCTGCCCCCTTGCCCCGCACCCCGGAGGAAAGAGCCAGAATAGATAGATGACTCTACCCAGAGTTCACCCCCGGCCCATAAAAACCACCGTCCCACCTCAGGTATCACAACACACGGGGCTCCTTCATGGAAACCTGAACTGTTAGTCTTAATTAAAAAGCTCATTCGCCGACACCAAACACACACACTCCGAGTCACAACAATAAGTCCTTTCTTTTTAGTAGAGAACCTGTGTTTTGCCTTAAAGAAAAAGACTTTTACCTGTAACTGGAAACCAGCTGTTAAAATTCACTTTCAGTTTCAGGCATTTGTTAAAAACAGATACTGATATACACTCCTGTTACTGCTCTTCTACTATCCGTTTCATTCATGGTTTGCTCTGTCATATCTAACATTCTCCTGCTTTTGTTTGCAGGTGTAAAGTTACTTTATTCTAATGAGTAAACTCAAACAATAGGAGATTATCTAAGGATTTGAAGATAATCTCCTTTCAGATACAGTGCTGTGCAAGTCTTCTACATGTTGGTTTTGCAGGCATGTAATTGACCTTTCACACTTTCTGGAAATATGTAATTGTCATGGAAAAGGACCTCCTGCCAAGTAGAGCTGCACAATACGTCATGTGAGCAGCACCTACTTCAGTGTTTCCCAACCAGTGTGCCAAGTCATCAGGTGTGGCGTGGAAAATGATCCAATTTCACTCGATTGGTTCTATAAGCAAACATTGTGATCCATAAACTGCACACACCAATGATCCAGTCTGTACCAACAGTCTGCTTCTGTTTGATAATAAAAATAAAAGTCAACTGGTTCTGATGTGGTGGTTCTGCTGATAAAGCCCCCCCAGTACTGATGCATGGATTAGTGAGTTACCTATGAACCCCAGGTATCGGATTGGTGCAGGAGGGATATGCATCCCATAATACACAACAGACTTCAATCCGGGGGCTCAGTCTGAGGGGTCGCTGGTGCACCCCGTTGAGCTTTATGTTCCAATTCAATAAATATACTTTTTATGATATTTTTGTTTGGTGGCGTGCCTTGTGATTTTTCTAATGTCAAATATGAGCCGCAGCGGAAAAAAAAAAAGGTTGGGAAACATTGACCTACTTCATGGAAGGTAGGTAAATGATATTTGTTTATTTCATTTAAAAACACAACTAGTTCAAGGTGAGGTCATTCTATAAACCTTTGGGTATCTGACCTCACCCGCACATGTTTGTCCCCACCTGTCTACCAAGAGAGATATGTACATGTATTTGTTTAGTTTATATCTGTATATGTGCAAATAAGTAAACAAAAGCATCGTCATCAGTGATGTACGTGTGCGCAATGGTCACATCACAGGTCGTGCAACATAGGAGGCAAATAAACTCAACATATTCTGGTCTAATTTCAATCTGGGTACTTGACATACACACACACACACACACACACACACACACACACACAGAGCAATCCACCAATCAATCATTCTTAATTAGTTTTCCAAAGCAGACCACGCCCCTGCACATGGAGTGTGTTGCTGGTAACAACATTGAAGAATCAGCGACGAACAAGAGAAAAATCACCAAAAACAAAGACCCGGTGCTAAAAACAAAAGCAACATCAGTGTTCTGGAATTACTTCAGCTACAAGGATGAAACTGAAACATGTGTTCTGTGTCGACAGTGCCTTGCACCTGTTGCCACAACAAGAGGAAACAACTAATTTGTTTGATCATCTAGCTATGCGTTGGAAAAAAAAAAATTGCAATGTCAGTTTTTTTCCAATATACTGCCAAGCGTCGACACAAGAGACAAAATGGATGAGTACACATCCGGCCTGATGGATTTGCCAAATATTACATCGTCCTTTTATAAACCCTTACAGATGCAGTCTTTTTCCAACAGTAATGTAACACGAAAAGGCAGGTTTATCATGAAGAACCATCAACATTAAAGCATTTTTATGTTAAAGTCACTGGTTTTGTTCTGGTTGAGTCTCAATGCCTTTTTTTTCCACAAGGAAGCGGTCGTTTCATTTAAAGAGTTTGCTCAATGAACTCATGATGTCAACGTTAAAATCAGCAATGAAGTGGTAAACGCGCAACATTTCGTTTCCTGTTTCTTAAACAAATCTTGTGGTTTGGTTGTTGCATATAAACAGGAACAGGCTTTCCAGTCTTCCTATCACATAAAATAATTTCGGCCTCCTGTCCAGCAGATTTCAGCTGAAGTCAGTTCTCTGATTTTCTCAGGAGGGGGTTGGAAAATTCTGGAGCCTGTTCTGTGGTTGCTGTGAGACTTTTTGGAGAACATAATTGAATCCAGGAAGTCGGGAAACCCAAATCCTGCCAGCGTGGTTTGCAGTTAAAGCAGCTTTGCCGTGACACTGCACAGAGTGGATGCCAAGCTCCTTGGTTAATTAAAACGGACGATGAGAAATTGTTCTATGGCACAACAGGGAGTCCGGGCAACTCACATCAACAGAAACACAATGGGAAAAAAAAGGTCTAAACACAATATAGTTTCTTTTACGTTTCTTCTTGCAGTCTTATTTTTCTTTAGTGGTACCTATTTAACATCCAAAAATCACTTTATTTTATTCCAGTGGCAAAATGTGCTACCAATTAAGAAATGAAATATAGTTAAAGTTTAGCATTTGCAGTTCACAAATAAAATACACATGAAAAACATCAGAACATTTACGTGATAGAAATAGAGAATAGTTGCCAAACATTATTATGTTAATTATTTTGGGCGGTTTGGTTCTGTGTGGTCCTTTCACCACAAAATCATCCATTGTAAACCCCAAACAAAATAAGATGCTGTAGCCATATTCTTATTTCTTGCACATCTACCCCCAGTCAAACAGCCTGAACATGAATTAAAACTGCACATTTAATGATGATATCCAGATAACACTCAGATCCTTTCATATCCTGTCAACAGTGACCTCTTAGGGTTTTCTGTTTCAACCTTTAAAAGGGTTATAGCATCTTATGTCATAATACAGCTTCTGAATTATTAACTCTAGGGATGCACTGATGCAGATGCCAATATTGGGCATTGATCCAATACTGAGCGTGTGTGCTTCTACTCGTATTCCGATACAAACACACCAATACCACTTTAAAGTAGGGTGACATTCACAGTTTAGTGCAGCAGGTACATGGCAGAGGCGTAACGTCAGCAGAGCGGAGATTTTTCAAAATAGGCTGAAACATTAAAATACAATAAAGACCCAGACAGATACAGATGGAGCGTTCTGTTCACCCTCTGCAGAATTCTGTCCATTTCCCAGGTGCTCGTGGCTGCGTACCCAGATGGAGAATTCGGAGCAGTACCACCAGGAACAGTGGAGGTCGTGGATCTTTTCAAAGAGCGACTGTGTGAGTCAGTGAAAAACTACTGACATACAGTATTTAAGCCAACTACCCTCATCAATATCAACATTAGCATCCACATCAGTGTTACCTCGTCTGCCATATACGTTTGTTATTACTGACTTTCTTCCAATTTAGTCTTCTTCATGATATTTGGCAAGCAGTTAGATCAGTAGGGTTGGGTACCGAAACTCGGTACAAGTACGGAACCGGGGCGAACATTAACAATAGTAACCACACTGAAATGATATGTGCATTTCGGTGACTTATTTTGGTACCTCAAAATATACAACTGTTCAACTGCGACCTCTGTTGACTGTTACGTCAGTGTGCACGCACAGGTAACCGCAAAGTCCCTCTGGCAACAGTTGAGTAGTCACGCACTGAGCTGTCGAAGGCTAAATGTTCAAAAGTGTGGTTACACTTCACACGGAAGGATTCAGAGGCTTCAACATGAAAAACACAATTATTATATTATATATGTTATTGATACGCTATCCATGGAATGTCATCTGTGGAATGCCATGCCGCAAACACCCCCTCCCCTCCCCGTACACGCAACATTAGCAACGCCATACTGCACTGACATTTGGAAACATTAGTGATGAAACTCACACGTGTTTCTTTAAATTACCTAGAGGAAACTTCTGATTCAGATAATGATGTGATGCTAAAAGTAAGAAAAGCAAAATGACTGAGTACAGGTCGTATGTCACAAACACTACTCCAGGTCTCTGTCTAAATATGGTGCATTTTGCAACTGTGGTCTCTTAAAGAGCCAACAGATGTCCACATCATCTGAGTATTAAAGTGGTCTGTTGCACTGAGCTTTTTTCCAGAACTTCATCTTCAGTGACTAAACCTACATCACCTGAAACATCTGTCCAAGAGTCTGACTCACTTAGTGACAGCAGAATTAGCAATGAGGGGAAAAAAAAAAAAAAAAACAAGCTGGAGAATCAAAGGAAGGGATGAAATGAATGGGAATGAACACAGATAAACCACAGTGGTCATTACATATAAAGTCATACAAACGCATCTCTGGACCTCCAAATGCCTCCAAGGGGAGAAGCAAGAAAGTTTGTTAACATGTTTACATCAGTAGGGTTTGGATTGAAGCACTGTTACTAGGTTTGTGGCAGATTCAGGCATATATCCATGAGAAAATGTTGTATTTTTCACAACAAGTATATGATTTCATGTCATTTTGGCCCATTATCACCATGTCTATGTAGAAAAAGAAATTGGAAAAACAGGAGCAGATGACAAATACCAGCATCCAAAAGGCTGATTTTACGTTCTGGCTTGAATGAAGTCCACAATCATTTAGTTGCTTGGAGAAAGAAACAAAGGTTGGCTTGATTTAAAGAGAGAGAGAGAAGAGAGAAAGATGAGTGTTTCGTGCTGTTGTGGTCATGTGATGAGCTTGGGTCACTCTGGTCATGTGACGCCTTGTACTCAGTGTTAGATCTGTTTACTGTATACACGCAGTTCAGTAGTTTGACCTAAAAAGATATCTTAATCAAACAAAGATCTGTGGGAAACTTAAGCCCAGTGGTGGAGCTACAGGAAGGGTCAAGAAGTCACTGAAATACAACAGAATATTGTTATGAAGAAGAGGCTGAACTTAAACTAAATCACACTAATGTAGTGTGATGAACAGTGGGCAGACTGGAACACTTACTCAGCCTGGCTAGTGCTCTGGAAAATGTGGATAAACGCTTACCCAGTGGGTGTTTCCAAACTAACCAATGGGCATTTTTGAGGTATTCTTGTGGGTGGTGTGCAGGTTGTCGAGGAGGAAAGCTACACAGTCAGAGTTTAGTGGTGAAAAGCTTTAACGGCAGAGACCTGGAAAGCTCCTCCGACCCTCAGGGCAGAAAAATATCAAATGAACAGGCTCATTTTACAAACGGATAATGAGAGGAAATAGTGTTGGCACAGTCCGATTCAGACTTCCTTCACTTTATAAATGGTCTAATCTAGATATATGGGTAATTGGCTGGTTGAGTGAGTGCAGAGACTTGAGCTGAGGTATTGTGCCAGTGGCCAGTGGATCTTAGGTTTCAGCAGAGAGATGGATGAATGAGTTTCCTGTCATTGTGAGGCTGCAGGGCCTCGGGGGGCGCTGCTCCAAACAAACATGACACTCATCCATTCTTGAAAGTCCAGCAGCGGCAAACACTCGATAGCAGCACCAATACAGGATCCTCTATAAACCAGACTACTGAGGTAAACAGATACGACTCTGGTTTAATCTTTTCACATCACACTGTCCTGGTTGTGGTTCAGCCGTTTGGTTGCAGATGTCTACACCTGAACCGCACGGATTTTTTGTAGTTTGACGTAACAAATGACTGTGAACAACTGAAGATTTATTTAATTATTAGAATCCTCTGAATGGTTTTAAAACCGCAGAGCTATGACGTTGCAAACAGTTACTCTGGGAGCAACTCTTTGTTTGTTTAAGAAGGACTGGCCGGTTCTTTAATAGATTATTATGGAACCTCTCATGGGGACCCACCTCCTGTCAGGTCTGAAACCTATCCATCCTAAGTAGATAGAGAGAAGTGGATAGTATAAAAGTTTGTTACCCAATAGCATAAGTCTCCTACTTATTACCTAAAATAGGCAATGATTAAAATAGAATAAATTACTTTGTTCTTTAAAAGTTGGTCAGATAATACAACATATAATCAGCAGGTGGTGACTTGCATCATCATATGTTTCAGAAGCTTCTTTGTGTTGTCAAAGCCTTCACCTTACAAATTATATGTGAAAACAGAGAAAGAATAGGAATATTTATGGAGTTGTCAAATACTGTATCGAATGAATCACATGTCGTGTGGACAAATTTATCAGCATACTGGAGGGATGGATTCTACCTTTTCAAGAAATGGAAGCTTTGACAGTGTTCCAAGTAGACCTGGTGTCATCTTTTTAGACCAATATCTGCCTCAATACCATGTTGGCTACATTCTGACCAAAACAATGCAGCGTACGCGTGATATCATTACTCATGCACAATGAAGGTGAATCGTTAAGCAGGCAGAGAAACGATTCCAAGGAATTGAGCTACTGGGATCCGGTTCTCAAAAAGAACCAGTTCTCGATTCCCATCGTTACCTAAAAACACCCTGAACCCAGCAAAACAAGGAGAAAATCTAATATTTAGCCAATTAAAAACACCTAAACAGCAGAGTATCTGCTAGTAAATGCACCACTGGACACTGACGAGGAGGTCAGAAGTAGTGATCAGTCTACAGAAGCCATGCGTTTTTAGAAAATGTTACATATTTTGCATTCACTTGTGCTTATATGAAAACATAAAGTCAGAGCACTTTTAGCTATAGGGTTGATGTGTCCATATGATCAATTCAAATCACAGCTGACATGCAAGTAACAGCTAAACTCATATTTCTGAATCCATTCCTTTCCATTTCAGCCCTTCTTTACTCTGCAGTCAGTTAAAATGAATGTCAGCATGACTGTTTCTCACCGTTTTCACTGGTTTCTCAAGCCATCACATTTTCTGATGTAGGTTTTGGGCTCAGACCAACACATCAACAGTCACACCGACTGGGTTTTGACTTATTCACCCAATGAAAGTGTCCCTGAGCACCCAATCTGAACTGACAAAACTGCTAAATAAACTGTTTACTTTGCAAATGCCTGTGTGTTCCCACAAAATGACAGCAGCAGTGCAAATGAACACATCACACAGATGAAGAGAAGTTGAGTCATTAAATGCTTTGACTGGGGGAAGAAAAAAAAGAAAAAAAAAAGCAGCAGCAGCATGGAAAATGAAAACACAGAGGTACAGTGGGTAAAAAAAAAAAAAAAAAATGCCCGTTGTCCAGGGCTGCAGGTTTGGTGTGAAGCCAGTCTGGATCGGTCTGTGTTTTTCTCTCTCCCCTTCTCTTCAGGGTTTCTCCTCACCAGAGGTAACGGTGGCCTCATTTCTGGCCGAGATTTGGAAGGAAAAGGAAAGTGTATGGCTGTCCTCGGAGAGCCGGTTATATTACTGGGACGCCACTAATAAAGGCTGGTGCCGGCCTGGGATTCCACGTCCTGCTCTCCCTCTTTTCTTCCTCTGTGAAACCTGTCCTTCCAACTCTCCCTTCACATTGAGGGACGACATCAGGATTCGGGGCTCTTCAGAAAGCACATCCATCTCAGATACAACAAAATAAATAGGTCTTTGTTTGCTCAAAGTCGGTGACTGCTACTTGGTGCTATGATTCGACCCCCCTTGACAGCTGTTCTGTATAAATCACTACAGTCACACTGCAGATTGTTCACTTCCCAAGCCTGTGATGAAGCTGCCAGCCACACTCTGGCAGTCTCCTGCTAAGGCCTCACACAGTGCTAATACCCACACAATCCATCTTTCGCCATCCAAGTTTCGACTTCTAAGCCAAGAAATGATATCTGAGAGATAGAGCTTTCTCCAGGAGGCTTCTTCTGCCCTCACCTCATCTCGTCTGCAGCTGCTGCTACTGAAGCTACAGAGATTTTGCATCACAAACCTGATATCTATAGGTTCTTTTGGACTGAGGAGACCTTAGAAGCTCTAATAATTTTATGAAGCAACGTAATATTATATCACCATTTTATGAATTTGTCAGCATAGTAAGGCACTTTCCTAGAACAAAACCTTAGACCACAAGGGAATAAAATGACTGTTAGAAGCAACAATGGAAACAGCCATTGTATTACACCCATGTACATGCATAAAAATTACTCTCTATATGACCTTTATAGCCATAGTTTGGTCCAAAAACACCATGTCCAACACAACTTCCGTCTTTTAGAAACTTTCCAAATATATGCAGTTGCGGAAAAAATTATTAGACCATCAAAAGTCATCAAATGACTCAAGTGACTAAAACAGACAGAAAAGAAATAACAGAATGCCTAAAAGCACTGTTTTTGACAGTACAATACCATAGCTTTTGATGCAAGAACTGAAGTGATTTTGGTTTTTATCAAGAAAACAAATATCAGCGCTGAAATGAAACTACTACGAGCCATTTTGCCGTTGTTATATTTGTCCAAACAAATGTACTTTTAGCTGCACCCGGCATTAAAATGAACAAGAAACTGAAGAAAAACAATGATGGTCTGGTAATATTTTCTGCATTCCTGCGTCGGTTTAAACACAACCTTTGTCTTGTTTGCAGCTTTCAATCACGTCTTGTCGTTAAGCATCTTACACAAAATGCGGATGCCGGGAATAAAAGTCTACAAAAATCTGTAAAAAAAAAAAAAAAGTGATTCCAAGACAGATAATAACATAAGACATTTACATAGAAAAGGGAAGCCGTTACGCGAGGTCAAACCGAGGCATTTATCATTTCATTTCAACAGTCGGGGAATGATGTGAAGAAAAATAGAATAAAGCACCACAGCTGTATTAAAATTACAGAGAAAATACTGCTTGAGGTTCTAAGCAAATAACACGGTACTGCGCTGTGTATGTAAACTGTCTGCTGTGACTGTCATGATTTGAGCAGATTGCAAAAGCTACAGCCTGACAAAAACGAACCGACTCGCTCTGAGATCACGTCTATGATCCCACACTCCATTTTGGGTATGGAGCATTGTTATGGAATGAGTCATTAAGTAGGTTTAACCCCCAGCAGCATGGTTCTCATTACCCTCGCCATAGCCTTGAGTGTGCTGGCATAACCCCCTCCCCCGCTCCTCCCCTTTGGCAACGCACACTCACATAACAGAGTGCTGCAGTGTGGATATTTATACCCAGGTCTGTGTTTCCCATTAGGACGCCGAGCCTCCGTCTTTGCTCGGCTCCGTGGAGGAAACGCATTTCAATCAGTCCCAGCATGTAACGAAGCGCAGATGAGGGAAATCCTAACAACCTTTACACAAGGACACGTGGAGATGTCAGAACGCTGTCGGCACCTTGTTTGCACCTCTGTAATTTAGCACGAGGCTGTTTTCTCATACGAGCAACGTCCACACCGTTGTGAGCTGTTCGTGCATCTTGTAAAAAAAATCAACCAGCAACTACATCCGTCAGAGAAGTGTCGGCAAGTAAGAACGAAAATATAATCCATCAAATGTAGTGAAATAGAAAAGAACCCACACTCAGAATCCTCGTGTTTAGCACAAGTGCCCCAGTTCTATATTTAACCATCAAAGACCCAAATATCAAACCAACCAAAATCAAAAATGTTTGATAATTTAATAAGATAGAAGATAATTTACTGTCATTGTACTTTAATACTGTCAAATTATAAACATTTTCAATTAGATTAATCACAGGGTTGGTGTGGATTAATTTCTATAATCATGATTAAATATCAATCAGTTTTAATCTATATTAATCAAGTTTTATTTTGCATGAGGAAACAGACTCAAGAAAGACTTGAATATATATGAACTTCATGTGTTTATTTAACACCTTCAACAGTTTCTATAAAACTGTAAACAACTGTTCCTTTTTTTATCGTCATATTTCCATCCAGAGGGTCAATGCATGGTTTTAGGTAGTGAGCCGTGCAGCTGTGACTTGCACGGCTGATTTTTCAATGCTAGGCTATGTCATGCTAACTATCTGAAGAGTCTGTGGCTCACCTCATCGGTTCCTAATTTTAGATAAATCCATCTTTTTTTTCACTAAAATCTAGTTCTACATTTTGCCCAGAAACAGGCAATCCGAATTATTGATCCTGGTTGGTCAGTGGCTAGGAAAACAAGTACACGCCCTAATTTTGTTGCACACCCAAAACTCTGATTTCTGCCTAAAACTATGGGTCAACGTGCTGTTTAGTGTCTTCCATCTTTACGGGTTGGTTCTGCTACCTGTCACTACCCGATCAACACATTTGTGCATGTGTGACGGTACTTGGACAAACTGACCTAAATGTGTTTCCAGAGACGTTCACAATCATTCTGTGCTGCAGATAGGTTAATAGAGTTTAAAAAAAAAGTTGAATCAGATTAATCATGATGACGGATTAATCTGCTATAATGCATTAATTTTGACAGCCCTAATTTTCAAACAATGAAATTTGAGTTCACCTATGTAGATACTCTTAAAAAAAAACACATTCATACAAACTAATCATATCAAATAACGGGTAAAATGCAGTTTGTCATCTTTTCATGCTCATCACAAATTACTAATGTTGAAACACTGTCATTCTGTCCAACACTGAGTAACACAGTAAAACCCATGTAGTTTAATAAATGAAACTGGTCATAGACACTTCAGTTAATGATATCTTTGCTGAAAAAGTCACTTTTTCTTCAGTTTTCCCAGTTTTGATATATAGTCCTTTGAATTTACTCTTTAGCTTTAATGACGCACATGAGGGCATCAATAGCACAATAACCTATAAACGATGACAGCCCGCGTATTCTTCCTGGTTTAATATGAAAAATTAATGTTGCAAAATAATATTAGCATTTATCATATAACACCAACCCAGTCTGGAAATGCATGTGCACTTCACTGTTTTATTTTGATCTCTCTTATTAATATATTGTATTTTTATTGTACCCTGATGCTGTTACGGGACAATTTCCCAGCTTGGGATCCATCCATCCATCCAAACTGCTCTTTCACAATAAAATGTCAATAACCTGAATAAATATGAACAGCCTGAAAAGTAGTGTGAAAATTAAGGGTGATTTTGACACCATTCTGCCTGTTACTAAATGTTTTGTGCATTTGTAGAACTGGACTCAAATGAGTTTAACACCCCTGGTTTAGAGTGTAAGATTTAAGCAGATTTTCAGGGATCTAACTGAAGATTAGAACACAATATTCACAATTAGATTTAATCAGTGTATAATCACCTGAAAACTGGAAGTGTTGTAATTTTCTAGAATAAGCCGTTTACATCTACAGATGGACTGGGTCATGGCTCAGTCCAATGTGCTGCTACCAGATTCTTTAATAACTCAGAATAAACTTATTTTGTCTGTTTTATCATGTGTCATATCCCATATTAATCTTCATTATCGTTATTGTCACTATTCTTGTGTGATGTGTGATGTGTCATAGTTTTGCAATGATCACTATAGACCGATGCCACATGATGTCACAGGTCACATGGTTTGTGTTCACGTGGCCACATTGGAAGGCAACCCACAAGAGCAGACTAGTTAGAACAGATAACTGTAGTTAACTGTAGTTATGGTTAACTTTTAGGCAGTATTAGGCTGTTTTTTTTGTTTTTTTTGCTTTTCACAAATTCCTCCCATACTGTTTGACACCTGGGATCTAACCACACTTAAGTTAATAGATTAATGTTGATTTAATTTCCTGTTTGTCTGGTCTGATCCAGTGTAAAAGCCTGAACAAACATTTATTTCTGTGACATGTCTCCCAAAGTCAACAACCTGATGCCAACATAGAGCTAAATTAAATTCATAAGCAACAAATGTGTGACGAACATAATATTATTAGTGGGAAAACTACACCAAATAAACTTTCTATTCCACATAATCTCAACACATGATTTTACACAGTCCTGAATTCAATATGGCTCCAACACTTCCTTTTTTACTTTCAGTACAATTCAATTAAGTGCAAACTTTCAAGTCACACAAAGTGCCAAAAAAAAAAAAAAAAAAAAAAAAAAAAACAGACTACCATGATCACACAGCTGCTTCTTCAGGAAATAATTCACAACAGACAGTTCTGATGAAATCCACGATGCAGTAAAAAGTAAACAAGACTAAATACAACAGAAACCACACAGACCAGTGTCAGTTAAAACACTCACAGAGACGAGTACGAGTCCACACCCAAGAGCTCCTCAAAATCTGGAATAGGTGAAAAAGTCTTCCAGTACTTGTCCTTCTGGTGTTTAGTTCAGAAACACGGTAAAATTCAACACCAATTTCATATATTTTACATAAATAATCGCTGTGTGGGTTCCTGTCCTCTCTGGCACGAGCTCGACAGGTGCCAGTAATAGGTGGGTTGCACTTACGTCACAATCCCCCATCACGGGAGCGCACGAATTTCAAATGGTGGACAACCTGGGCT
>JAPSES010000228.1:18317120-18328029 GCA_029822895.1 Maxillicosta whitleyi
ACTTATACTCCAGTGCGACTTATATATGTATTTTCCTTCTTTATTATGCATTTTATGGCTGGTGCGACTTATACTCCAGTGTGACTTATATTCCGGAAAATACGGTACTCATATTCAGTTTACTTTAACAGAGGAGTATAAGAAATATAGAAAATATTCACATTAATCAAACTGGAATCAGATCATTTATCATTTAGACTTTTTTTTTTTTAATATCTCAGCCCATGTAATAGTTAACAACTAATACTAGAATTATTAGCCTACTGTTTTAATATATATATGTTTTAATTCATATTAGCATCAACATAACAATAATGCCTATAAATTAGATATGTTTGGTTTAGCGTCCATAAAAAGTAAAACAAGCCCTGGGCAGACTGTTTCTATTTCTACTGGTAACATTTAGTCATGTTCTCTTTTTTCAGCCTCACAAATAAATATAACATCTTACTCTTTGCTTATTTTATATTCACGGCCACGCTTTAACCTTGTAGTCTGTTTTGACTTGTTTTAGCTCAAACCACAAGCAGAAAATCTAAAGTAAATGGGTTCAAACGACCAGAAAGAACATTTGAGCAAATTAAATAAGCATCTCCACAACTAAACCAACTCCACAGGTAATAACTGATTATATTTTTTAGTATTTATGATCATTTTTAGTGCATTAGACCAGTTGGAAAAAGCACCACTTGGACCGTATACGAAATTAAACTGTTGAATGGAATAATACAAAATGTAAAAATATATCATTTAAGCTCATTGTTCTTACAGAGAAAAGTCAAAAGTCTGCCGCCAACACACTCTTACCTCACCTGTCAAACTGTGGCATCAAAAACGATCTGATGTCTTGTCACATCTGCCGCCTTCAGAGCTCAGACAGAACTACCCTAGAGAAATACCACTCAACTTTTCTCCTACCTCCAATCACTGATGAAGTTCTCAGATCTTCCACCTAAGTAGCAGTACAGAAGTAAAACTACCAAAAGTTAAGGTGCAGAATAACCTATATTATATCACTGCGTGTTGTTATTTGTGCATTTATGTTTTCATATTTATTGTTTTTGGGCTCAGTTTTAATTATAGTAACAATAGTTACATTCCCTTGAGCTCTAATTAAGATTAATTTGTTGATTTTTATTTTATATTAGTAATGTTTTCTTATATAAAACGAACAACAGCTACATAATTTAATGTTATGTTATGATTTTTGTGCACAATATTGCAGTTTGAGCCAAATTTCAAGGAAAATACACAGAAATAAGCATATAAACTATAAGTATTATTTAGAAAAGACAAAAAAAAAAACCCCAAAACATTTTCAGCCTTTTGCTCTTATATAACTCCAAAGACTGACACAGTTTTGATTAATTAAGCAGCTCTACTTTTAATTAAAGGTCCTTAGAGTAGATGAAGATATTTACTTAAATTCTAGTTAAGATTTGTTGGTTTTTATTTTATATTAGTAATGTTTTCTTATGTGAAACATAACAACAGCTACAATTTAATGTCATATTATAAGTTTTTGTGGACACTATTGTAATTTGAGCCAAATTTCAAGGAAAATACTGATTCCTAATCATATTGACGTGTATATATTATCAGACACAAGCATATAATTATAAGTATTATTTAGAAAAAACAAAAATACCTACATTACAGCCTTTTGCTCTTGCACAGTTTTGATTAATTCAGCAGCTCTACTTTTAATTAAAGGTCCTTAGAGTAGATGTAGATATTTACTTAAATTCTAGTTAAGATTTGTTGGTTTTTATTTTATATTAGTAATGTTTTCTTTTATGAAACTTAACAACAGCTACATAATTTTATGTCATGTTGTGATTTTTTGTGCACAGTGTTGTAATTTGAGGAAAATTTCAAGGAAAATACTGATTCCTAATCATTTTGACATGTGTATATTGTCAGACACGAGCATATAAACTATAATACTTATAGTTTATATGCTCATGTCTGTGTTGTAAGTATTATTTAGAAAAAAAACAAAAAAAAAAAAACAACCTACATTACAGCCTTTTGCTCTTATATAACTGTAAAGACTGACACAGTTTTGATTAATTAAGCAGCTCTACTTTTAATTAAAGGTCCTTATAGTGGATATTAAGTGAACAGCACTATGTTTAGCTCTGAAATGTAGTAGATTAAAGATAAATTTGGGGGAAAAAAAGAAATACTCCAGTAAAGTGCAAGTACTTCAGCTGAGTTAAAGTACAGTTACACTACAACAATGTCTTTAATTATTGTATTATGGTATGTTTCACACCTGTTAGCTTAACGCTGACATCAAAACTGATCTGAATTAAAGGATGAAATAATGTATTTTTCATCTTTGTTTCCAGAATTCAACCACATCCTCATAAACACATAAGACATATTCAAAGTAAAACTACCAAAAATTAAAGTACAGAATAACCTATATTATATTACTGCATGTTGTTATTTGTGCATTTATGTTTTCATATTTATTGTTGTTAGGCTCAGTTTTAATATTGCTTTAAATTCTAGTTAAGATTTGTTGATTTTTTATTTTATATTAGTAATGTTTTCTTATATAAAACTAACAACAGCTACATAATTTTATGTTATGTTGTGATTTTTGTGCACAATATTGCAATTTGAGCCATATTTTAAGGAAAATACACAGACCAAACCACATAAACTACAAGTATTATTTAGAAAAAAAACAAAAAAAACATACATTACAGCCTTTTGGTCTTTTATAACTGTAAAGACTGACATGGATTTGATTAATTAAGCAGCTCTACTTTTAATTAAAGGTCCTTAGTGTAGATTTTAAGTGAAAAGCACTATGTTTAGCTCTGAAATGTAGTAAAGATTAAAGATAATTTTGGAGAAAAAACAAAATACTCCAGTAAAGTGCAAGTACTTCAGCTGAGTTAAAGTACAGTTACACTAAAACAGTGTCTTTAATCATTGTATTATGGTATGTTTCATACTATTCAAAGTGTTGCATAGAATCCATTTATCCTAATCTCAACTTTATGGAATCCAAATATTGTCGACCGATATAACAAACGTCTGGTCTCTCTCTCTCTCTCTCTCAGCCAATGTTCTTTTCTTGTCTTGTTTCTGAAATTTTGGGGTGATTACGCTATAATCATGACTAAGATTCGTGGGAATAATATCATTTCTTTCCTTTTATGGTGATATTTGGGCTCCTGTTTAAACCAAACAGTCGGATATAATAGTTTTTATATCTGTCCATGTAAGACGTCATATCTTACGTTCATGGAAATCTCCTAAAACCCTCATCTATTTCACTTTTTTTTTTTCTTAAATTACAAAAGATTAGACTGTCACAACAAGTTTCCTCAGGTAATTTCTTAATAAATACCAACCTTTTTTGGATTATTTTCAATCTTTGCGAACACTACCTCCAGACTGTAGTCTATATTTTATGTTTGTTTTGGTGTTTTTTTGTCTTAATTCCGTCTACCAATTATTTTTGTGTTTAAAATATTAGGCATTACATAGATATATTAAAGTACCCAAATGTATCCACAAGCCATGTCTTATTTTGTTCTACTTTGTTTGGCTTAGTTATTATTTTTATATATCACAGACTTGTTACTCTTTGTACTTAATTGATTTTCTATTGCACAGAGACTTTGTTATAATGTTGTTTTTTCTGCTTTCGCCCCTTCTCAGAGGGCCTTGGGGATAGTTTGAGCATGGGGGGGGGGGGGGGATGTTATAATATATGCAGTGTAATTCTACTTTTTTGCATGTACTGTACTGTTAGATTGCTCAAAACAAACCAAAAAAGGTATGCTACATACCTGTTAGCTTAATGTTGACATCAAAAGTGATCAGAATTAAAGGATAAAACAATGCATTTTTCATTTTTGTTTCAAGAATTCACCCACGTCCTCATATACACACACGATAAAGAGATACTTATGACTAAAAACAGGTGAGTTTCTCTGTTGTCTCAGTTGTTTGTGCCAAAAAATGCGTTCCAAATGTCAGTGTGCGTTAGCCAAACCAAGTAGATATCATGCGTTTTCTCTTTGTGCCACTATTTCTCCACTTGTGCCAAGGAAAGGCACGACGGAGGGAATTCTGTGTGTTGTTTTGTCTTCGGCTCAGACTCCTAAAGCCTCGCATTAGCTTTGGTTGAATGCAGCGTAATACTCAGAATACGGCCTGTGGATTTCACATATCGCACACAGGAATCTGGAGTATTTGCGGAAAGGATAATAATGACCTTTAAACAGCTTTGTGAAAGAACGCTCAACAGTTCCTTTATCAATTTAAAGTGGAAAAAAAAAAAAGAAGACATTTTACAGAGGCAGCTTGACAGTTGCAATGTTGAGACTGTTTTTTTTTTATTCTCATAAAGCAATCAATGTAAGTGTATATATAAGATTTTTTTTTCTATAAATATAAAGGTTCTCTTCATAGCAAATGCAAAAGGAAATGACTTCAAAGCCATGACTATTGTGGAGCCGTCAACACAATAAAAGGATTATTATGAACCGGAAGCACCATGTGGAAGAGCATTTGACAAGAACACAAGTCATGATGTGTGTGTGTGTGTGTGTGTGTGTGTGTGTGTGTGTGTGAGCCGTGCTGCACTGACAGCAGCCGCTCTGCATTTCAACACAAGGCTTCCTTTCTCCTGCAGTGGAAGACGTGCAAGCTGCTCTTCAGTCCCACAGTGCAGACTCGCAGCTACGTTCACCAGGCTCCAATTACTCAGATCAACCCAAGTCTCCTCTCCACAACAACAGCCACACTCATCCTCCCGGTTAAACAAACAACAAAAAAAAACAACAACAAAGAACTCAAGATATGTGCACGAAAAAAACCTCTCCCAACATCGAGCAAATTTACAGTGTTTTACCTCGGACACCCCTCAAGGTTTTTAACGAGAAATTTAGTTGATTTTTTTCCTTTTCTTTCGTTTCCTGGCCTCGGAGCCGTCGTGAAGTAAATGTTAAATTCCACAACATGTTGGTGTTTTCTTAAACTGACCCCACCCTGAGCAAAAAAAAAAAAAACCCACACATCAAGATCAGTTTGACTGATAAAGAGCATAAACTGAACTGATTTCTTTTTATCTGACCAGTTGAACTCTGCAGCTAAAAGCTGTTTTTACTTTCGGTTCTTTGCATAAAATACCTCTCATGTTGTTTAGAATATGTTAAAAAACACAGAATCGGGTTATATCCAGACTGTATTTTCTACAAATCCTGTAAAAATCAAAGGTTTTCTGTTCCGAACTGGGGGAAATAATCACATACGTACATTTTAAAGGCTAAAAACATCTTAACTTAATATAAAACTACATTGTTAACTGATTTTCTATTATAATCAGTTTGATGCTGTTCACAAAACGATGACTTTACGTTAACTTTTTATCTCATTAAGTCGAATTTGGGATGAAGACTTTTACTTCTGTGTTACGATAAAACTATGATTCTCAAGGAAAACTCCAAAATCTTCAGGGGTGTCCAGTTGTTTTTCATTCACTGTATGCATATACTCTTAAAATTAAAGGCTTTCTGCAGGATTCATAACAAGCTACCTTTTATGTAACTAAATACAAATGTCATGTTAATGTTTTGAATCATTAATATCATTGTTATAAAAAGGACCATATCAGCATTTCTGCCAGTTGTAACCATTTATTATTGATTATTTTTTACAGCTAACCATTGTGGTTTGTTATTCTTGAATATGTTTTCTGTTCTTTTCGCTGTGGTTTAAGAATTCATTTATGACTTTGGTCATACTCTGGGCAGAATTTACTGTCTCGTGTCTGCAAAAGGAAGTGGAATCAAACTGAGGAGGGGAAACAGTAGTGGCCAGAGGATGGGTTTTGATGACTCCAATGTGCAAAAACACAGGTATGGTCCTTTAAATAGGCAGGATTGTATGAGCTTTAAATGGAAAGGAATGTTAAAACTGTCAGGGCCTGAGGTTCAGGCCACAACCATCTGTCACAATGACTCACATTCACAATCTGTGCACCGTTTCTTGTCCCAGACTGCTGACATTTCCCTTCAGAAGCAGGCAACTGCTGCTCGACTGTACAACAGACACAAACTACAGCTGGTTAATCAGGATAAGAGGGAGCCACGAGGAAGCACTTGGGTTTCACGGGACTCTGCTTAGAATAGACCTGCTGCTCAGAGGCAGTTCACTGATCAAAGCCACAAACACCCACTGGTGTCCACAGTAAGTCAGGTCATGAGACCCCGGGTCCTGGATGGTCAGCTGGCTCTTTGTGATGATTAAGTACGATTCCATTATGTCCAAAAGTATGAAAAAAAAGGCATTTTTTTTTTTTTTAAAAAAAGGAAGAATTTTTTAAAATCTTTAAATACAAATATATACTTACAAAAATCTCACAAATGTGTATGTACATTAAAAAACATATGGAGTGTCTCTTGGAAGTCCGAGAAAAGACAAAAGGAAATAATAAAGGGGACTATCATTCAGTTTGTCAATAAGAAGTCTGTTTTTTGGGCGAAAAAAAGCCACATCACACTGTGGTTTCACCCTGTTTACTGTTGGCCAGTCTTGTGTAAAACCGCCTCCAGGAGTTGAGTGTTTTCCCAGACCAGATCCAGAACCCGGAGGTGATGCCCACGATGAGCGTCATGAGATATTTTATCATGAAGACGGTGAAGTCGGGGCTCATGTTGGGGTGGTTCTGGATGGGACACGGCACAGCGTACGTCTTACACGTCTGGCTGATCCACGTCCTCTCCCACTGCTCTCTGAAGGCCTGCTCGTAGAAGTAGCAGGCGATGACGATGGTGGCCGGCACCGTGTACAGGACGCTGAAGATGCCTATCCTCACCATCAGCTTCTCCAGTTTCTCCGTCTTGGTGCCGTCGTGCTTCATGATGGTCCGGATGCGAAACAGGGACACGAATCCCGCCAAGAGGAAGGACGTGCCAATGAACAGGTAGACGAACAGCGGCGCCAGGACGAAGCCTCGCAGGGCGTCCACGCTGTTGATGCCCACAAAACAAACCCCACTCAACACGTCTCCGTCCACCTGACCCACAGCCAAGATGGTGATGGTCTTGATGGCGGGGACGGCCCAGGCAGCCAGGTGGAAGTACTGGGAGTTAGCCTCGATGGCTTCGTGGCCCCACTTCATCCCGGCTGCCAGGAACCAGGTGAGGGCCAGGATGACCCACCATATGGAGCTGGCCATGCTGAAGAAGTAGAGCATCATGAAGAGGATGGTGCAGCCTTCCTTTTTAGTTCCCTGCACCACAGTCCTGATCTCATTGTCAAACCTGTCATTGCAAACAACCTTGTCTTCCAGTAAAAATCCAGCAATGTAAGCGATGGACACCATGGTGTAGCAGCCGGACAGGAAGACGATGGGCCGCTCCGGGTAGCTGAAGCGCTTCATGTCCACCAGGTAGGTCAGCACCGTGAACAGAGTGGACGCGCAACACAGAACCGACCAGATCCCGATCCAGATCCGTGCGAATTTCAGCTCCTCCTCACTGAAGTACATCATCCCGTGGGACCGCTTGGGTTCGCACGGAGCCCCGCAGTTCTCCTGCCCCAGGAAGCGGTAGTTGAGGTACGGCGGCACCCGGAGCGACGACGGGCACCGGAACTGTCCGTTGACGGTTTCAGGCGGTGGGCGCTCCGTGGGGGAAAACCCCGGTGGGTCCGATTCCCCGCGATCGTGTTCTGACATGTTCTGGCCCACGCACAGCTCCCCCGCGCCGTGGACCGGGAAGGTCTCGCAGGTCAGGCTGTCGGGCCACTGGAAGCCGAACTTGTTCATGAGCGCCTCGCAGCCCTGACGCGCGCGTTCGCACAGAGAGCGGCACGGGGGCAGCGCCTGCTCCAGGACCGTGCACACCGGCGCGTACATGGAGCACAGGAAGAACTTAAGGTCCGGGGAGCACTGGACTTTGACCAGGGGGTAGAACTGGTGCACCTCCAGCCCCGCGTCCTCCTGGTTGGTGTGTCCGAGCAGGTTCGGCATGATGGTCTCGTTGTACGCGATGTCCGTGCACAGCGGAATGGAGATGGGCTGGCAGAATCCGTGCTCCGGTATAGACATTCCACGGTCCCCGTACTGTCCGTTCACCCGAAAAATCCCCACGTTTAGGAGCAGAACACAAGCCAACAGAGTCAAAGCCGTGCGTAAGAGTCTGTGCGGAACCATCATGGAGGCTTTAGCCGCGGCTGGACTTTGTGCGCGTCGCTGAACAAACTTGCGTTACCGTTACCAGGCGCAAAACACTTCCCTGAACGCTCTTTGTTGGCTTTTCTTCGCGTCTCCCGGTGGAATTCAGCACTCCTTCCCCCGGACCTGGCGTCACGGTGGGATAATGCGACACCGTGGAAATAAAAAATCCCCAGTTCTTAATCACAAACTCGGATTCTCCGGTTAAAATCCACAAAAAATAACGCGTCTCCTCCGGGAAAGGGGCCGCTCCGGTCCTCCGTGCGCCCGACACAGCGTCAGTCTGCTGCTCCAACCTGTTCTGAGCCCAGACTCATCCAACCCTGCAGTCAAGCACAACAACACACGGAAGCACTTCCTCCACGGACCTTAGAAATAAAAGACAAGTCACGCCACAGCTCACACACAACATTTAAAAAAAAACAACAACCCAAAAACAAACATGAGCAGGACACGTGACCACACAGTAAAATACAAATGATAGACTGTCGTTAATACATGGAACTATTTCGTTGTATCATGTCACTGCCATTATGAATAAACAGTTTCACATTTGTTTGTCATATTCAACACAATCAGGAACAGATGAAAAGAACCAGTCAACTATAAACAATAAAAACAAATATCAACAATAAAATAAATATGAACTATAAGAAAAAAAATATTAAAAAAACAAACAGGAAAAATGTTTTAATACACACTATAAATACAACATACATTTTCATTTAAATGTTTACATTTTACAGCTTAGAAAACACACACACACACACACATACATACATACAAACAAACATACATACATACAAACATACATACATACAGTATATTAGAGCTCTAGAACAGTTATATTTATATAACTTAGTTAGCTAATTGTCCAGCCAACTAGAATATAACTAGCTGATGTAGTGTTTTCAGTCTCTCTCTATATATACTGTTTTACTTTAAGTCTATTTAAAATTATAATTATAACTATATTTATATAAAATAATATCCGTTTTAACAGAGCTTACTTTAATAAAGTGCCACAACAACAATAAAAGTAAAACTAATTGCTGTTCCATCATATACTCTAACTATTTACTCTATTATACTACTCTAACTACTTTAATATTAGGAAAGAAGAGACAAAAATGAGTTTATTTAAAATTATTTAATGGTTTTAATGTAAAAATGTTACATAGTTGATTAAGTTACCTAACTAGCTGCTATTACATTATACATCCTGTGTAAGTATACTGGTTTGTGCTGCGTTAGTTTAGTTGTTTTAGATGTTTTTAAAATCATAACAATATTTTCACATCATTTCATCACAGTTTACGTCAACAAAGAGATTTAAAAAAAGGAGTAAAAACAGCCAATTATCATAAATTCTCCTTTGGCTTTAACTAAATTGGACTTTATTACTTGATATTATTATTTAAGTTTGGTTTAAACTCATTTATACGTTGCTTTATTCACAGACGTCACATCCTTATACGTATGTATATATACATACAGGCTTCTGTAAGTGTCAAACATTTGATACAACTCATAACCTACCTTCATGTTAAAGTCAGAAGAAATACATTTTAAACTTCTTATTAAACAGTACTAGAATTTTTTTTTTTTAAGTTTTAAAGTGAACGATTAAAGATAAAGAAAATGAAAACAAATTCGATTCATTTTGAGGCAAAAATAAGTTAAAATGGATATATACACCATCGTAAAATCACATTATAATAACATTTTCTTTGTGAAATGATAAAATATTCTCAAACATATTGTTAATGTGTGAAAAAAATATCAGTTCAGTTTATTTCACCTTATTAGTGAAAGGTACTGACACACTTCCTGTTCACATTGGTCTTAATGCGTCGAACTTTCCAGATGTACAGATTCTCTCTCTCTCTCTCCCTCCCTCTCTCTCTCTCTCTCTCTCTCTCTGGATGATGGGGGTTTGGTTGGGAGGGTCTATATTTTTCCTAATGTTTGCCTGAATTGCAGAGGTTCATTTCAGTTCAGGATGAAACGTCCTGCCAACCATCTGCAACTTTAAGACCCCGACTACAAATCATGTTCGCTCAGTAATATTCTGCGTTTTGTCACAGTGACAGTGAAGTTTTAGATCTTAATTCATGGATTTCCATTGGCTACGGTTCAGAGGACTCGTCGGTTTCCTTTAACATATGTATATTATGAAAATCAATTAACACATGAGTGTGACTTGAATGTGTGGTGAAGCTTCCAAGTGACGAATCCAGAGTTTGTTTGTCCATGAATCATTCTGATATAAGAAGTGGTTTCAGTTTGATGACACTTTAACGCCTAATTTGTCTTATACAGCCTCCACATTATAAACTCTACCAATAAAAACATGTTTTAAGCAAGTATTATTTATTTATTTATATTAAAATCGCTGCTCTGTGGTCGTCTGCACTCTATTTAACACAAACAGTTAAACAGAGGTTTTTTACAGATGGACCAGACACAACAAAAGCAGAAGGAAAATGGTCTAAAGGTTACTTTAAACATGATTCTGACTGGATATTATGCATAAGAGAGAATTAAACCATCAACATTGTAAATGCTATACAGGTAAAAACTCGAAGAAGTGTTATAGTTTTAGAATTAGAATATTTTTTTTATTAGTAATTGTAAAATTAAAAGTGAGATCCTTGACTGTATTCATTAATTCAACATAAAAACATTGACACCCCCCCC
>JAPSES010000228.1:18350310-18360403 GCA_029822895.1 Maxillicosta whitleyi
AGCATGTAATTCACATTTCTGTGGGTATGTTTCCAGTGTCAAGAATCTAATAAAATAGATAAAAAAAAAACAAATGTGGCAGTAATATTTCGGGGTGTCAGTCACAATATGTGGGGGAACTGTGCTGCTTGGAGGAGGTTTGCTTTTCTAGTTACTAAATGTTTTTCGTGTCTTTTTTGTTGTAAATGCATAATACTGTTAAAATTCTACATATTTTTCTTGGCTATTTATTCACATTTTTTTTTTTTTGTAGATTTTCCTTCATGTAATTTTCCTTTTTTTTCACTCTTTCTACTCTAACGCTGACATTATTTATAGGTTATTATGTTATTCTTTTCTGGTCTACTTGGGTTGAATGTGGCCCCCGGAGCTAAAATGAGTTTGACACCCCTGGTCTGGGACATAGAACGAGACGGCGCGTAAAGAGGAACGTTCAGGAAGCGTTTTACCCCAGACGCTGCCTCTTACACTCATTTGCAGAGCGGGGTTTCCTGTTAATATGACAGACTCTAAATCAGCCGGCCCCCTGCTGGGCTTCACCACAAAGACCACCATCAGCCTCCATTAGCACCCACCGACACCTTCATTAATCTACACGCTGCAGACATCGCTCATTTCATTGCAACCAGACGCTTTGGTGTGCATCAAAAACCTCAGTCCTGTCCTTTAAACGTGCACTTAACATGGATTCAATGGAAAATAGTACGAAATAAATAGGGTTTTACACATCTGAAAAATAATAATGAAAATAAAACTAAATATGTTATCAAAGATGGTGTCTCGTTAAGCACCAGCGAACATAAAAAGCCCTCATTATGCACTTATTATTATGCACAAAACATATTAAATGACATATTAGAAAATTTGGGTTTCCAGTGGGTTTAATTTAATTGTCATTAAATCTATAACACGCATCTGAATATAAGAGCAGGTTAATACCAATTATGTCTCCTGAAGTGATGCTGCCTTTTCAATATTATATTATATTATATTATATTATATTATATTATATTATATTATATTACATAAAAGAAAATGTTTATCCCTTAAAGACCTAGACTTTACCTACATTCAACATTTCTGAACTGATTTGTCACCATTTACTGTAATATAATAATCTGGATTTTACATTTATTTACATTTAAATTATGTGTTTTTACTGTATTTAAGATAAACACTGTGTAGATGTTCATACGAGTTCAGAGTAAATTCTAATTGTATCATATCAAAACAGGGGAAAGTGAAGAAAAAGTAAATTTTCCAGCAAAATATATCATTAACCGAACATAAAACCAAGCGTCTACATCCACTGTCATTGTATTAAACTTCATGGGTTTTGATAAAGTATTAGTTTGGATATAATACTTGGTTAAAAGGTGATTTTTATAGTAATTTTTTCCCCAACTGGATCCAAATCAAGTAGTTTTTAGTAATTTTTGTCTATTTTGGCCAAATTTAGGAAAAGTCATCAAATTTCAGAATAAAAGAATGATGTTTAGGGTATTTTTACTACTGTTGAATATCAACACAACAGACGCACATAAAAAACATAAAAAACATTATGATTTATATATAAAATTAATCTGAACCAGCCTCAGTGTACAAAAATCTGTAGCACATGTGTAAAAGTATAACTTTAAAATATTAAAATGTTTGTGTATTTTGGCAAAATTTACGAAAAGTCAACAAATTTCAGAATAAAAGAATGATGTTTAGAGTATTTATTACTACTGTTGTACTGAATGTCAACACAACAGACTAGTATACATACATAAAAACATAATAAACATTATGATTTATATATAAAATTAACCTGAACCAGCTTCAGTGTCCAAAAATATGTAGCACATGTGTAAAAGTATAACTAAAATATTTTCATTTTTTGTGTATTTTGGCAAAAATTAAGAAAAATCATAAAATTTCAGAATAAAAGAAAGATGTTTAGGGTATTTTTACTACTGTTGAATGTCAAAACTGGTATGTAAAGGGTTAAAGAACACATCGTGTCGGACGGGTCCAGGTTGGTGAACAGGACGATAGTAAAACCTAAAGTAAAGAAACTGAGATGGGTATTTACAGGTGGGAAAATGGCGGGTGTCGACAGACAGAAACGTTTATTGTGGGCTTAATGCAGAGAACAAACACTCAGTTTAACCCAGAGCTTTTGATGTCGGAGGAAACGGCGCTCCGGTACGCCGCGCGGCGCTGGAATGCTCGTCACTGTGGGGAAGGTATTTTTTAACAGAGTGTAAATCAGCTCCCATACAATGCAGGTTTAATGAAAGGTATGGGCTTATGTTTCAGGCCTAAGTCCAAACAGGCTCCTGGGTCTATACACAGCGTTATTTGAGCAGAAGACAGAGTACGGGGTTAGTCTGGAGCCGGCAACTCCCCTCATTCTTAATCTCTCCACACCTAAGGGTTTCTCAGGAGCCAGAGCGCCATATCTGACTAATCACTAGCTGAAAGCTGTATGCTAGGTGGCATTAATGCTAAACTCCTCATTTAGGCTATGAAGTAAAGTGTGCACAGTTAACCCTTTAGGAACTGTTCGTGTCTTCAGCCTTCACAGAGTGTTTCAGGTCAAATTTAACCCACAATTCCCTCATAGTAAGTGTCTAAAGCAAATTAACTAATGTCTAAATAGACTATCCCACATTAATACATATATGTAATATATAAATATAATATATCAGAGCAGGAAGAGCGTATTTTTTTTTTAACTTTTAACTCATTTTTGGATAAAAAAAACATCTACTATCACACAGTATCACGTCTGTTTTACATAACACATAAAACATTATGATTAAAATATAAAATTACATTTTTGTGTATTTTGGCAAAATTTAAGAAAAGTCATCAAATTTCAGAATAAAAGAATGATGCTTAGGGTGTTTTTACTACTATTGAATGTGTAGTATGGAAGGGTAAAATTTAAAAAAAAGTATTTGACAATAAATACAATAGAAACAAATGGGAAAGACTTTTGTTTCATTGCATTTATGTCACAGAATCCAGACCAAGGCACATGTTAATATACTGATGGTGCCGTAGAAGAAATTAGACAGTGAATCTTTACTCACGTTCACTTTCCTGTGATGTCATAAAAACAGAATTATGGGTAATAAGGGTTTTGTGCAGGTATCCTTGTCCAAATTCATGTTTAAAGATAACAAATAAAAATAATAATAATAACAATAATAATAAAAGCTACAAACAACATTAATTGGGGCCACTGTATAGGTATGTAGATGTGTTTTTACCAAAAATTTGGGGAAAATCAGATTAGTAATTAGTAATAAAGACTTCCCGTGAAAAGCAAAAGCTCAAAGTTTGCTTCATTGCCATGGCAACAACCTCAACACTGATATGTGGATGTTTATATATTTATGTTTATATATATTTAATAAAGCATGTGAAGTTTGAAGCAGATTGTACAAAAAATTTTACAGATCGTCATGGAAACAAGTTTTGCATCGCACTGTAATTAATTTTAATCATCAGTTTCTATTGACGACAGCGACGACCTTTTAAATCAATGGAATAAAGTGTGTAACGCTGAAATACATTTAGAATAAATTCCAAAAAAAACCAAAACAAAATGGTGGACTTCCTGTTGATGAAAAGTCATGTGACCAGCTGTGTTTTATTGACTCACATATGATCACATGTTTAGATGTTAATTTGTTGAAGATTTAGTTGAATTTGGGTTCATTTGAGGAGAACAGCAGCTCTACGCTCTGTCGTCACACTCTTTTTGGGGTTGGATGAGGTTGTATTTTGCTTTGGAGTTGACTTTAGTCCAACAGTGGGCGGGGCTTGATCCCACCCACGTTCTCACCTTGGATGTAAAACCTGTGACTGTGACGCTCACAGGCTACATCTTGCTTTCCTTACCAACATTTCACTGCTTCTTCTTTCACGCTTAACTCGATCTTGTTGCACTTACACGTGTTATTGTTGGAGACATTATTGATTTTGAGTTTTGTTTCTACTTGTTTCTCAGACGGCGGTTGTTGTGTACGTGCTTTTTCTTCTGTGGTTTTAATTCATGGCGTCCTCAGCGATTTGTCAAAGTCAACTTTTTCACATAAATTACCTTCTGAAGTTGTGTATCCTGTTCCTGCTACTGGAACTAGTCAAAGACCAGTGATGTGAAAGTTCAAACTGTAATAGATTACTTGTTACTGTTATGTAAAAGTAGTTTATTACCTTATAATATTACTGTGTCAGAATTGTAATGCATCACATGGCTACTGTATTACTTTTATTTACATACAGACGCCAAAATTGGTGCAGGTTGTCCAATGACCGAAGGGTTGGCGGTTCAAACCCTGGCTCTGACTGCCCATGTGTCCTTGAGCAAGACACTGAACCCTAAATTGCTCCCCGTAGGGTCTGTGCAGCGCCCTGCATGGCAGCATCCACCTACTGTGTAACTGTTAATTTAATTATTCATACGTGTAATAACAATAAAGGCAATCTATTCTATTATAGAGGGCTTCAAAACTCATGTAACAAATATGATACGTTTGGTGTTATAGGGTTAAGAACTTGTGGTCTTGCTGTTTTTTGTTTTTTTTTTAGATTTGAGGGTCAGTTTAATTCTGGGTGAAAAGTGTGTTGTAACACAAGTGCTATTGAACATGTACTGAGTTAAATATTGCTGAAAACTGATTAGTAATGCCTGACACTAGCGCTAAAGCAAAAAGTAATCGGTTACTGTAAAGCCTTACTTTTGTAACGCATTAGAGAGTGGACGTCCATGCAGGAGTATATTCTCCTTTCTTTTTTTTTTTTTTTTAAATAAATAAATCTGTATGAAAAAAGCCTATATCTATTAAAACAGTCCGTGTGAATATGTTTCGAGGCTTGTACTTCAACATATGAGAATTCAGAAATTCACTTATTCCACTTAAACGTATGGTTTTGAACACCCAGACACAAGCGTCAAGGAGCAGATGAACACATGTATCCAAAGCAGAAGGAGGATCAAAAAAGATGAACTGCATCTAACCGGTCTCTACTACATTTACATTTATTAAATCTTTATATTTTTCTCAGTCCTAACTTGAAACGCCTTTAAGTCTCACACTGCTACATGGATTTTTCCAAAAACACAGGCCCCTGACAAACAGTTGAGATAAAAGTTGTCACATGGATTGTTCTGTTGGATGCCTACTGTTGTACGCCGGGCCTTTGGAAGGCAGCTGAGGGAAGAACATTTTGGAAACTTGGCTTAATTACAAGTTAGTGTGTTTCATTTGAGGGAAGTTTGCCAAACTCATGGTGAAAGGCTCTATTACATTCATCATCATTCCCACGACACTCTCAGTAGCTGTTTCAGTGCCTCTCTCTCTCTGCACATCAGGCAGACGAGCCAAGAAAAACAGTAACAACAACACTCAGAAAAACATACATAATAACAGAAACTGCACAACAGCACAAGGATGAAGAAGGATGGAGCGTGTCGAGTGAGGATGTGTTCAAAGTCATCTGTAAAATCAGAAACCCGTGTAGAAAATGATCCACGGGCAAGAATTAAACAGTTTGTTCATGATCAGATCATTTAATACTGAGATTTATATGCATTTATATGTGACATAAAGACCCACTGTTCAGTATAAATATAGCCTTTTTCTATATTTAATTTCTATTCTATTCGATTCTGTTCTGTTCTATTCTATTCGATTCTATTCTATATTTCTAATTTAATCAAGTAGAGGTTCAAGAGTAAAGACACAGGTTATTATATTCAAACAGAAAATAAGGAATGTCCAAATGGGTCAATTTTTTTTAGTGATTCACCATTAAAACCCATGTAGTTTGACAAATGACAGTGATTATAGATGCTTGATTTATGTTCAGTCCATGATATATTTAGCTGAAAACAGAATTCTTCTCTCTGATGTAAAGTTTGATTTTTCTCTGTGCTTTTATGAACATCTACGTTATCAATATATTAAATATACATAAGAAAATACCCAATTTTCATCAAAAAATGCTAAATACTGAGGAAAATACTATAACACATGGTGATAAATCACTCAAGATTAAAGGTGGGGTAGAATTTATTTATTTATTTTTTTACTATATTACTTAAAATCTCCTTCACACCACGATTACAACCAATTAATTAAATGCTCTGACACACACACAAAAAAAAATGTAGTCACCTGTGGAACGGACAGGACTGAAAAAACAGCATCCAATCATTTGCACGATTGAACGGTGATATGTCTATCAAACTCAACTCCACTGAATGCCTCCTGGAATCAAAACCAAAGGTGGTGACGTCAAATATTGCATGTGTGCCTTTTTTTTTGGCCGGGCAGTGTAGTTGGAGTAAGGGTTAATACTGTATGTGGAACAGTAACATACAGATAAAGGTGCTGTATGTTCTAACGGGCCACATTTACATTAAACTGAGCTCAATTTGACACCGCTGTGGCAAAGCTACAGGGATAATTAACATCAAATGGGTTTATCCCGTTGGGAAAGAAGTGGGGCTCGCAGAATCCTGGCAATCTTCCATTCTGATTATGATCTGGACGTTTATTCACTTCCACAGCGTAAACAGTTTATCCTCTGAGGCTCATTTGTCCAGCAAATGTCACGCAACGCACTTTTCTTTTGTAAAAGTAGAAATATTAGCCCTAACGACGCCAGTGGGGATTTAATTCTGGCTTTTCAGACTTCATTTACCGAAGTCTTCTGAAAGTGTTGAGCGCGTTTCGGCACATTCTGACTGTTTTTTTTGCCACATTTCTTCTTCCTTATGAACGACACATAGAGTCCTGTTACATGTCGAACTAACCAACACATGATCTGACGTGAAAGCGGTTCGCCGGGCAGCTGTATTTCTGCACAGCTGCAGATGAAAGCACCTGCTGAACCCACACTGTAGTTGGACTCTACGACAATACGAGGCAGCTGATGGTTTATTCATCAGCTGAGCAGAGGGGGACACAGCCATGGGCCAGAAGCTTTGTGATCACACCACATCTCCACATCCGTCACAGTGATGATCAATGCCGCTGGCAGGGCTGCTTTATCTATTCCCACCTCTACATCCATATGGCTTATCGAGCAGCTTTCCACCCTCCTCCCATTAACCTATATCACTCAATCAGCAGTATCTGTAGGTTCGACGCCGGCCCTCAGATGGTATGTTCATGTATAACTAAACACCAGCTGGAACTGCGGCCTGACCTCAGGGATACTCGCACATTCTCACAGGACGTTAAAACCGCACATGCTTACATATACAATTGTATGAACACCTACAGGTTAAATAGTGTGTGATGTGGGAGAAAAAAAATATATAAATATTTATATATAGGTAGTTGAAGGGTTGTTAGATGTTAACTCTTTAAAACCTGACGCGTCACCGCTGACACGCTCCGTGCATATGCAGTCTGGATGGATGGAACTCTTTCACTGTTTGCGCAACAGTTTCTGAAACCTGAGATGTATCTTTTTCACTAAAATCTGTCTTTAAATCAACATAAACTAAGTGTTTCCATCCATTGTCATTGGTCCAAATCCATGGGTTTTACTGGTGAATCAGTGTTGTAGAAGATGACGGTGTTTCCACGGTAACTACGGAGTCTCTGAAGGTCCAAATAGGTCATATCTGACGACCATGAAAAGATGAAAAACTGTATTTTATGCCAATTATTGACAGGATTAGTGGATCAACAGGTATTAAACAGTTTATATCAGTAGATGGTTTGTTTGGGTTAAAATCCATGGACTTGGATCAATGACAGTGGATGGAGACGCTTGGTTTATGTTCATTTTACAGGAAAAAGCCATTCTTTCTTCAGTTTTCTCTGTTGTTTATATGATAATCTTTGGATTTGTTTAGTTTTCATGAGCATCTAAATTAGGCAGAGAAAAATAAATATAGGAAAATGCATGATTTAAAGTGAAAAATGCAAAATACAGAGGATAAAAGCATGATAAATGGTAATAAATCATTGAAGACAGGTTAAATAGAGAGATATTTTTTTTAAAACATCATAAGCGAACTGCTGCAAAACTAGTATTTGTTCTTTATACGTTAAGGCCTCGTTACTACATTACATTTCCAGATTACATCCACTTCTGTCTACGCTCCTTAAGATATTCTAGGAAAGAATTGATTCCATTTCTGTGACCAGTTGAAACATTAAAGCCGAAACATTGTCAAAACACGGCACAGTTTGATCTGTTTGACAGGATATTTATATAGCAAAGCTTAAACCCTCACCCGACCGAGGCTCACGATGAAGACATCAGCACACCGCAGATAGAGGCTAATCTAACTCAAGATAAATCTGTCTTGAAAATGATAGTGAAAGAAAAAAAAAAGATTTGTGTTACTTTAAAAGCCCGTATTTTTGCTTTATCTGTCGAGTGTCACCAACTAGTCCCTGCATCTAGAGATTAAATTCTTCTACATGGTGACAACTGGTCTTAAATTAGATGCACAGAAGACATGTGATGGCATATTAAGTGGCCTTCAGGGTAGGATTGTAAAGTTGTGCAAACATGTTTTAAGGAGTATTAACCCGTAAAGACCCAGCGCTACTTTTCTGACAGTTCCCAAATGATTTTCTTTCTCTTTATTTAACTTTTTTAAGCAATTCATCCTATTTATTATAATATTATCCTCTGTGTTTTATGTTTTTATCTGTATTTTGTGTTTTTACTCTATATTTTGTGCTTTTATATCTTTATTTTATGCTTTATCTCTGTTTTTTGTAATTTATCTGTGTATTTTATGTTTTTATCTATGTATTTTGTACTTTTATCTCTGTATTTTGTGTTTTTATCTGTGTATTTTGTACTTTTATCTGTGTATTTTGTGTTTTTATCTCTGTATTTTGTACTTTTATTTGTGTATTTTGTGTTTTCATCTCTGTATTTCGTGTTTTTTTCTCTGTATTTTGTGTTTTTTTTCAGTGAAAATTATGTATTTTCTGATATTTAATTCACTAATCATGTAGATCGTCATTAAAGCTCAGATTAAAGTTGAAGGTTTTTTTTTTTTATTATCAAAAAAAGACAAAACTAAAGAAAAAGGTGACTTTTTCAGTGGTTTCAGGCACAACAAACCCCGCTCCTCACACATATTTTGGCGTCGATCCAGCTGATGTCATCATATAATTTGCTGCTATATATGTTACATAAGTTTGAAGTAAATTCAATCACAATTGATGTTTTCATAGACATTTGAAATTTTGCTCATTACAAGTAAATAAGAAAAAAAAAAGAATAAAAAAATTCTATAAAAAATTTTAACATCAACCTACTGTTCACAAAATGTAATGATGTCTATTCTGCTTCACTGGTAATCTATAAATGTACAAATTCAACCAATAGTTTTGTTGCTAGATTGTAAACAAACAAATAAAGAAACAAAAAACATTTTGGGGGATGGGGTAACGATAAAAAAATTATTAAAAAAACCTCACCATCCACTGTCATTGATCCAACTCCATTGGTTTTACTGGTGAATCAACGTTGTAGAAGATGATGGTGTTTCCATGGTAACTACGGAACCTCTGAACATCCTAATGGGTCATATCTGATGTCCATGAAAAGATGAAAAACTGTATTTTACACCAATTATTTCCATGTATTAATAGGATTAGTGGACCAGCTGGTATTAAACAGTATAGATCAGCAGAGGGTTCTGGTCGTTCTTATCCGTTTGGGTTTTTAAGGGTTAAAACCGAGCTGAACTCTTCTTTATCTGAGCTCGAAGAAAGCATGATGTGTCTGATACTGATGTTCTTCTCCAAGTAAGAACATTAAATTAACTCATTTGTGGATGAATTTCCAGCTAAAAATGTGATGATGCAATTAGACAATTAAGATGTGAAAACGTCGTAGCGTTGCGTCAGTCGATATCAGTCAGAAGCAATTAAAACTTCACCAACTCCGACAAGAACAACAGATAACATCGCAAAAAAATGATTAAAGTGTAGAAATGCCAACGTAACATTTCAGTTTTATTGAAAGCATTTAAGACTTTTTAAAGATCTGCTCTCATGCTGGGTGAAAATGATCTGTTGTTCGTTTTTGGAAAATAAAAACTGGAAAA
>JAPSES010000228.1:18371286-18382300 GCA_029822895.1 Maxillicosta whitleyi
TCTATCTATCTATCTATCTATCTATCTATCTGTCCGTCCGTCCGTCCGTCCGTCCGTCTGTCTATCATTTTGATGTTATCACAAGCTGTTTTCAACACGTTTCATTTGTTAAATATTTGTAAAACTTTCAGGCCAATGTGAAAACTGACCAATAAAATAATTTTTTTGGACATAATGGACATTACAAGGTTTCTATCTGACAGTGACAATACATACTTTAAAAAATATTCATGTTATTTTTAGTTTTAGTCAGACACTCTCAGTATTTTTCCTATTATATTTTACTGTGATCATCCATCCATCCATCCATCCATCTGTCCATCCATCCATCCGTCCATCCGTCCGTCCATCCATCCATCCATCCATCCGTCCATCCGTCCATCCATCCATCCATCCATATGAAGGCAGAAAAGTTCATACAGACTGGGACCGCTCTCTATCTTTTGTAAAAATCAATGAAGTTGCATCACATCCATCATAACAGAAGTAGGTCATACTGACTCAGTCATCTGACAAGATTATAAATAATACAGTCCAAAATCTACCCTCATGATTAGACGGTTTTTTGGGGTTAGGGCAAGAAGAGATACTCTTGCCGCCTTGTACAATCACAACATCTTTGAGTTGGCTATTATATGATTATATTATATATGATTTTATATTAATTGGTATTATACATACTGTCATGCAATTATTTTAATCTGTTTTTCAACAATTAAACCTGTGTTGGCGTTCTTTTAATTTGTCCTGAACCTGTGGAAATGACATCAAAAAACCCCCAAACCTTTGTAGTGAAGCATAAATGAAGCTAAAATTAAGCCGAGTATATTATTGGAGGCGTAGCATGTGAAAAATGCAAACTATTTTATCTTCGGATCAGGAAATCAGCTAAGCAAATAAACAGAGTAATAACATAACAACATAATCAGATTACTCGAGATGGTGAAAAAAGTGTGGCTTTGTGGGGATAATCAGCTGCTGGGTTTTTCCTGAACGGGAGAGAGACGCGACACCCTGCTGAGAACAGACGTATATCTGCAACTGGGTAAACACCACCAAGGGTTAATAAGCTGCCAAACACCCCCGGTGCTGGGCTTCACAGGGGCCCGGGCTGCACTGGGATTGGGTGGGGGGAGGTAGAGACTGGACCTCCCTGAGCCCCACTGGGATAAAGTGGGCTCCACCCCACCTTCCTCCCCTCTTTCCTACCACTCCTCGCTCTCCCAGAGTGCTGGGGTTTTAAGACCGTCTCCCAGGTAACACACACAGCTGCTGACAGACAGACAGACAGACAGACAGACACACACACACACACACACACACACACACACACACACACACACACACACACACACTTAATAACAGGCCCTGCAGTGCAAAAAGCACAGGGCCTTGTTAGCCAACAACCAGGCGTGAAATCACTGCGCCGTACTCCCACCACGATGAGTCAATCTATACCTCCTGTTTCTCTTTGTTCACGTCTGTATGTGTGTGTGTGTGTGTGTTGAAGATGAGTGTGTTAGCTGGTTTTCCTCCAGGCCACGCAGAGCTCTATCTTTGACTGGGTTGGCTGCCTTTTGTTTAGACTCTTCTATAGCTCAGTTCTAACACACACCTCATGCTGTGCATCCTAAACACAATATCAGAGGATTACGCTAACTTTCCTGACTTTAAATGAGACGCTCTTTATTGAGAACATTTCCATACACCTGTCCCTGTGCACAGTTTGGCTCAGAAAATCATAGACGCTCATTTTTACATCGGGAATGTTCCCCAGCGTTAGCTACTACGGAACTGTCGCTTTAAATACCTGGGTGTTAGCATGTTTTTATGCACGCTCACACAAGGTTGTTTTGGTGCTGTCACTATAATTCTGGTCATAGATGTGGTTAATTGTGCAAAAATGATGCACACTCCTTCACCTTTCACCTGAGGATTGGCCACTCCCTTTTTAAAGACCCACAGCTACTTTTGTGGCACTTCCAAAATGGATTTTTGTCCATGTAATTTATCACCATTTATGCAGTTATTTTAATTTTTTCAGTGGAAATCAGGTATTTTCCTATATTTAATTTGCAAAGATAGATGTTTAGATGATTATTACATCCAAAATAGAGTTAACTGAAGAAAAAGCAACTATTAATTGATCATAAACCCGGTGTGTCAATCCACTGTCATTCATCAAACTCCATGGGTTTTACTGGTGAATCAATCATTGTTGTTGTAGAATATGGTGTTTCCATGGTAACCACAGAGCCTCTGAACATCCAAATGGATCATATCATGACAAACTCCATTTTACATGTATTGATAGAATTGGTGCATCATCAGGTATTAAGGTCTTTTAGATCAGTAGATGACTTTGGTCGCCAATAGCTGTTTGAGTCTTAAATGGTTAAAACTAAAACAAAAAAAAAATGGCTTGCCTACCTCTTGTCAAGTTGGATATTCGGTTACATCAAAAGAATTTGGTTAACTTTATCTTCAACATGGCCGACTGTAACCACACAGCTGTTTACATGATGGAAGCCTTGCTTAAAAATGTTGCAGGACTCCTCACTGTTGCAACCCCTACAGAAAAATCAACTAAAACGGTGACAATAAATTCAAGTAAATATGGAATGTCAGGGGAAAAATGCCATTGTATGTTTTTACAAACCACAGAAAGATACAACAGCAACGTGATTTATTCTTGCTTTGCTCGCTTCAGCAGGCAGGACATAGCTGGCGTGGATGATACCTATATAAAGTCCAGAAGTTTACCACCACAGAGTGAAGTTTTCCCATAAGAGTTTAGGTTTCGGTGATAAAAAGGATGTTGGTTTTGGTTGAGTTTGGGTTGAGTCTATACATAGTGATGTTTTGCAGAAATATACAATGACAACATGTATTTCTGGCAAATGGATTGGGTAAAAGTTTGAGATGTTTGGCTTTATTTAGACAGGATGGTACATGATATTGTGTAAAGGCTATAATTTTAACATAAAACACACACTACAGCTCCAGTTATAAATTTCCACTGCATAATGCACACACATATACCGTATGTCGGAAATATTATCTAGCATTGGTTTAAACATATGGTTGATGTATTTTCTGCTGCAGATTTTAACCCATAAAGATCCAGTGCTACTTCTTTGTGTGTGTTATATCATTTAGCCATATAGAATTACACTATATGACAAAGTTAAGGGTAGATTACATTGCATTAATGGTATAAAATTATACAATAGAGACCATGATATAGTGGTGAAAACTGCTAACTTTCCATCTTAACTACTTCTGTGGCAGTTCCCAAATGACATTTTCTGTATATTTAACCTTTTTTAAGTGAATTACCACCATTTATTTATAATATTATCATCTGTATTTTGGATTTTATTTATTATTTATTTGGATTTTATGGGTATTAAATATTTTAGATCAGTACATGGTTTTGTTCTGTGATGGACGTTTGGGTTTTTATTGAGTTAATATGAATGTGCATTTCTCAAGCTGCTTTGCGTAACTTTCTTAATTACAACTACTGTCCAGAAATCAAAATGATAAAGTATATCCCTCACAGCTGGATTGCACAAGACATTTTTTTTTTTTTTTGGCCACTTGTGGATTGGAACACAATACATGTTGAGACAACTCTGCTGCAATAGTTTCTAACTTTGTCAAGCTTTTGTTTGGTTCTAGGAAGCTACCGTACTGTGGATCTTATTAGATTAGGATGTTTGTTTTTTGACTGAAAACAGCTGCTGGGAAGAAAATGAAGCGATGCAGATGAAGATGGTGAGAATGAACCCAACAGCAAACGGGTCATAAATTAAAACATAGAGTTCCAACAAACTACAGAAGTCAGAGTATTGCATCCACGGCTGCAATATGCTTTAAGTTGTTGTTATAGAACGACACAAAGAGCAGATTTTTAAGCTTATTTTTTCCTTCCTCGTCTCGTACAGAATTTCAGTTCATGTGAAAGCGCGACCTGAGACACCTCTGGAACCTCTGTGTTCCGTCATGTTCTATGTCTATGACTCTTTTCTTTGTCATTTCTAGTGACAGACTTAAAACAAAAACCCTCAGTCAGCCATTTCATCTAATCATAATATAAGATTTATGCATGTTTCTGTGCTTACATGACATTCGAAGGTATCAGGGTGGAGGTGGATTTTATGCAAATATATAGTTATGAGGGTGAGGAAGGTTAATCCATATTTTGCATTTGTAGAAATATGGACGTGGATGCAGAAGAGCTTGACTCGCTTTGACAAATGATAGACTAATAAAAGGGGCAAGTAAGACCTTAAAAATGTGATCTTCTTTCTTTTTTTACTTTCAAATACTGGTAAAAGACCTAAAACTATCACTAGCGTGTTTATATTATTGAGATATGAAGTTCTGCCAAAGATGCCAATCGACTGGATGCTAAAAACAGGAACTGAATTCATTTACAGTGATAGGATGGGGGATTTATGTGACCACTAGAGGGAGTTGTGAGTCACTGAAGCATCAGAAAGTGAACAGATGGCATGAGAACCATGAAGAAACAACTATCAGAGGTAAAAGAAAAGAATGGTCGGTGCTTATATAACGCATTTCCATACTTTAATGGTGCCCATTCATGCACCACTAGGCAGCTGCCGCCATTTAGGGCACTGCCAGGGAGCTACAGTCTTGCTCAAGGGCACTTTGACAGAGGCAGGATTCAAGCCAACAACCCTTCGGTCATTGGACAACCCGCTGTACCAACTGTGCCATGGCCGCCCACCAAAAATGTTAAAAACAGAAGCATTACTTTTGTTTAAAGCACTGGACACCAATCATTTCAGAGTTTGATATTGAAATGCCAGCGTTTCTGTTTGATTCTGAGGCTTATGACGGTATAAAGTTATTATGGGATGTTATTATCTTTGCTAGGTTGCTGTTTGTCAATCCACGGTTCAGACTAAACGGTGACACTTCTCCGACAACTTCCAGTTTTTTAAAGATCCTGTAAAGCATGCGAGTATTTTTTGTCTTAACTTCTGCTGTTGGTTGCAGTTCGACTTGAATTTAGTTACGAAATCACGACTTACCGCGACTTTAAAACCAAATAAATGCAATATTTGTGCGCTAGGAAACAACGGTTTGACTCTTCAGACCTGTAAGTCTCCTCTGGATCATGAGATAAAAATAAGCGACGGCAGATCTGCGCGTCTTTCATCGGACTTAAAAAGAATGTTTAGATGGAAGCATACATGCTGTTTGGTGGCAAACACTCTCAATTCCAGATTCAAAGAGCCACAACAAGAGGGCCGAGCCACACAGTGCATCAGCCTAATAAGACTTCCTTCAAGTTGCGCGTTTTGTGCCACTAGAACTCTTTACAGAGTCTAGTGAGCGCCGGCAGTTGCTGCATTGAAGCTCTGCGCCGCTCATTCTCTCCCAGTAATCACAAGGTTTTGGCTGCGGCATTATGCTAAGTTACACTGGCAAAGGGGAGGGGCCAAGGGGCTGCTTTGATAAGTCGAGCATGGCGAACGTGAATGAGGCAGCGACAGGCGAGGCAAAACACACATTCATTCCTCTCACAATGCCAAGCAGCACTTTTAATTAAACCTTATCCAACATGATGAATAATGCAACAGCTTCCTTGCAATCCACCGTCTCCTTTCTGTTGCTCACCACGCTGTGTTCAACCATCTCACCCAGTCACATGCATACATTAAGCAGAGGAATGGCAAGAGAGGGGAAAAAAAAAAAAAAAGAGAGAGACTCTGCTTTCTCTGCTGCACAACGTAATAAATATACAAAATGTTTTATAGTTTTGCCAGCAGGGGAAGAAAGTGGCAGCGCATAAATGAGCCAGACCGGTTCGAATTTTGTGATTGTGTAGCGCACAGGAAACGCCGGTGTTTTGTCGCTTTCTGTCAAAACCGACATAGTTGGAAGCGTGTTGTGCAAAGTTTACACACGTCGCTATTTTACCAGCTCGCACACTTTGAGCTTGAACGCAGGAATACGAGTTTAGGACGTTATTGAGACGAGGGCAAAGGGCTCGGTGTGAGGTTGACGGAGACAAAGTCGGACATGCCATGATCCCCATGGGAGAGGGATGGCCTTCGCCGCATCAGACAAGACCAGCCGCTGAGAAACACATCAGTCCCCCTTTTCTAAACTCATGGACACACTCCTAAAGGGATAGAGGGAGAGGGGTGGAGGAAGGGCGAGAAGGATGGGAGGAGGAGGAGGAGGAGGTTGGTCTGAGAGAAAGGCACCAAAAGGGATATTCAGAGCATTGAGCAGTGAAAGGATTGTATGGGAGAGTGAACCCATTACAGACCAGACTGGCTGGGGCATGGGAAGACACAGAGAGGGCTGCTGGGAGGTGCCGGTTTGTATTTAGCCCATTGAGGATCAGCGGAGGGAGGCTTTGCCAGGAAACCTCTGGCCTCTGAGACTCCACAGACAGACCACAGTTAACCAGGACGACTACTGATGGAAAAGCTGCAAAGACTCTGAACGGCCAGGCTGAAATCAGTGTGACACTTGACAAAAAGGATAAAGTCTGAGTCCGAGACTGCGTGTGCTCCTGCGTACTGTAGTTTTACTCAATTAGAGTACTTGTTTACCAAAAAAAATACACAATTTTCCATCTGTTTTTCCTACTACTTTACTTCAGGCTTGTAGGAGTTCATAAGAAATGTAATTGAATTATATTAAAACTTAAAGTAGCAAGTATGTTTAACCCATAAAAACTACTACTATCAATCTATTTAAGTGGTCTATTTCTACTTATTATCATATTATCTATCTATTTTGCACTTTTTCAATTAAAATTTTATATTTTCCTGTATTTAATTTGCTGATCACATATTTTAATCATCATGCTGAGGGTTTGTATATCAAAAACATTGAAAACATGAGAAAAAGTGACTTTTTCAGTCAAATCTATTATTAATCCATGTAGTAGAAATGAGACAATAGAGGAATTAGTGAAGTGTCTGTAGTTTTACTCAATTAGAGTACTTGTTTACCAAAAAATACACAATTTTCCATCTGTTTTTCCTACTACTTTACTTCAGGCTTGTAGGAGTTCATAAGAAATGTAATTAAATTATATTAAAACCTAAAGTAGCAAGAATGTTTCACCCATAAAGACTACTACTATCTATCTATTTAACCTTTTTTAAGTGGTCTATCCCTACTTATTATGATATTATATATCCATTTTGCACTTTTTCAATTAAAATTTAATATTTTCCTGTATTTAATTTGCTGATCACGTACTTTAATCATCATGCTAAGGGTTAGTATATCAAAAACAGATAAAACGTAAGAAAAAGTGACTTTTTCAGTCAAATCTATTATTAATCCATGTAGTAGAAATGAGACAATAGAGGAATTAGTGAAGTGTCTGTAGTTTCACTTTCATTGTACGCCCCCATGGCATCATCTGTTCTTATTATTTATTCCCTCACTCAATGAGAATTGATAAGGAATCAGATCAATAAGAGAAAACGGTAATGGAATCGGAATCATTAAGTTCTTATAGATTTCCATCCATAGCTTCTTTATGTCAATGTTTTCCTCATGACACTCACAAAACTCACATTAACCCTAAACGCTAACAGGCCAAGTGCCTAAAATAAAGTTAAAACTAGTTCTTCACTCATAAAATACTAAAATGACTCATAAATAAAACGGTAAACCTGTGAATGATCAGAATTCCGGATCACTCTTAATGACTATGAACAGTTTTTATGGTTTCTGTTCAGATATTCTGGTGGAACGTGTTCACACCGTGTCCAGAATAAAAGGACACCGAGTCCCGCCCGATCCGACGGTAAAAACTCTCACAAACAACCGATGGTTTCTCAGTTTTCAGACTTTGCGGATCCATCAGAACTGCTTGTTTGTTGAATCCTATTGTCTGCATTAACTCCCAACAAAAGTAAGAACAATCGCATGTGATTTATATTAAGATGCACATTTTCAGTGAGATCAAGCACCAGTAAGGCGCTGCAGCATTCATTATTCAGACATGATGTGTTGCATGGGAAAAAAAAAAAACAGAATTAACAATGGAGGAAATGTCTGCAAGAGTGTACGGTTTGTCAGGGTTTTTCTTTATTTATGGTTTTGCTACATTTCGCTTGCGTTTCCATCTGGTTCATTAAAGTTTAAGTGGAAAAAGTTGTGAAGAAATGATTTTAAGACTTTAAGTCTGTCCACTTCCTCCACAGAAAACAATGAGAAACATACACTCTAAACAAGACAGTATTAGGACAGGTTGAGTTCAGGTGTTTCTGACGCACCGAAATGAAAATTTAGTCTGAAGTTGAATGAAATATAAAAGCTGGGCCGAGTACCGAATATCAAGTGTGGTTGTTTTTCCACTATTTTTTAATAGTGCATAAATAGTCTAGAATAAATTCTTAGACATATATTTTTTTAAAGAAAGTAAATGTTTATTGAATATTCCAGAACACTAAACAGTTGATCATCCAAAGATATGAACTCCATGACCTTCTCTGTAATTCCGTTTGCTTTGGCGCTGTCTTTTACGAACTTTTTGGATTTTTCAAAAATGTGTCCACAGACGGAGTGGTGTTGGGACAAGAAGCTTTGGTTTTAGATGCTGCATCCGTCTGTCTGTCTATCTGTCCATCTGTCTGTCATACTCATGCTGTTCAGGATGTGTTTAAATGACTAATTAAAGCAGCAGCGCTAAAGGAACCCCCTCTGGATAGTTTGGTTGAACACTCGGTGAAAACTGCAATTCTTCACCCCACCGACATTTTACCGAGGGTCAGAGGTCACAGCGCCACTGCTCACTGTCTTATTACATCATTGCATCACACGCTATTATTCGGCCTTGCTTTTAACTCACTCCACAGAAGGCCGAATATGATTTTTTTTCTTGCAATATTCAGCCGAATATATTCGGTTGCTTACTATTCGGTGCATCCCTAGTCCTAACAGAGGTCTGCGATACAAAATAATAACGACAAATATTATAATATAGTTTTTTATATTAAGATGAATATCATTACATTGGTTAGTTTGGTTTAAATTGCTTCCAAAAGGCCTCACAGATGGTTTTAACTTAATTTCTCTAACACTGATTTTGTTTTTTAACCTATGATTATGATTTTAACTCATAAAGACCCAAACAGCCACTGGTGACGAAAACATCTACTGACTGGTTAAACTGGCAACGTGTCAGTTCAACTGTATCTGTATTCCCATATTTAATGTTTATCTTTGATCAGTTGTAACTGGAAGGTCAGTTTCCCAGTTTTGGGATTAATAAAGTACATTTTTCTTCTTCTTAAATAAATTTAGATCCACTAATCTGATCAGTTTGTGTGAATAACTGGTGTAAAATAGTCTTTAATCATATGCATCAAAATAAAGCTTAATCCAGTGTTTTTTCAAACTTGGGGTCAGGGGTCGCCTGAAATTTCTAGGAATTGAAAAAAACAAAACATACTAAGAAAAACATATATCGTGAATAAGCTGAAACTGAAGCACTGTGGGTCTTTTTATCTGTCAAATGTTCATTGTGTTGCGTTTCAGATGCTGCAGCTCGTTCATAATTCATGTTTTGAGTTATTACTGTTCATTTAGTTTCCTTTTTGTCAAACACGTAAGTCGTTTTTTCCTACCTGACATGTTTTGACGGAAAAAGTGTTTATACCGAAACATGTCAGGTAGGAAAAAACGACTTGCGTGTCTGACAAAAATAAATAAATAAATGAACTTTAAAAATATAGACGCTATGAACCTTTTTGGACATGAGTTATTACTGTTCATATCCTGACCAATGAAAATCTAATTCTCCCTTTGTGCAGTAATCTGAACCTGGATTTTCTACCTTCGTCCATAATAATATACATTATATAGACTAAATGTCGTCAAAATTAATGTTTATTTGCAACATAGTATAAAAAAACTATTACATGATCAAAAACAAATTAATTTTAGTTAAAAAAAAAAATTATCTGTTTTGAGCATCGTACACAAATCTGTGATGTTAAAATTTGGCCAAAAAAAGGTTGGAACCATTGACTCTATGATCTAATATAAAGCAGTTTCAGCCAATTACTGGAATATTTACTCACATTTCCCCTCAAATGAGTAATAAACTAATAAAATAGTCACTTGACTAAGTTAACATCTGCTTGAATTTGATTGTTTTTAGTCTCATCTTTTACAGACATGTGCGACATAACAGGAGCTTTGGCGGCGTTTTTATTAACCCTTAAAGACCCAAAACCAAAGCATCCACTGACCGAAACTGTTTTATAACTTATGATCCATTTATCCTATCAATACATGTAAATAATTTATGTAAAATACAGTTTGTCGTCTTTTTATGATCATCATATATGAGGCTCCGTAGTTACCATGGAAACACCATCATCTTCTACAATGTCGATCCACCAGTAAAACCCATGGATTTGGATCAATGACAGCGGATGGACACATTTAGTTTATGTTTAATTAATTATATCTTTGTTGAAAAAAAAAAAAATCGCTTTTTGTTAAACTAAAATATCGGGATGCATATCACGTTGAATACCATGTACCAGAACGCACAAATATTGCGATACGTATCATATCGTGACCCCTGTATCGGGATATGTATCGTATGGTGAGGTTTTTGGCGATACCCACCCCTAGTAGAAACCAACTCTGATTCTGGAAGCAAATACAAAAATTTAGCCAAATCTAATCAATGCAATGACATGTATGATAATATAAAAATATATTACGGCATATGTGATTATATTTTGTATCCCAGACCCATTTTAGAAAAGAAACACCTGTCATTTGTTGTCCATAAAGCGGATTCTATCAAATATGACACATTTGATGCCGTTTATAGACGAACTCAGAGCTATAAACATGTTCAGACGAGTTTAGGTGAAAATAACACATAATTTTCCAGCGAATCCAGTGGGCAGACAGATTGAGGAGGGGGGTGGAGGTATTGGGGAGAGAAGGGGGGGGGGGGTGTCTGGAGTGGACTGGGCTG
>JAPSES010000228.1:18396492-18418738 GCA_029822895.1 Maxillicosta whitleyi
TCTTTGTTAGCAGCATGTAATTCACATTTCTGTGGGTATGTTTCCAGTGTCAAGAATCTAATAAAATAGATAAAAGAAAAACAAATGTGAGAGTAATATTGCTTTTCTAGTTATTATTGTTATTAACTAGGAGGCAGATTTTATGCTGTATCTATATGATGATCAACACCTACTAGTAAACATACAGCTACCCCAATTATAAATGTGGGCCTTTTTTAAGTTATGACGCTATCTTTAATATCCTACACACTTTAATATCCTACACATGTGTCAAATTGACTGGACTTAACAAGTTAAATCCAGTCAATTTGTGAATACACACTTATATTCTATATTAGTCTAACTTTTAAAAGGAAGGTTTCATCATATGTTCATCTTTATATCGCAGCTATAGCACAGCTGAACTGAAAATTTCATGTCCATGAGTCATTACATGTTTTTATTGAACTTTGCTAGATCTTTTTATAAAAAACACACAAACTCTAACTTTCTGGTACCTCTCAGTGAATTTCAACCGCTTATCAAAAACTTATAATACTCTGTCGGACTATTTTCAGTGAACTTTGTATCTTTTATTAATTTTAAATACTTTTTTTTTTTTATTGTGTTTTATCTGTATCTTGTATTTTCTGCAATTTTCGCTGCCATTTACTCAATAACAATTAAAATGGAGGCCCAGGTCTGAGTGGTCATCAACATAAAGATAAAAAGTCAATAAAAAGTATCACAAGTTGAAGTTAATTTCTGTATTAATGTTTCTTTTACCAACATCAGACAGAATGAATCAAGTCTGCTGCCGTTGTCTCACCTCAAGGAAGAACTGTCAATACAAATCAGCCAAATGTTTATCTGCCTGTATGTCCCATAAATAATAATAATAATAATAATAATAATAATAATCTGATAGTTACAACTTTTAAGAACACACAAATTGCACTGGAACAACGCGCTGCTTTCTTTAACACTCTGGCCACTCTTGTGCAATGTGCATTTTTGTAACGCAACAAGCTAAATGCAAAGCAATTTCCATAGAAAGGTCACTTGAATGCTACATTTAGTAAAGTTACATAAGTTTAATGTTCGGCTAAAAAGCCTGGTAGAAAGCAAAAGGGGTAAGAGGAACTTTCTAAAATGCCCTTTCCTTCCTCAGTTGGGTTCATGTGGTCGAAAGTGTTCAGACCTTCCCATGCTGGGCTGAAGAAACCGCAATGACACTGACTGAGCTCATTAAAGCAATTTGTGCATAACAGCAGGAGAGAATGCCCATCAGTATGCAAGGTCATTCATTCTCAGTGTTAGTGGGTCCAGCTCTGCACAAACCCAACTCTCCTCTCCTTTACTACAGCCCGAGCATTAAAACAACAACCTTTTACGTCAATACAGCATACCACTATTCTACTGGGAGGAATTTACATCCCTTGAAATGCAGATGCTGTTGAACACGGGGGAGTCAACACTACTTCTGGACACACTGTTGACGCAACACAGCGTGAGATTGTCTATGCACGAGACAATGTTCACTGGCGTTGGTGGATGGGTCTGTGCATTGTGGTGTTGGACAGAGGCTTTCCTGTAGACCTCAGCCCCTATGGGTCTATGATTTGTAGGTAAGTGCTGTAGTTGGATTAAGCCTTGCCCTTTACGCGCAACCCCCCCCAAGATTCCTCTGAGTCTTTAAACCACTTAAAATCCACCAGGTCACGGCGGACAATTTAGGTTTACATTTGATGCAGTTCAGGTTGGGTTTTAGCCACATAACAAACACAAACTTGAGCAGGGTTCCCATATGTCCCGGTAAATGATTGACCAATTTTCCAGTCATGGAAAACATGGAAAATGAGAAAAAAACAAAAACAAAACAGTTAAGTTATCCTGGGAAATTATTTATCCTCTCCCTGCCTTGTGACTTTATGTGCCTAAACTGAGATAAATCAAAGGGAATAGAGAGAGAGATTTCAGAGATTTCATGAAAATATACAAATATTTTTAAAGGAAGTGCAGGAGAGAAAGTCAGATAGATGAGAACATTGTCAAACTAATGAAATGCTATGTAATCTGTGGGTGTGTTTGCATTATTCTATGATACATTTGTCATCATCATTTTTCATACACAGATTATAGCCATTGAGCGCACATCAAATGTCTGGGTAATAAACATACAAACAATCTGTGTAAATGTAGGTTACAACTGTAGAAAAGAACATTTCCAAAGAACAAGGGGGAATAGATTAGTGTATGACGTGATAATGTGCTTCTGTAGTGGCTAAAAAAGTCCTGAAAAATCATTTCAGGGAAAGAGTGGGAACCCCGTTAAAGATATTTCTTTATAAATCAAGTCAGATACATGTGGACTTCTGGAATTTTTATTGTAGTGTAAAAGGAAGGTCACACTAAATATGACCACTTTTGTTTTTACTGCTCTACCTACTATAGTAAAGTATGTACAGCAATAAAAACAAAAGTTTCAGTGAAATTTTATGGACCTATGTGATTGTATTTAGTGTGACCTTCCTTTTAAACTTAACATGTTTTTAAACCTTATGTCCACACAATCTAAAACTTTTGGCCTTCACTTTCTGATTGTTTATTCCAGGTTTCATTCAAACACATACCGGATGTAGGCTGGCTTTTGCTGTTTCTTGCCATGGGGTCAGGGGTCACACTAAACACAGACTTCAACCTTTAAAATCGATTTAGCACCATTTTTTGTGTGTTTCTTAAAGCTGTGCACATATTTCTGGTATTTTCTTGTTGTATCTGAAGAAATAAATATGCATTATTGGCAAAACAACTCATCTAAAGGCTGCCTAAAACTTTTGCACAGTACTGGATATGACGTCTTTGGAATTACTCTTATTTTAAGTTAAATTTAGCATCAGCTATTGTGAGTTTCAACAATGTCTGGACTGTGAATCATGCATTTGTAATGACATCCCTGGGCCGACGCTCAGTCATCTGGCCCCCGGGCTGAGCCATGGGAGCTGTCCACCTCCCGTGAGTGCTGAAATATTCTTGTAAGGGGAGCGGAGGAGGGCATGTAAGCAGCATGAGAGCTGTCCATGGCCTGTGGTGCTGAAAAACTCGCACGGCCCACTTCTGTACGAAGCGGCTGAAAGAGAACCGGCGGGAGAAGGAGGTGAGGGCGATTCCAAGCGTATTAGTCCTGCTTCATTGGGCCGGGGTCAAAGGTCAAGGCCTGGGGTTGTGCTGCAACAGTGAGGGGACTCTGCTGCCGTTTGTGCCGCCCCTCCCTGTGAAAAAGCAATTTGTTTTCAGGGGGCTTCTTCAAAAGGCAGCACAGTGAGCAAGTTTTTTTTTTGTTATGCTTTTTTTTTTTTTTTTTCTCTCAAGGTGAGAGAAAAGGGAAAGTACAAGAAAGAGAGAGGTGAAAAGAAGGTGCCTGTTCACAAAGGAGACAGACAAAAAGAGATCAAAACCGAAAAAAAGGTGAGGATGCAAAGAGGCAGAGATGGAGAATAGTCAAACAGAGGAAACAATCAAAAAAAAATGAAACGCCAGTGTGTTTTGCAAGTCAACACAGCTCAAGAGCCTTCACACGTGTCCTTGATATGGAAATGCAGCGTGAGCGCTCAGATCACGTTTTGACAGCGAGGACTGGAGGCATCTCCTTCCTGTCTGACACAAGAGGTGAGCTCTGTGTTTAAAAAGCTGTGGCAGATACAGGAGAGAGAGAGAGAGAGAGAGACAGAGAGAGAGAGAGAGAGAGAGAGGGGAGTCCCTGAGCCTCCGCTGTCCCCGAAATCCCTCATCCAGACAAGCCTGATCTCCATTCACAGACGCAGACTCGGCTCTATTATTCGTTTGAATAGAGAATCCACATTCAGCCAGCCGCCCAAAGCCTATCGTGCAGTTTCATCAGCCAAGAAAGAGCCTGTGGAAGGCACGATACAGACTGCAAGGAGTGCAGGTTTTCAATATGCCGGGGTGGTGAGAGATGAGAGAGTCGGCAGCATTTAAATGGAAAACGAACAGGGAGGGGAGAAGGAAATATCTGTGTTTATGCATGCAGCGTCAATGCAACTATCCATATTTTCAAGGGGAAGTATTTGAATCCTGGTGTGGAGTAAAGAAACTGATGCCTTCAAAAACCAGAGCGGGCAACACACTCAGGTATGTTATGCATCCTTAAGGCGCTGCTTTATGAGGCAGTTGGACTTTTCTGCAGCTTCATTTTCACAAAATGGAGATCTACGCTGACTGTTTTTTTTTTTTTTTGAGTCACGCCCACATATCTCAGCTCAAAGTGAGGGTATCAAACTCAAACTGGCATAAGGCCGCTCCAAAGTACACGTTCCTACAGAGCTGGAACAAAACTGAACAGCAACAACGTCACTTTATTGCTCACTAATCCAGGGTTCTAGCTAGCGCAATTTAGCGTATCGGCCCCCAACGCTAAAATTTTGACCCAGTACGCTACATTTTCTCCCGATACGCTACATTTCAGTACAGCGTATTAGCATTGTTTGCCCAGATCAAATGCAGGGTCCGACATTAACGGTTGCCCGAAGCACCTACTCTGAATTATCTGTGTCTCAGAGGATGCATTTACAGCCTGAGTGAGTGAAAGTGCTGCCATTGGCTCCCTCTGTGCTGATGTGAGGCCACAGACGTACGGTGACGATCTTTTACGCTTAAAACAACGGCAGCAGCTCAGCTTCCGCACAATCCCCCCCCCCCCTCACGCTCACTGCGCTCCCTCAACACCCCTACTCTAAAATAAAATCCTAGCTAGAACCCTGTAATCTATTGTTCCACAAGTTATGTTTCCAACAAAAAAACACAATGGCCTTGAAGCAAAAGTTTGATATTTGCCAAAAATGAGTCTAAACCAAATTCAATAACGTACGTATGGTTCATAATGTGGTTAGAAGGTGGCGGTATGAGCTACAATATACACAACTTCAATAAACAAAGAAGTACAAGTAGTGCGTTGTGTTGTGGAGTAGTTCGAGCTGTTTATACTAACAGTTGTGTGATCAGTCATATTTTTATGCTTTATGGGAATATCCCACAAAAAAAAACAAAAAAAACGATGCACAGGAAACAGCTGATCCGCCATGTGAACATATCCAAAACAAGTGTATTCGCTTTTAATAAATTAATAAAAACAACCTTGAGCAAGTGTAAAATTAGTACAATTCAATTAGGTTTTGTTTTATGTGTCATTTCCAGACAAATATAATATAAAATATGTTTAAAAATATCTTCTGCTTCAGTATTTCACTAATTCCTGATCTAACTTCATTTTCAACATCAGCACCCTTCGTGGTTGTATGAGAAACACTTCGTCTGTACCTGTGAGGCCTGTTTCTTTCCACTCATCTCCCTGGGACTTCTCAACTTAGTCTCTGTATTTAGTCGACTAATGACGCTTGAGATTGTGTTCCTAGAAAACGGCAGGTTGCATTTGCACTCCGTTAAAAGGAAAAATACGGCCATGTCCGTCTTGCTTGAGTTTCTATGTTTATCATCCACTTTCTTACTTTTCTTTTTTTTTTTTGCAGCCTCTTACCATAACCTGTCTAGACATGTGCAGACAGATTTACATTGAAGTTTACATATTAGCCATTAGGTAAAGTGCTTAGGAGCATTTGTAATTGGGGCATATCAGGTTATAATTAGCCACTATAAACCATTATTCTACATGGCAATAATATCAACATTGAAACCAGTAAGTGACAGATTTACCTCAATAATTCATAATTAAAATGAGAAATATATTCTATATAGAGAATTACTATATTCTAAGTATAATGATAATCCATGTTTAAAACCAAACCAGTTAATGTTTCATGTGTTCTATGATATAAAGTGTTGCCAATACTTTTGCACTGTATCTGAAAGTGTGCTTAAATTGGCACCAAATAACTACAACCAGTAAGTCAGAAAACAATGTGGGTCAGATTATGTTTTCTATGTCCCCGCAGCCTCTGACCAGGACTTGGAGATACTTTGTTGTTATTCTGGATCTGCTTTATGCCTTTGGCTAATGCTGCCGCGATGACTGACCTCAACAGACAGAACACTCTCAGATTCCTGATATTCATACAGATGGGTTGCTGTCAGAACAGAACCTATGATCTACTACTAAATAAGTGATAGTTCGAACCTGGAGGCTGATCTACCACAGGTGTTTAAGATTTTATTACATCTAATGACTTTTACATGCAATTAGGTCTCCTTGGAGGAGGAGAAATTCCACCGCGGTGGCTATATTTCACTGGAGTCCGGCTTTGCAGGAGCTCAAATCGCTCTGGACTACTTTATGCAAGGAGATGTGAAAGGGGTCAACAGTGTCCCCTCCTTCCCTGTGACAGTACATTAGCGAATCTGCTTGGACTGAAGACTTCCCTCGCGGTCAAAAGGCTGTCAGAACAAGGCCCGGCTGATTAAGATGGATGTGTGTGGTCAGGACGAGGCAGAAAGTGCCCACGGCCGCCCTGCTCAGATTCCTGTCTCCGGCCTGACAGCTGTCTATAACACTGCTGCGTCTACCTGTAAATTATACTAATGCACGGTGACAAGCAGCCTGCCTCACTCCGATAGGCAAGGCCGCTCAGCTGACCTGTCGTAATGACATAACTCCTGGGCCATGCATAGGGAACAGAGTGGGGAAGTGTCTTTGTGCATGTAGCAACACAAAGGTGACGAACCAGAGCATGAATGCACATAAACCCTGCACTCCCCTACACCTCCATCATCCACTTTCTCCGTTGAATATTAAGTCTGCTCCACTGTCTAATGCTTCCCAGAAATGAACCCTCTTCAAGGCCAGATCGATGGGCGATGGCGGCCATGCATAATTTTAAAACCTCTTGTGCACTGCGTGGTTTGGCTAAGTACCATCGCCAAGGTTTAATGTTTCAAGGTTTGCTTATAAGTGGAGTTGGGTTGGCATCCATCTGTTAAAGTGCAGAACAACTTTCAAGCAAAGGCCATGCAAAAAAACTCAAATTTGACAAATTACTTAAGGATCCTGGCTGAAAAACATGGGTAGAACCCGCTTTGCACTGGTTAAAGACACACCATTTTGTTCATGCGTTCATAACGTGAGCAGAGACAGTGGTAGAAGTGGTTCATCATGTGGTCATGTGAATAATGCCAGGATGAAATAAAAGTCAGCTGAAGAAAGAAGGATAATACTCGGTATGGACACCATGGAAACCACTAAATAGTTTAATTTTTTTCTCTTTGTCCAACTCTTTACTCCTTACCCTAACAGTAACTGTTAAAAACCATGATAGCAATTGTTAATATTATTGTATTTTGTTGCAAATATTATACATATATATCATTTTTCAGTGGTGGAATGTAACAATGTATTTTTACTTTTTATAGTACTTAAGTAGTTTTTTTGTATTTGTACTTTACTTAAGTAAAACTAATAATGCATACTTTTAGTTTTACTTCACTACAATTGATGCCGTTAGTCGTTACATTATATTAACATATTTTCAGCCAATTCTTTTTTTTTTTCCTTTTCGTCTAAATCTTACATGAAAAATCACACACACAACATTGACACCAATTTTTTCATTACACATAATATAGTTGTGACACTGAGCAGTGACATTGTCAGAGGCATAAATAAGTATGTCTACATTCTGGATCATAATGACAAAGTCCACAGACTGACATTCTGTGAGTACTTGTACTTTTAGACTTTAAAGTAAATTTCACAGTAAGTACTTAATACTTTTACTTATGTAATGATGTAACTGATGTAGTACTTCTACTTTTACTCGGGTAAATATTTTGCAGGGTATTGGTACTTTTACTTAAGTACTAAACTTCAGTACTTCCTCCACCCCTGTCGTTTTTGGAGTGACTGGACATGATCTTTATTCTGGCATGAGATTTCATCACAGGATAAGATTTTGAAAAATAATTGACCAAAACACATAATGGCTAAACATTTAACATTTTGCATCTGCACAGTTTTAAAGTGAAATCAAGTGCGATAACCCACCCCTGTTGGAAAGTCCGGCTTGACCTGACAGCTAGTGCAAAAACACAAGGTGGTAGCCAAGTTCACTTTAGGGTCATATTGTATGCGTCGGAAACTATATGACTAATTCAACATTGTACTGTATATATTATACATGTCATATGTGGATTTACATTGTTTCGGTTGGTGTCATGTATCTGAGTTAATTCTGTCTAATTTAGTATTGACGAATATTACACCAGTGCAAGTGAAAGTCAGTCAGATCTTTTTTATTTATTTATTTATTTTTTTTGTAAAAATGTAGGAATTATTTTCTGTAAAATCTGCTGAGCTTCACTGGGGCAGCAGTGGCTCAAAAGGTAGGGTGGGTTGTCCACAAAATGCAGGGTTGGCAGTTTGATCCCCAGCTCCCCTCATTAATATGTCAAAGTGTCCTTGGGCCAGACACTGAATTCCCAAGTTGGCAGTTCTGCCGCCACAGGTGAGCATGTGAATATATGAATGAATTGTTAAGCACTCAGAGGACTGGTAAGTTAGAACAGCACTATATACATGCTGTCACTTTAGGCAGTACTGGTTATCGAAGGCCTGGTGCAGCTGGTGACCAGTTAGTGAGTCATGTTGGATTAAGAAGAACAGAAAGCTACTGGGCTACCATAGTTTTGGCATTAAATCTGAAATATGTTATGTGACTTCACTATATGCTGGTCAATTTCAATGGAGGATTAAAATAATTGGTGTGTATGTATCTACTGTGACAATGAGGCAATTCTAATAATAAATGCATGGAAAAAAAACTGTGATCCTTGTCAGATAATGTTAATGTTTTTTTTTAGTTTGGAATGAATACAGCTGCACAAATATAAATCAACAGGAGGCTAATGTCAGTGTCATTTTCCACCCAAAGGTAAATGTGTCTAATTTTAGACATAAGTAGAATATTCTCTTGATTCTCGCCAGTGTTTCTGTCCCTAAACACTACAGAATCATGACATTGTTGTAGCCTAAATGCAAAAAATACATACTTTTTAAAACTCTGTTCATCATAATTGGTGCCTGCAAAATTTCACAGGTCGATTTCATATTGATTTGAGTGATTATTCTGTTGTTTAGGTGTGAGTACATGTTGAAAATCTGGCATTTAAAATAAATTAAATGAGAAAGGAAACTGTACCAATAACAGTAGCAAAATAAAATCTGAGCTTCTCAGTGCCAGCTGATTTTTTTTTTCCCCTGACAGTTGTTTAACTGCCTCCAAAGTGCACTAGACAGTATGAGGAAAACAAAACTTTGTAAACTTTGTGTCCTGTAGAAATTGATTTAAAGATCCTCTCCAGTCCAACCTTCGCCCTCTCACCTCCGTTTCCAAAAAGCGCCGCAAGGCCCTCTTCTTCTTGATGCTTTTGCGTCGGACATAAACAGCCACGCTGAGCGCCAGAATGACGATGATAAATAGGCCACCAATAATGCCAGCTGCTATTAGCGGAGTCCTGTAGAGACAAGAGGATGAGAAGAAACATTAACGCTGCTGAAACATTAAGAAACTAAAAAGCACTTTGAGAGAAAGTGCGAACCTCAGCCGAAGCTGCACAATTCTCCAACCTGCTGTTCCACCCAGAGCGTTTTTTTTTTTTTTTACACTCCAGATTCAACTCAGCACACTGACTTCAGTATTTTAAAGTCATCCTCTACCTTAAACATAGCTTCTCTCTGCTCCCATCCCCTCTTCGCAACCTCCTCCTCCTTTTTTAGCTTCACTCAATGGTCAAAAAACAACCCCACGGGTGGCTTTGAACGGAAAAAAAAAAAAAAAAAAAAGGGTCCATCATGTTCCCAAACAGACCATCCCTAAAATACAGAGCACACAGCAATTTCCTAGCACAAGGAGCTTCTATTTTCACAGGTCACAGGAAAAAGCCTTTTGCAGGCCTGGGCTCTTATTACTTGGGGTAGTGGAGAAGCAGCATGTGTCACACTGGTCTGGATTTCCTTACACTTTACACAGTCATGTCTGGCTTAATACCTCAAATAAATGAGGAACTGAAAGTGCACAAATGGATCCGTCTGTGGAGAACTCAGCTTAAGGCATGCCTAAAGGTTAAAAGCTCTTTTCTTCACCAGTAATGGTGGTAATGCATTTGCCATTTACATACAGCACATCTTGCATTTGTGTCTACTGTTATTCCACCACTCAGTTCTGTCCTTGTACTAATCTACTTTTTATTTTCCCGATCTATATTCCATTTTCACACTCTAAACAGTGCCAGAGCATATTCTGTCCTATTCCTTTTTCCCTCTGCTCAGGAATATACAAGCATAAAATAATACCCATTTCTACCTGATACCTTACGTTCAAAACTTTATTAGTCATCGAGGCTTTAGCCGCTAATGGAAGACTCATGTACCGCCGAGCTATGGCGAGGCAAGGTGCCGTAATGTTGCCATATCGATTGCGACGGACCAAGAGAGGAGGGGAGCCTGAAATTTACAAAGAGGCTGTGTGTTTGGATGTAATGAGATAAACAGCCATGTGGTGAATAGTAATGCAGCAGTTTAGAATGATTAGGTCGAGTGAGGGGAAAGCGGCAAGGAGAAACAACAACAACAAAGAAACGAGCCATATAGGGGAAATGAAAAAAGACATAAAGCAAGCTCAGGAGACAAGGGAGATGGGAGGGAAATAAATAGAAAAAATTGGGGGTGGGGGGGTAATGGTGGTAAGACAGCAGTAGGTGAGAGGCAAGGGAAAGGACTTCTCTAATTAGGAGAAAAGGCTTTACAGCAGAACAAGCGACACAGGGGTCACAAGATGAGACGGGGGAATAATGCCATTGTAAGAGCAAAAGAACAACTCTGGGACGAGAGACTCAGCACAAGCCTCCCAGAGGGAAGGAAAAGGGCTCATTTTGGTTCCCTCTGTTTAAAAGGAGCTCAAGACCCCTTTTATGGCGTTTATGCTGGTTTGATGAAACTCTAATGAGTTTGTCACTCGTCTAATTGTAAAGATCGCTTCCTTTTATGGGCATTTTAATTGTGTTGTTGTTAAGTCTCGCGGCTATTTGGGCTGGTTGGCTGGTCACACACTCCACGATGCCACCATTATTATTTTTTTCCCCGCTGTTGTTGAAATAGTTCGTCATAAGCCGCGCCACCGTTTAATTGTCGAGTGAGTTTGAGATGAACTTTGGAAAATGTCACGGAAAAAGAAAATGCAAATGCAAATTAGGTGCGTTTACATCAATTTTCTTGGAACGAATAAAAGAAGGTTACATAGCGTTGTCAGAAGGTGGCGCTAAAGGCTGTATTTACACGGGCATGTCATGTGTAACTGTTTCCAGCTCTTTTCATGTACAAAAACCAAAAGGATAACCAAGGAACTATTGAGTCTCCTCATCAATCCACATGATCTGATGCTATTATCAGCCATGTTTATGCACTTTATGGGGATTATCAGGAAGACACTGGGGAAACAACACTTCAGTCTAATGAGTTAATGAGCGGAAGAAGTGTGATTCCATTATCTATTAAGGACATTAACCCTTTCAGATGCAGCCTAGCCAAAAAAAAGGGTTATCTTAATTTATATTTTAATTCTTTCCATTAGATATTTACTGCAGTGATGAATACGTTTGAGCTACCCTACATGCTCATTTCTTAACCTGGACTGTGTGATTACAGAAGTGATTACCCATCATGCCTAGAGCCTACACTTCAATCCTGCAGGGGCAGTGTTATGATCTGGGGTTGGTTCAATTGATCAGGTCATGGATCAGCAGCAACCTTATGTGTCCAAAAATAAGGTCAGCTGACTACCTTGAGCTAATATAATGACATTAGTGTATTCCAAGATGACAAAACCAGGATCTGTGAGTCCATTTTTTTTCCCAGGAGCTTGAGGCATCATTTTTATGCATGAATTGGCTACCACAGAATCCAGACCTGAACCACACTGAGGCTCTCTAGGATCTACTGAACACTCTGACTCATCACATCATCAATATAAACTCAGACTACAAATCTGACCAGAAATAAATATGATATTTGATGATATTTATAAACATTGTCTCGATGAAAGTGTATTGTAATTAAAACTAATGTGAATCCAGTGACATGCTATGCATGAAGCAGAAGAAAGTGTACATGCAAACACATTTGTAGCTGCATCAGAGGCTTTGGAAGAATAATTAAAGAATAACTAATAACAGGTTAAAATGAAAGAACGACAAAGCCATCTCTTAAAGCCATTGAAAAAGTGCTCTAACTGATTACAAAACAAGTATTAAGTCAAAGAAAATGCATAAATAGATGAAAAAGAAAAAGCCTTGGTACCGTTTCATTGCCACCTGATATTTCTTATATGTACCAAACTAAATCCTTTGGTCTTTTCAATAGCCATATTTCCTCAAGCTGTTTAAGCTGATTTATTTCAACCTGAAAAATATTCTAAATGAAAGTCTACCAGGAAGCAGAATTAGCACTTTGAACAAAGCTTCTCATGGTTGTACTAAACATTAACCGCAGAGGGGCTTGGATCAGACAAAAGTATTTTCAGAGATACTGTTCTGAACTATTTTTTAAGTGTCATGAGTCCTTTCTCATAAGTCCGAACTCACAGCATTCCAAGTCCACGCTGAGGCTGAAGTCCTGGTTTGGACTCTTACATAAATAGTTTGACATTTTTGGAAATTGCATTGCTTGTTTTCTAACACAGGGTAAGACAGGGAATCAATACTGTTCTCATACAGATACTGTATGAGAACAGGAGCCAGAAGATTATTGCCTTAGCCTAGCAAAAATGTAAAAAAAATGAGTTCTGGTGCAGAATCTGTTACAGAGAATACTGCAACAGGAAGTCAATGAACCTAACCAAGAAAGATACGCAATGTAAAACTCTGCATAAACCACAGGTTCTACCTCTGTGTGTGAATAAATACAACATGTGCAGGAGGACGAAGACGAACAAGTAAAAAATGTCAATGTAAACCTCAGGTTGACCTATAACATGTAGCTGTATCTGTTCAGGAAAGTTGTATTTGCACAAAATCCTAATGAGGACATTAAATATATAGTGTTTTGTTTCTATAGCCTTGTTTGGAGTTTTTTGGGGTTTTTTTGGACCTGATTCAAATTTTCAGTTGATCTGACCAAAAGAGGTGATGTTGATCCAGTGTAGTTTTGTTAATTTACTTTTTGAAGGGTTTGGAATTTCAGACCAATGACAGGAAGTTACACAGTAAACAAAAAAAACAACAAATGTGAGAGGAAGAAGACAGAATGAACGCTAACCTGAATAAATGTAGACAATTTAATACAAAAAACAGCAACGTTGGTTCAGACTTTCCAGTGTGAAAGTGCCTCTAATGTGCAAACTTATTATTAGGCCTTGCACACACATCTACTTTTAACATATACAGATTGTTATCCACTTCCATTTTATAAAGTCTAGACAGCACAATAACACACAAAACAGTTGGATGTGTGATTCCAGATGGATTTGTCCAGATGCCCCTCAGTCTGGACACTCTTGTACAGTGTTTTTCTTGCATTACTTGCGGTGAAAAACACAATAAAGACCCCAAACCTAGAGTGAAATAATAGACCCCAATAGAATGTACGCTATGTGGTGGTACTAGCAAAAGAATGCAGGGGGCAACAAAAAAAAAAAGACTATGGACAGAGGTTAGTGCAACATCTACAGATCTGTTGGAGGGGAATCTTCTGCACAGATAAAGCTATAAACAATGCAAAGCTATGCAATCAGTGGTGTACTTCACTGGTTAATGATGCCTCCATCGTTCTCCCCGTAGCCCATGTAGACAGGTTAGTCATGCTTTAATGCACAAATGTGATGTGATTGCTTGTAAATAACAACGCTGATGATCCATCTTCCACATCTGATTTACCAAAGCCAGACAGATTCAATAAGACAATACGTATGAGATCCCACCAGGCACAGCAGTCATTTAAGGAAAATACGTGACTGCTTTTCATTACCCGTTGTCATGAGAAACTCTATAATTGGGGCTTTGATGAGTATGAGCAGGATCAGATGGCTGTATCCCGATCCCACATTACAAATGTATCCGGAGATCCCTTACCTGTCCATCATCCCGACACAATCTTGGAGTCTTGGCCCGATGCACCTGGAGGGCAGACAAACCAGAAAGATCATCCATTAAATCAGCGACAGGTTATGAGTAAACCTCATGTTGTCTTTGGTTCGCGTCAATCAGCTGTCACTGGGCAGGGACCTGAGGAAAATTGAATCCTGAGCACGACTGACCACTTGTCATTATGACAGGAAGAAATGTTGGAAAGGAAAGGAGCTGCTAGGGTTTGGAACGTGTGATATTTAAATGGACCTTCAGACTGGGAGAACATTTCTGCACCACTGGGTCTTTGGCTGATTTGGCCTTTTTTGGTCGTCTTAACTCTTAACATGTTTTTTTTTTTTTTTTGATCTGACAGAAATGCAGATAAGTTGTTGTTTTTGTTGGGACTGTGTCATTCTTCTATTTTTTATGATTCTGACTAAACTGAAGGGGAACATTTAATCAGATACGACAGGATATGAACATTTTCTTTAAGGGGCCCTATTGTGCAAAAATCATTTCTTGGGGTAATGTTGCTCCTGTTTGGGTCTCCTCTAGTCTTATAAACACTCCAAGTCTAGAAAAAATATACCCGCTATTTTCTGTGAATTACTACAATGAATTTGTCAGAAGATTTCACTCCCCATGTGACGTAATAAGGGGGAGAAATCCAATAAGGGGGCGTGTACTTGCTGTCCAGGGACGGCCAACTCCGCCCACAAATGACGTCGTGATTGTCCAACATATTAGTTCGATTTGCCAACCGCGCGCCATAGCAGCTAGCAGCTAAAACCCAAAAGAAGAAGAAGAAGAAGAAGAATGCATATAAAAGGTGTTGTGTTGTTGTCTGTACACAGCCCATCGGGGGCGGTCCTCTACCTCTTGCTCTGCGTCTGGATCTGATTCAGGATGAAACACATAAGGTTCTATAACGGTTCTCGAGGGGGCGTGGTCAGACAGAACACTTCAGAGTTCTTTCGAACGTCGGACAAAACGCCGCGCTGAAAAAATGACTGGCGCTGACAGGAAAACAGAGCTGGTGAAACTTTTTTGTTTAGATGATTTTGAGCAGGGAACTTCATGAACATGTTTTGTATAGTCCACCGAACAATTCTAACTGGAGAATGAGAAGGTATAATATAGCCCCTTTAAGTATATATATATATATATATATATAAAAAAGAATCTTGTCAACCACAACGAAGGACTCTACTTTCTTTACTTGCAAAATATACAATTAACATGTGGATTTTGCACCACCATGACAAAACTGGTATCCAATGATCTTTAAGAAGCTCCTTTTTTGGTTTTGTGTTTGTTTCCAAGTCCATAGTTTCTCTTTTGGATAAAGCAGTATATTGACCTTGAAGTGATTTGGATTAAGTTCAACACATACCTGTATTTATGTTACAACATCAGTAAATTGTGGCATTCTTTCAAATTTTAGGCAAAACTTTTATTCTAGTTTCACGAAATCTTACTGGCAACATTTTCGTACACATCTGTCAGATTTTTCTGTATTTGGCTCTTTCTCATAGACTCGTTTCACTTTCCGCTTCTCTAGACTAATAAACCTCTAGGGGGAGTGGAAAACCTTTTTTAAGTGCGACCTGTAGCACATTTTCTCTGCCGTATGCAGTAATCGCTATAAACTGTCCAAATGGTGGCGCTGTAATGACTTATTTCAACATATCCTTCTAAGACTAACAAGTGACAGCTTTTATCGTCTCTCCCCTCTGGAGCAGATGACCTTTTGTTTCTATTACGTAATTTCAGTGTAGGAAAATAAATGCCTCTATCAGAAATTAATGGAATCAGGTTCATGGAGGTTTTTCACTTGAGTCAGTGTGACTTTGAAATCATGTGGTTGTATGTAATTATTTATTATTATTGCATCTGAATTATTTCAAATTCACATGCAAGACATCCTCTGTTTGATTTGGCATGTGTGAAATGAAATGTTATGTGACTGTTGTAGCGCTAATTCTCTGATCTGTAAGAAAAGCAGGTTTAACATTAGGTAAGCGGGAAGTGATTAGAGTACACTCTTAGCTGCTCATTAATTCCCGCTCCTTGTGTGTGAGGAGGACTTTGAACAGCAGGATAGACTCAGGAGAGCAGTTTTTGACTGCTTCGGTGTGCATGTGCCTGTGTTTGTGTGTGTGTGTGCGCCGCATGAGCACACAAGACACAACAAATTACATAGCAAATTAGCAGAGCGGGCTAACTTTGGAATTAAATCTGTGACAACTGTGGCTCCTCCGAAGTTGCTTCGTTGTCAATTAAATGGTGCACCAAATAGCTAATTAGCAGGCAATCAGTGTCTGTATCCACGGTGTGTGTGTGTGTGTTTTCTTTCTACTGCTTCGAATTCTCTGAAAATAAACATCATGAGGCAGGAACACCCTGTGCAGGTTTCTCTACTTGGGTTGTAATTTGTGAAACAGAATAGGTCCATACTTGCCTAAAACACCTTCCTAGTGTTATTTGTTGCTTCTTTTTCAATTGATATGAGTAGCATCCGTTCTGCTTTAATTGGCCATCCTGCCAACCTGTCATTTGAGACGGATGTTATGTTCCTGACCTTTGACCTTTGCGTGGTTTACTCAGCCTGTGGGTGCAGGGCAGGTTAATATGGCAAGGCATGATGGCGGTATTATCATACCAATGACAGGTTAGTGTTTATAGCGCATAACTGTCATGGGAAGAACGTTATAAAATCCCTACCCACCTCAGATCACCTCTCCATCCCTGTTGCTAGGTTTCAAGGCTCTACCTTTGTTTACTGAGACCATGGGCTGCTCTCTGTTCTCTGACCATCTCTGATGCTATTTTCTCCTATATATAGTGAGCCAGTCAAAGGCCATGGCTTATGTTCAAAGTCGCAGCCACGCTGACTTCAAAAGGCCAGCTTGAGAGGATGATGTTGTAAATCCAACATGCTGGTAAACACAGAGAGAACGGTAATACCAACATTTTATCCACAGATTTGATCCTGTCCTGTTTTGGCCTTAGTTTTGTAGCATGTGTGCACTTAGAGTTAAAATGTCCAAAGTCATGTCTTCAAATAGTTTGTGTTGAGAGATCAAAAGCTAAGTATCCTAACACATTCTTTCATCTCAAACAGGATTACACACATGCAATACCTGTATTATAAATGTCAAAATTGCAGTTTGCAGTAATTAGGAGCACAAACAGCACAAATCAGAATCAGAATTAGGTTTTTGTTCACATATAATTACTACAAACTAAAATGGTGTTTTCTTTACTTTTGTATCTACAGAGAGAAAGGGTTTCTGTTCCAGCCTCCAGTGATGGGAGGGGTTTACAGCTGGTGCAATCTGCAGTCTCACCACTAGATGACACTATATCCAACACAGCACATTAAATGCACTGTTGGATTTAGAAAGTTTTATATTGTCTGTGTTCTTAGTATAAGGTTTTTTTTTATGACTTGTTGTGTGATATATATTATCTATTCAACCCCCAACAACATCAGGCAAAAGAGATACAACATTTGCATAAATGCTGATTAATGTACATCTCTTACATGATCACTTACTCCTTTATGCTTTATGGTAGTAGACCTAGAATATAATAATTGTTTGTTCCCTTTTAATTAATTTATTTTTTTATAATTTTAGCATCCACCATTTGAAATAGCTGCATTGAGGGTATGCAGGGTATATACAGCAATCTTTGAGTCAAATTTACTACCATTTAATACCTTTTTTTACTGCCTTCAGATGGTTTTTACAACCACCACGACATCGAGTTGCACCAAGTATCAATCAGAAAGGCTTTGTGACACGCATGTACATTTTGTCATCCAACACTTACTTACATCATTACCAGACTCTGTTGCATATTACGCACCAGGGCATTAGTTACAGTTACTGTACAATTTCACATTCTATCGACCAATGAATACAATGCATTGATATGACGTCAAGTTCATATCACACGTTCGTTTTTGAAGTAGGGGCGCAAGCAAGATAGGATTTATTTTATTTAGCCTATTTCATCCAAACCACTCATTGCCCAAAAGAAAAATTAATACCTATTTTAAAATATTAAAACCTTTTGACCAAATTTATCACCTTTTAAGGCCATTAAATTTAGCATTTTTGATTTATCACTTTTTAATACTTTTTAAAACCCCCGCGGACACCCTGGTATGGGTTGTACGTAAATTAGCTTTTAAAAAGTCCCTTAGTTAATATGTCATTAACTTTTATTCTTTAGCTTTTGTTGCCATGGAATTGTTCTGATAAGCTTATGAAATATTATAGCACTATCTGTGGAACGCCACGTTGCAGCTGTTTTACTGCCATGGTACAGGCAGTGTTTGAATAAAAAGCAGGGAAGGGCTGGAAAGAAATATTTAAATAATCATTCTGTTTACCATATTTCTGTGTGAATATCTCATGTCACAACGTATACACCTGCGGCTCATAGTCAGATGCAGCTAATATTCAGGTGCGTCTTATTAATACGAGTCTACTTTAGTGTTTTCCGGTTTTTGAAAATAGGGTTTTACTTAAGACAAAAAAAAAAAAACAACCATTGTGTGCCAGTCGATGCGCTTGTGTCATTAAAATGCAGAGACTTTATATCAACCCGAAATATCAGAGTTACTGGCAGGTATGGTACTGTATATATTTAGTTTAAGTTTTGCACAAAAAAAAAAAAAAGTAGAATAAAATACAAGCATAAGTTCCTGACTCTTTTTATATTGCAGTCGATGTTTTAATTTTACAGAACGCACCAGTGGCCTTAGTTGAGCGTCCAGGACTTTATGTTTCTATAGAGCCACTTCTTCACTATCCTTTCACACCTTGTCTTACATATATAGCATTTGCTCCCTATACGTTTCTGTTAGTCGGTTTATATCCCCCAAAGCCCGTGGTCTCTCTGCAATAGTCTCTTTATTCACAGTTCATCCGCACTGTGCTCAATGTGGTCTTCAGGGTCAATGCATTCCAGCCCTGACAGGAGGACCTGCAGTAGGCAGCTATAGGAATCGAGCTGCTGCAAGATTAAGTCATCTTGTCTCTCTCTGTATTTTCTTTTTTCTCTCTCTCTCTTCAGGCAGGAGATGCTCCACAGCCACGAGGCCACCTGGGTTCATGCTTTTAACAGCATAAAAGATGCTGCATATGCTCAGGATAAAGTAGGAACGCAGGCAAACACTTCAGAGGAACTCATGCATTCATGGTCAGGTGTCTTGTCTCTCTTACCCCTGGGTGCAGTTGGTGTGGCAGGGGTGGCACTCGTTGTTGGCCTTGGCATATTTGAAGATGAAACTGTTGGCCCCCTGCACCCCATCTGGACATTTCTCCACACAGTTGGGTCCATCTTTGAAATGGAGGCATTTTACACATTGGTCTGGGCCCTAAGAGAGGAGGGAGATGAGAGGACAGGTTAGGAAGCGAACAAGGAACGGGAAAAAAAAAAGAGAAAGAGAGAGGGCAAGGTGCAATAAAAAGATTAGAACAGAGAGAAACAATGAGGGAAAGTGAAGAAAAAACAATGTGAGGTAAAAGTATAATAGGATACAGGGAAAGAAAAGAATGGAGATGTAAGAATATGGATAGGGGGGAGAAGAGAATTGAACAGAATCAAATTCAATCGCGGGGAATCATGTCAATTTGCTCACTTCCTACCGCGGCTAATGTCGCTAGTGGGGCCCACATGAATTCCATTCACTCATTTATAATATGTTGAGCAAAATTGCCTAGAGTGTATTCCGCTGTACCCTGGTTCAAATTGGCAAAATGCATAAGGAATCAGGTCATGTCAAAGTACGGCACATCGAATGTGATGGAGGAGGTGACAAGTATTAACCGAGCAGGGGTTCGGCTGCAGCGGGATCATGAATAAGTACGACGGAGCGTGCGTGTGTATGTGCGAGCAAAGCTGGCTGTGCTGTGGGCTTTTTTCCACGCTCACGTCTGAAGCGGTGACTAAAGTGCGATGGCGACGCGTGAACTTGCAATTCTGCTCGTGCAGAAGTCGGCAAGATGCACCGTTGGATTTCTGGAAGTTCCGACGTCGTTGCTAATGACAACCGTGGTGACCTGATGGGCAGCTTCTCACAGTTTGACGCGTTCAGACACACGCCATCAATAAACATTATTCTCGCTTTGCATGTGTGCGAGTGAGTGGATGCGCTTGGATGTCTAAATGCATTCAAGTATGTCAGAGCGTGCTGTATGCATGTGTATTTGTGTGCGGATGATTGACTCCGGTGTTATTTACTACTGAACTGTGACCAGCATCTCAAAGTCAGCCGCCCCCGTGCATCCTTGAGGAGCCTCCCCCTCCCTCTCTCGGGGGACATTTATGAAAGGTTACTTGCCCAGCTACTGAATTCCACAAAACAAGTCATGTGGCACATTAATAACTCAATACACGTGTATTCAATTAGTCTCCCTGATGTATGGCGAGCCAAAAAGAATAGGCCTGCGATTGTTACGTATTGTTTTAGTGTCACAGAAATCTCAAGAAAAGGCCAAAACCAACAATAGGTTCTCGTTTGTCTCTTATAACTCCAGACTTTACCATCCTTTAGAATACAGCTGTCAAACATGCAGCCCCCAGGCCTAAACAGACCCCCCATGGGGTCTGGTTTGACCCATGAAATGCAATGAAATGCAGACCAATTCTATCTCAGAAGTGTCAGAGCAGTCAAATACTGTCACAATAACCTATAAATAATGACAACTGTTCATTTTGTCTTTGTTTTAGTGTAAAAAAAAACCAAAGGAAAATTAGCCTATATGAAAATGTTTAACAATATTCTACCTGTTATTAAATCTTCTATGTATTTGTAGGATCACTGTGATCTGTAAGGTGTAAAGCACGTGTAAATGATAAACTAAGGAACAATATTCTGAAAACTGCTCTTATGTCAGCTTGTACAAATTTTTAAGGACACTTTGTAAATGTTTAAGGAATTTTTAAGGAAATTTATTTTTTAAGGAAACCTTGTAAATGTAAAGATGTTTGTAAAATCATTTTTGATGATGATTTCTTTCGGCTTTTTCCCTTTCGGGGTTACCACAGGGAATCACCTTTGCATGTTTATTTGGCAGAGGGTTTTTTTTTTTTTTTACGTCGGATGCCCTTCCTGACACAACCAGGCTTGGAACCGGAGTAATGAGGCTTGCACCCCCTTGGTAAAATCATTTTTACTTTATTTTTTTTTAATTATTTAAACTGGTCTGGGCTGAACTAAAATGACTTTGACACCCCTACTTTAGAGCGTACCTCGGCCTAACGCAACAACTATGATAATATTTACTCTGATATCAAAGGAATTATGGCATTCGTCATTTTTTATCTCATTATTTTTTGACTTTCGTGACATTTAAAAGTGTTACTTGACATTGTGTCAGATGAAGGTCAGGCCTAAATGCTTGAATAAATGCAAGCAAAGTGGAATAAAATAAGAACTGTATTTGTATTTTCGCACGAGTCATCCATCAACCGCGACTGAAACTAAAAGCAGCAGAAAAGCAGGAGCAGGAGTTTAATTAAAAACTGATAATTAAATATATAACGAAGCAGAAACACAGAAATTAATAATGAAACAGTCAATTACACCACAACTGCGTGTCAGTAAAAAGACATAAAATCTGACAATAAAAGTGTAGCGTCAATGACAACATGGCACACAGACACAGATAACATAATATCTCAAGTGCATCTTAGAAATCATTCCACTTCTCTAGGTTTTTAAAATGCCGTGGGTGTTTTTTGGTGCCAATATTTCATTCCCCTCCAAATGTAAAGCCCGGTTTCATCTGGTCAACGATGCATGAAATAAGACCAGTAAAAGAACTAACCATCCACAGGGAGGTGATAAAATAACACAGAAGAATCCCTATATGACTTTAGTTCATTGAACGGTATTAATGTGGCTAAAATAATAATCGCAGTTACTTCACCATTCAGTCAGACAGACAACTGAATAAACCATGTTAGTTATATATAGACCGTGTTTATTGACAAACTCACAGGTAGCTCCCAGGTGGGTATTAATAGTTTATTCTAAAAGTTTGTTTACTATGATATTTAATTATAAAATCCACAAGTGTGTGGACTTAGTACAGAACAAGTTTTATGTGAACATAGGCGCGATCCAATTAGGCAAAAACTGTAATATTACTGTATTTGACCT
>JAPSES010000228.1:18425292-18437666 GCA_029822895.1 Maxillicosta whitleyi
TTTGTGTATTTTTGTCGAATGCGTTGCTCAGTTTGATAATTTTTTGTGAATTCCACATATTTTTTTTAGTTTCATTTTTGTTACTTTTACTGGCATGCGGTGTTACATTTTTAATCCAGTCTTCACTTGTATTGTTTCTTATTCTTTTGGATTTCTAGCTGCAGGAGGAGAAAACACTAATTAGTCTGAAGTGCATCTGAAGAGACAAAGGTACTTGTGTTTTTGATAAATGACTGTGTGAGTTTATTTTAAGTGTTTTTTTTGTCAGACAGATGTTATATCTAAATGGAAGTCGATGTGTCGGGGTGAAATGCTGCTCACATATCTACGCCGCGAGCTTCCTGCGCAGTAATTGCTGAATTAGTTCAATTTCGAAGCGTCTTTCTGATCCGCTTGTAGTGAGAGTGTGGACCCGCTGTGTGTGTGTGTGTGTGTGTGTGTGTGTGTTGTGCATATGCGGCATTCCCACTTCATCATACACAGATCAAACACACAAACTCATTTTCCCATCTACATTCATGCGGCGGCGGCGCCCGTGGAGCGTTTCTCTTACATCCCGACAGCGAACTGAGGAGCTGATGGGACTCATACATACACAATAAAGGTCACGCAACAAGTCACAACAAGTTTGTGCGACAACTTTTTGGTTTGCGCTGAAGGTGACACGCTGCGTTTTCTTATTTCATCACATCCGGGGACTCAAACTCATTTTCTTTCAGGGGCCACGTTCATCCAGATTTGATCTCCAGTGGGCCGCACCAGGAAAATAATAACATAATAAGCTATAAATAACCACAAATCCACATTTTTTTCCTGTGTTTTCATCAGCGGTGAAATGTAACAAAGTATTTTTACTACGTTACTGTACTTAAGTAGTTTCCCATACGGCAGAACGGGTTATACAATGACTGAAGGGTTGGCAGTTTGAATCCTGGCTCTGACTGTCCACATGTCCAAGTGTCCTTGAGCAAGACACAGCACCTTGCATGGCAGCAGCCGCCTCCTGGTGTGTGAGTGTGTGTGTGAACGGGTGAACATGTGGTTTCGTAAAGTGCATTGGGCATCACGAAGGTGTAGAAAATAGACTTGTCCCAATCCGATATTTGGATCGGATCGGCCGCCGATATTAGCAAAAAAATGCGTATCGGTATCAGATCGGCCGGCACGGAAAAAAGCTGATCCAGACTCCCAATCCAGTTTTTTTAAAATCCATCCCGTCCAGCGCACCGATTTAGAATCCATCCCATGTTTTTGCTGCGGTTTCCCTAAAATCCAGTTCGCATTTTCCAGCACACCTTCAGCACATTAGCGTCTCTCAGGGGGGAGATTTTAGGAGTTTTTAAACAATTCACAATATTATTTGCACTGATTTTTTAAAGCCTTGGTTTACACTTGTTCAAGAGCTGATGCTGAGTTCAAAGACTATTTTCCACTCAGGATGTTTGTGTGTTTTACTTTTTAAATACAGTTTACAGTCTTATTTGCACGTTTTACTGACCACTGATGTCATTTCTGTTCCTTATTTATAACGATGTCTATTTTGTGTTTATCCCTGAATAAACAGCTCAGTTTCTTGTTGCCAAACATTGTGTATTATTCAAACTCACTTAATTCAGATGGATAGCTGTTATCAACAGAACTAAAACCCTTTAAAGAAGTTAAGAAGATAAATAACTTTAAATTTTAATACATACTCGTATAGACCGGTATCGGCCAGTATCGTACAAAATGCACTTTATAGATGCAGTCCATTTACCACACTGTCCATTGTCCACCCTTCCTCCCCCCCCCCCTCCTTCTTGACCATCTTACCTTCTCTTATGGCTGTGAAAGGGGTTCCTTCTTCTTCCTGCAGACGAATCACCTTCAGAGCCACGAGTTTCCCATTCACCCTGAAAGCACCACAGAAGAAACACAAACTACAGTCATCTGTTAAAAAAGAATCTATTAAACCCAGTGAAGAGTGTGTGCGTGTGTGTGTGTGTGTGCGTGTGTGTGTGCACGCACGTGTGTGTCTATGAAACATAATTCAACGCCAGCGGAGTGAGACCCGGGTACAAGGCCTCGGGATTAAAACCTGAATGCGTCTCACCAATCACTGCTGTTGTACTGAATAGAAACACCAAACAGCATCATTACGGAGGAGATTGGAGTCTGCGAAGTCTCATATATTTACAGTGTGCGAATTTCATTTTACGGAATTTAATTATCAAAACTTGGGACTCGTAAAACAAAACAAAAAAAAAAAAAAAAAGTTGAACATAACCCGCTGAATAGATTCACTTATTTTATGATGATTGAAAAGAGGAGATTACACCGACACTGTGTGGGATTCACCATCGAAAAAAAAAAAAAAAAAATTATTTACATAATATCACAGCTTGTAACTGTTATTGCGAATCTGTTTAATGCATTGGCTGGACTATGGCCCTGCTCCGGTATAATTAAATGTAATATTCAACGCCTGCATGAGTGGCTGTTATGAACCATCAAGGCGAGACGCAGGATTAGACGTCCCATCTGCATTCACATACACACACACTTACTTGCTTTTCCCTTTGTAAACTGTGGCGTATGAACCTTCTCCCAGTTTCTCCAGCTTTTCGTAGGAATCTGCTTTTCCAAACTTGGGGCTGGTTGGCTGCGGTAAAAAAAAAAGGAGATATGAAAGATAATATTAAAAGCAGGAAATCAGTAACGCAGAAAAAGAAGAAGAAAACCTCTGCGGGTTTCACAGAAGACATTACAAAGTCTACAAGCGATATTAAAAATCCGGAGGCTCCCGAATGCATCATCTGGGAGGTGTAATGTCAGCGAGGAGGAGGAGAAGAGAGAATTTCACAGAATCTTCACAGAGGAACTCCGAAAAAGACGACTTTTTTTTTTTTTTTTGCGTTTAATCATCGGTTCATAACTTGTCTCCTCAGTTCACGGAGGAGGAGGTAATAACGACAGCTCGCAGGAAATGAAACCCAGGAACCGAAGGCGTTCAGACCCAGACGGCGTGACGCACAGCACGATACTAGACCCACTGCAGACCTGGAACTCCATGAGAAAAAGTTAGAGGTGAAGTGGCGCCGAATTCATTAGGATCGTCTAAATATCTACAGTTCGGTTTGTTCAGTTTTAACATCTCATGGATTAACTTTAGTGGATGGAAATGGAAATTGTTGCCTCACGGACATGAACAAATAAAAAATAAAGCATTTTTTAACTCTTTTTGTTTATTTTTTGGGATTGTTTTGTGCATTTTTGTTGGTGTTGTTGCAAAAATGTTTTCATTTAATAAACAATTTTCTTCATTTTTCTTTAATTTCATTGATTATTCTGCTCATTTGTTATTAATTTTATGTATTTTTGCCTCTTTTTTTGCCATTTTGTGTGTTTGGGGATTTTTTGTTTAGTTTTTTTGCTCATTTAATTCATGTTTTATCAATTTCATAAATTTTGATCTTCATTCATGTATTGATTATATTATTTATTTTACTAATAGTTTAATAGTTGCATTATTTTGTTTGTTTTTGGCTCATTCTCTAGATTTTTCTTCATTTTGTTGATTAGTTTGTACATTTTATTTTCATTTTTCTCATTTCTTTTTTTAATTCTTTATCTCTATTCTTTATTTTATTCTTTATTTCTCTGTTTTGTTTTGTTTTTTGTGGTGCTTATTTTAATCTAGTCTTCGGTCTTATTGGACTTTCTTATTCTTTTCTATTTCAGCTGCAGGAGTGGAACCTACCGTAGTTCTGTTTTTGACAAATAATACTGTGGGAGTTTATTTAAACTTTTTTTTGTTTAGTTTTTTTTTAAGTACTGGACCACGGGGACTGCAGATAATTCTGTTTGCATGTCTGCGAAAGTTCTAGTTAATTATGTGTCAATGAGGATGTTTGCAATCATTGAAAAATTGTCTTTATCCAAAATATTATGACTAGAAACGACTCATTATAGAAAAATAAGACAAGTCTAGTCTGTAAAATGTGTAAAAAAAAAACATTAAAAACAGCTAAACTGTGTATTTAGGATCGTGGCTCTATATCTGCTCCGTCCTTTATCTCCACCCTCTGCAGCTCTAATAAACTTTGCATTTCTGAGGATTTCTCTAAACAAATCACACTCCCTCCTGGGATCAAACAGGAAGTCAGACTATCTGAGGTCAAACCCAGACAGACGCTGTCCTCCCGGTGGTCTCAGACTCTTTTCAGAAACGCTAACGATTCCTCCCGTTTATCGACTCGGTGCATTAACGGGTCAATATTTATCAGGTTTGGCATGAATGGATGGTTTGTACTGAATACAGACCGTCAGGACTCCGACCACATGACCGCGTCTTTGTTGACTGTTGTTTTCGTTCTGCGGCGATTACTTTGCAAAAATAAACGAAGACCGACTCACTCGTACGCCTTCTTAATCCTGTTAAAATGTACAAGTATTGATCTGTGTCCTGTCGTCATGGATACACTAACGTACACGTAGCATCTGAAATGTGAAGTGACGGGTTCTTTGTGAGCAGTATTTTCTTTGTCCATTTGCCAAGTTTCAAAGCACACAACTGAAGAATTACATGTGCAGAATTAACCAATTACACCTCATTTAAACAGAAATAACCTTTAAAATCAGAAAATATGTTTAACTCTTTATAGTTCACTCACATAAATACTCTGTAATTCAAACTCTTAACCTCAGTGTGTTATTGGAACAAGACTTTATATGTGAAAATGTACCGTTATGTAGAAAATCAAGGTCAATGAAGTTACCATATTTGGTTCCTTACCCATAAATGACAAAAAAATATATATATAAATCCAAGAAATATGCATAAAAACACAAAAACAAAACAAAAAATGTATGTTAGATGTAAAGAACGTCACTTTTATACTTATATAGTTTTGCTTAAGGAAGAGACTAGTGAAAACAACACGTTAATAGGACTCATATTTTAGGAGATAGGAGTAATTTTGGAATACAAGAGCCTGTATTCTATTGGCCTATCACGTTGCTATTCCCAGAATCATAGAATTATCATTATCCTTTGGATGGTGACACTTGTTTACATGTTCAGTTAATTATATCGTTGCTGTAAAAGTGACATTTTCATCAGTTTTCTCTGTTTTTAATATGATAACTGAATTTTATCTGAGTTTTAATGAACATCTACATGATCAGTGAATTAAATATCGAAAAATATGTGGAAAAAATGCAGAATAAAGAAGATAATATTACAATAAATGATCATAAACAACTTAATAATTGTTAAATATGGAGGAAAATTCCATTAGCTTTGGTGCGGAAAGTTGCCAGTTCAAATCCCAGGTGGTAAGACCCTTTACACTATATATACTTTATAAGTCACTTTGGATAAAAGCGTCAGCCAAATGTAATGTAATGTAATAAATGATGATCATTATTTCTTTAATTTAAAAAAAAAAAAAAGTTCTGCAGAAGCCTGATAATGAGCGTCAGGTGTTTTTTTTTTAAAAAAATTTTATTATTAGTGAAACATCTAAAACATGCAGGACAGTAGATCTCAAGGACACCCCCTGATCAAAAACATGTGCATTATCCTTCTTTTCAATCCTAGAGGTGACTGTGTGTGTGTGTGTGTGATGGAACAGAAAAAAATAACAAAAAAAAAAAAAATTATTTATTTATTATTTAATTATTTTCCCATTTTCATAATCATACTTGAAACAATTCATTAACATTGCACCGTTCTGCTGGCAGGCAATCAGTCAGGCCTCATAACGCACTTATTAAATCTTATTTGTGCTCGCACCAATTAGGCGTTTCACATTTGGAGCTAAATTAAAAAAGAAAACGCAAACGTATAAAAACCTGAAAATCTCATTTGCATGATTAAGAAAAACGCGCTGTTTGTAAATAAGCTTCAATTAACTGAGTGAAGAAACACAGGCTGGAGAAAAGGAAAAAAAACACCTGAGAAACACACGAGTTAATGGGAGGTTTGAGAACATACGAGACATTCTATTCATATCAGAGCCAAAAACACACAAATGTTCATTTATGCTACAGGAAAATAACTGGGGGTTTTTTTGTTTTGTTTTTGTTGCTTTTATCATTTTCTTTGGTACATTTGAATTTTTATTATCAACTGTGAAATGCTTTGGAAGTTTTGTAAACGCTTGTTATTTTCCAACTATTAGAAGAAAATGATCATAAAAAAAGCAGATTTACGCAAAAAATATCCCTAAATAGCTAATTAACTGCTCGCTCTTTCTACATATAACGTGTCGTTCTTAATAAATATTACAAACGGCAAAGATTTTAAGGCTAAAATATCCGAAAATACACATTGTTTACATAAATATGACGCATACAAACAACACTGTAGTAGATTATTTCCGTATATTCTGCACAATAATGCGTCATCTCTGTGTTTTGCAGGACGTGACTTTATTTATTCCACTCATCTCATCTGTTCAGATACAAAGTTGAGCAGAATAATGAGGAAAAATAAAAAGAGGCGAGATCAGAACCCACCGCGTTTCCATGGTAACACATCTCACTTGCTGTTTATCAACTCAACTAGAGGTGACTGATACCAAACAGTGACGATGATGATGATGAAGATGATGGCTTCCAGACACGGGTCATATGTGATTAGGAAGAAAAACCGAGAAACTGCATTTTCACCTGAATTATTTACATGTATCGATTGGATTATTGGATCAGACGCGATTCAGCATTTTAGATCAGTCGATGGTTTTGATCACCGGTGGCTGTGTCAAGGTTTCCGGGGTTAATGTTCATGAAAAATATATATTTAAACATAAATATTGTAAGCCTGCGTGCTCCCAGTTTCCTGCAGGTAAAATGTAAAATCATTCCCATTTTTGTTACTGGAAACATTCTGCACTCGCACGTTTTACCGACTCATGCCTGATTTACAGGAACATCCGTTAAACAGTCCCTCCAGAAAAATCTGATTATGCAATCGCATAATTTAACACATAATCAAGCAAATAGTGCACATTATGCAGGGGGTTACTTTCCTCAAAAACAGGGCGAATATTCACTGAATTTATCGCATATTTCCCCGAAAAATATTCACATGATTTCACAATCCCTGCATTTTTCCACCTAAATATTAAAAGATATTGTATTGTAACTTAACACAACATTCAATACTTTTAAAGTGTCTATATTTGGTCCACACCACACCACTTTTGAAAGTTTTCAGTGTTTAACACCAGGACAGATTTGTACCAACTCTATCAATAGTAACATTTTCACATTAATCTACACAGAGCAGTGTTAAAATTTAACAACACTAGTGTGTAGTGTTCAAATATGATCACTCTCAGTGTGTTTTAGAGTACGCTTCTATTGAAACAGTGTAGAACTGTGAGGTCAGGAAGGGTGTAAGTTCACTCTATGGGTTTCATTCACCCTAGAACATGCTTTTACTTTGAAAGGGCACAGCTTTACCAACTGCTACAGGTGTCACATTAAAAAAACAAAAAAAAAACAAACAAAAAAAAACCGTTCTAAAACAGACACATTAACCTAAATAAATATTAACACAAACCCCTCCTTGAACCCCCCTGCATATAAAATAGAACACAATGAGTGAAATGTCCAGTACCCACAATGCACTGCAGCAGACTGGCACTAACCATCACTGTGTAGAGTTGAACTTTACACTGACATTTAACTCTGCTTTATTCTGTACAGAGCTAAAAACACTTTGTAAACATGGCACATAAATAGTTTGACTGGAGGAGGAAGCAGTTATTTTATCAAATATTGAATGTAAATAGTCGATATGAGTGAGTTTATGACCTTATAATGCATGCGTTCACTTTTTAGTAAGTGCTGCTTGGGTGTTTTATGGTAAGAGGAGGGAGACTGTTGCCATGGGAACCAGCGAGATGATGATGTCCGATTAGACGTATTAGAGTATTTTAACGAGTGCCTTTTAGAAGGTTAAGTTATACGTTTCATGTTTTTGTTACATCTGTTTTATTTCTAGGATTATTTAGTTTTAGTTTCATATATTAAATAAACCGAACCAAACTAAATAAATGCTCAGACTTTATGCATCTATGTGAAATATAGTAGATTAATAGAAACAGTCGTTATTATTAAACAAAAGCGTTTCAGTTGTGATTAAAACTCCTCTAGACTTTAACACTAGGGTTGTTTTTCTTTGAATCCAGACGATCAGGAAATAATTATCAGTTTATAAATGAGTTTCCATCCGTCTATTTTTATGCAAATGTAACAAACCTGAGTGGAAAATTCCAAACAGGGTCAAAACACGACAATAGAAAACAGGTTTGTACTCAGACGGAAACAGTCGACAAACTGAAAGAAGAAGAAAAAGATAAAAATGTGCAACGTCGAAGGTTTGTGAATAAACCGTGAAACAGGAAGTGTGTGAACGACAGAAAAGACAAAGTCTGATGAAAGACAAGACCTGTCCTGGGTTTCACTCTTTCCTTATGTCCTCCTGTCTTCCCTTATTTCCCTTGCAGGTTTCTATCCTATCTTCCTTCCTTGTTTCCTTCCATCCTTTATTCTGTCTGTCCTTGTACCCTTCCTTCCCTTTAACTTTTCTTGTTTCCTTACTTCCTTGTTTTTCCTTCCTTCTCTCCCTCCTGCCTTACTTTTCCCCTCCCTTTGTTTATCCTTATGTTCTTTTATTTCCTCTCCTCCTTTTCTCCATCATTCCTTGTTTTTCTTTTGTTTCTATCCCTCTTTCCCTCTTTTGTTTCCTTCCTTCCTTGTTTTTCTTTTGTTTCCATCCTTCTTTCCCTCTTTTGTTTCCTTCTTTCCTTCCTTTCTGTTTTTCTTTAGCCTCCATCTTTCTTTATCTCTTTGTTTCCTTCCATCCTCCCTTCCTTCCATCCTTCCTTCCTTGCTTTTCTTTTGTTTCCATCTTTCTCTGTTTCCTTCCATCCTTCCTTCCTTCTCTGTCCTTCCTTGTTTTTCTTTTGTTTCCATCCTTCTTTCCCTGTTTGTTTCCTTCCTTCCTTGTTTTTCTTTTGTTTCCATCCTTCTTTCCCTCTTTTGTTTCCTTCTTTCCTTCCTTGTTGTTTTTCTTTAGTTTCCATCTTTCTCTCTGTTTCCTTCCATCCTTCCTTCCTTCTCTGTCCTTCCTTGTTTTTCTTTTGTTTCCATGCTCCTTTCCCTCTTTACCTCCTTCCTACTTTCTCTCCTTTTCTTCCCCTCTTTCTCTCTTTCTCCTTGTTGCCTGCTTTATACTCATGCAGATGTAGAAGCCAACGACACAACAGGAAAAAGGTTTTCAGCCACTAACTGGGAGGAAGTAAACACTGTCTAATTAGAGGAAATAAGTTTTAAAAAAAATTATAAATAAATAAAAGAAAATTTGAAAAGGAAAGAAAAAATACAGAAATAATAAAAAAAATAAAATAAAAGGACAGAAAAAGAAAAAAATAATAAAAGAAAAGGAAAAAAAACAATAAGAAAAAGGTTTTCAGCCACTAACTGGGAGGAAGTAAACACTGTCTTATAATTACAAGATAGAATAAGTAGGAAAAAAAAGAATAAATAATAAAATTAAAGAAAAACAATAAAAGAAAAGAAAGAAATGTGAATAAATTTCACATTTTTACATTTTCATAAACACCTGTTGCCTGTTTTTTTCCGTCTCTATCTTTACGTTACATGTTCGTTCTGACGTGAATCACCACGGTCTCTTTAATATGCGCCGTTCTTACACCAGATCTGTTCGTTTGTGTTGGTTTTGCAGATTTGTGCTAGATTTTACACTTCACATGGATCCAAATGTGGCTCATGAATGAAATCAATAACGCACATTTAGAACAACACAGGCTGCCATTGTGTCCGTGTGCACGTGTGAAAGTTGGACTTACGGAGCTGGGGCTGGAGTGTCTGCGCAGTTTGGGCGACTCCTTCCCGGCGGACGAGCTCTTGGCGTTGATGCAGGCATTGTTCTCGGAGTGGACCCTCTTCACCTGGCTGGCGGGCTTCTCGAACGGGTCGAAGCCGCTCTGCGTGCGCTGAACTCTCACCTTCTTGTCCTCAGGGATGGTGTCCAGGGGCTTGATGACCGAGTCTGATCCCTGGCAGCTGCGTGTGGACATCTTTGTGACACATATCTGTCAAAGGGAGGAGAGAAAAGTGAGCATTAAAGAGGAAAATCCATCTGCGTCCTCCAGACCCTGCCTGTTCTTCACCTCTTTCACAAACTGAAAGAAGAAAAAGATAAAAAAACAAACAAAACATCGAAGATTTGTGAATAAACCGTGAAACAGGAAGTCTTTGAACGACAGAAAAGACCCGTCCTGGGTTTCACTCTTTCCTTATGTCCTCCTGTCTGCCCTTATTTCCTTGCATCGTTCTATCTATCCTTCCTTCCTTCCTTTATTCTGTCTTTCCTTCCTTCCTTCCTTCTATCTCCCCTTGTTTTCCTCACTTGCTTCTGTTTTTCTTTGTTTATTTTCCTTCATTCCCTTTAACTTTCCTTACTTCCTTGTTTTTCCTTCCTTCTCTCCCTCCTGTCTCACTTTTTCCCCTCCCTTTGTTTATCTCTGTGTTCCTTTATTTCCTCTCCATCATTCCTTGTTTTCTTTCATTTCCATCCTTCTTTCCCTCTTTTGGTTCCTTCCTTGTTTTCTTTTGTTTCCATCCTTCTTTCCCTCTTTGGTTTCCTTCCTTGCTTCCTTGTTTTTCTTTTGTTGCCATCCTTCTTTCCCCCTTTTGTTTCCTTCCTTCCTTGTTTTTCTTTTGTTTCCTTCCTTCCTTCCTCCCTTCTCTGTCCTTCCTCATTTCAAAATCCATCTGTGACTGCCAGTGTTGAGTTTTCCAGACCTTGCCTGTTCTTCATCTTTTGGGGAAGGGGGGGCTGTTCCCTCCCTGCTACCTCTCTCTCTCTTTTTCTTTTTTTTATCTCCATCTCTCTTCTCTGTGATCAAAACATCTCTAGTCTGCGTCACTTCTGCTGTTCCTGAGCTGCACAGGCTTATCTTTAACACACATCTACACACACATACAACCGTCCGCACACGCCACAGATCGCCTCCTACAACCTCATCGGGCACCCATGCACTCCCAGTCCAGTTTTTTTTTTTTTCGTTGCCTTACCAGCTGCTCTTCCACCACAAACTGTGCACATCGAACACAAAAGACGCAAACGGCATGACATGTTTTGCCACGACTGCCTGCAGATTAAATATTTACAGCCGGGCTCCCCTGCAGGAAGAACTTCTAATTACTCTAATACACAAGGAGGAGTCATCTTGCACTTCGCTGGTTTGTTCTTCAGCGTAGGCCAGGTTTCATTGGACGCCCCGGAGCTTTTCCCACTACAGCCACAGCAAAGTGGGCAACGTCTACGAAAAACAACATGAGAGCAGCTGTGGGCCGGGTGTCGACTCTGTAATTAGAATTCTGCAGCTGTAATGAAAGTTTTTCTTATAGATAATGTCGTCAAATACGCCCTGACAGAAAGGGTCTAAACAGGAGGAACCAGAACCAGAACCTAAACCAGGTAGAACACATATGACCTGAAGTGGAACTAAGTTCATAATAGTAATATTTCAGGGTTAAACTATTTTAGCCTGGAGTATTTATATATATATATATATACATATATATATAGCTCTGTACAGAGTAAAGCAGCTCTAACAACAGAGTTAAAAGTCAGTGTAAAATTCAACTCTACACACTGATGATTAGTGCCAGTCTGCTGCAGTGGATTGTGGGTACTGGGTATATATTTATATTTATTTAGGTTAATGTCTCTGTTTTAGAACCTTTATTGTCCTTTTTGTGTTTTTTTTAAATTTATTTAATGTGACACCTGTAGCAGAACAAAACTTCATTATCTGTGAAGTTAGAATTATATTACAAGTGGGTAAGGCTGTGCCCTTTCAAAGTAAAAGCATGTTCTAGGGGGATTGAAACCCATAGAGTGAATTTACGCCCTTTATGACCCCACAGTTCTACACTGTTTCAATAGAAGCGTACTCTAAAACACACTGACAGTGATCATATTTGAACACTACACACTAGTGTTGTTAAATTTCAACACTGCTCTGTGTAGATTAATGTGAAAATGTTCCTATTAATAGAGTTGGTCCGACTCTGTCCTGGTGTTAAACACTGAACACTTTAAAAGTGGACTTTTGACGCTGTGTGGTTTAGACCAAATATAGACACTTTAAAAGTGTTGAATTTACAGATACATTTTAAGAGCATTTCTATTTGATATTATTCAAACTTACTTTATCTGAGTAGATAAATATTTCTTGTTGATTAATTAATGAGCAATTTATACATTTTTCTTATCAATGAAACAGGGAACTTTTCAGTTTATATTTAGCATAAAATTTACTTTAAAAATGTTTGTTTTTTTTTGGTTG
>JAPSES010000228.1:18439482-18459556 GCA_029822895.1 Maxillicosta whitleyi
ACACACACACACACACACACACACACACACACACACACACACACACACACGGATGCAATTTATACACTTGTGGTGTGCATGATGGACTCTATCACAAATATATGTAGAAATGAGGGATGATGATGATGATGATGAAGGCAGGAGAGGGGCAGGACCACAGCAGCAGACCCAGAACCGGTCCATGGAGAAACCCATGATGATCATAATAATAATAATAATAATAATAATAATGTTTAGATATTGTTCTCATTATAATTATCACTACGGTTGTTGTTGTGGTTGGTATTGTTGATTTTCTATTGTGAGGGTCTTCTGCACCTACCCCCCCCCCGTCTTTTCATGTCAGGTCCGGCATCAAAATGTGGTTCAACAAAACTCATAATAAAGACAATAAAATATCAAGGGGAACTTCATATACTTCATGAAGTTTCCCTTGGCAAAGTAATTTTGCTCGGCTTCAAAAACAAGCCAGACGAACATTCTGCTGTTATGATGCTGGACAAGACAAGTAAAAAAAAAAAAAAAAAAAAAAAAGTTAAATCCCCTGGCGTGGGGGTCGAAAACGCAATAAGTCATCAAAATGTGACACCTTGGTTGCAGCACAAGAGGTGTTCCTTTGACACAGCGTCTACCTCCTGAGGTGTTACAAAGCTGCGATAAAGGTGGGACCATTTTGTTCATGCAGACAACATTCCGGAATAACTAAAATATTCCTGTAACAGACGTGCGCCATAAAAGGGTCTACTGTAATGCGTTCATTTGACTCCCAACGCTGGTCATTAGCCAACAATCCCATACTAATCCTCTGAACCTGCAGCGGCCTTTAGCTCTGTGAGAGTCCGAATCATTAGCCGGGGAGACGTCGGAGATCCCCCATGAGGATGCGGAAGTTCACGGGGGAGGAAAAGGTCACGATCGACGCTCTGATGCTTTGTTGTCACCGCGACCCTGACTGGGACAATCAAGCTGAAACGGAGTGAAGTATTGACGGACGGAAAGACGGGGACGGGTCGTAATGTCAGGCGGAAGCAGCAGAGCCATACCCCGAAGACAAATACAGACATTCAGAGGACGTCGCACGTAATTGATCCAGACAAAACAAACCGAAAACTTTACAGGCTCGTATTATTGATGTCCTGAGAGAATAATCCGGATGGGGAACACTTCATGAATTTTACACAGCTGAGACGGATATAACCTTGGAGACTAGTGGGCTCGGAACGCTCAGGCCTCGGTGTAGATACTGGAAAGCTACGGACATTTACATAATTCCTGAGCTGGAAAATACCTTGATCATTGATGCTTGAACCCTAGTCTCCAAATGGGATTCAACCTCCAGACCGACTCCTCAGATCATGCTGACCTTCACAAAATTATCGACATTTATAAGCATTGCATTATAATTATTTCTCCAAACCAACCATTGAATGCGATTCCTATAGAACAGCACATTCTGCAGTGACATTAGAAGGGATTATCTACAGACGATCCTCAGCCCGAGATGATCACGTCAATCTATAGATAGAAAAAAGACAGTCGACACTATAGTCTACACTCAGCGTGTGCTCTCTCTGATGACAGGAAATAGAAGTTCTACCAGGGCTGTAATCAAAACACTGTTCTATTTTTATTCCTTTGATTGCCGTTTATGAAAATGCAGTTGGATCTATCAAGGTATCAATTTATCTGTTATTTATTGTTATTGTGTTATTAGTAAAAGCAAGAATCATTAGGTCGTGATGTGCATCTTTTGGACCATAGAAGCATGAAGACAAGTAACATTGAGGTTTTTTGTTATTATTATTTCCGTAATACATGTAATTTGCGCAGTATTTGTCAAATATCAGTAGTAGTAGAAGTAAATTCCTCGAACTTTTCAAACTAACTTAAATGTTTTTTTCCAAATTGGTGTTTTCCTCCTTTCACAACATTTGTTTTATAATATATACAAACACAAAACCTGTTACAAAATGCTACAAATGTATAGTGCTGATTTTTTTATGTTTATTTTTTAATCAGAGGACCATAGGTTGTTTATATTAACATATTTTTATATGCATATTTATAATATCTTCTATATTCTATAGTTTTATAAGCATATCTATTCTATCTTATATGTATTATTCTGTGTATATATAGTGCCTGGTTGTACTCATTGCTGCTGCCCGCTGAGCCAACTGCACTGAACTTTCATTTTTGATGTAAAATCTGGAATGACAAATAAAGCCCAAGTCTAAATGTTCAGAAAACCTGTCGACCTTCAGATCATTTTGGACGTAGCCGAAGCAGAGGCTTTAGTCTGTCATTAAGTTGAGCACCAATGACAAGTTAAGCTTGTGTTAACTTAAAAGCGTTGGTTCACTTGACACTTTTTATTAATATTATATCCTCCTGAGACGCAGTAATGCATTTCTGTCCTCTGTAAACTACAAGACTTTTGCTGCACGTCCACTGCAAAGGACATTCCATAAAAAAATTGCATCTGAAATAACTGTTGCATTGTGTTGTTTCCAATAAAGATGAATATTTAACGTAAAGAAAAGCCGAAACTTGTACTTTCCTTGGTCTCAAGAGGACATGGATATCTGCTTCCAAATATGTTAGAGCTGATCGCAATCTACTACAGATCATACACCGACTCATACACCTGATGTTTTAGATCCATAAACAAGAATAAACATGCACAAACTGGGGTCTGACGCCATTGTTTTCCAAGTTCTTCGCCTTCCACACAGATAAGCACAAACCGGAGTATTTATAAAATCTTCAGTTTGGAGGCAGTTCAGAGAATTCTCATTTTCAATGACATAAAACACTGTTTACATGTGGACCAGAGGCAGAAATACAGAGAAAAATGTTCCTTGTGGATGGGGCTTCCTGGTTCCCTCATAGCACTGCATCTTTTTAATAACCACTGAATTCTATATGAAAGTTCAAAGCTCACTGGCTTCTAGTAAAAGATAAAACTTGCAAGTCAGAGTGTGTGCGACTCAAACGAAATGACAGTTTGTGTGTTTGCGGTAATGAGAGGACACACCACCCAGTGCAACAGCATGGCTCTCAGAGAACTCCACTGGGCCCGATGGAACAGAGCTGTACCATGCATCAGGCTGTGATACAGTTGTTAGTCAGATCAGTGCACCGTTGGTTGTACAAGTAAGAACGATCCGCGATGTGAACACAGCGCCTTTCATAAATTATTTAAAAAATATACCACAGCTTTGATTAGAATGTTCGAACAGAAACAAGGTCATTAACGGGCTTTTCTGGGCACCGCTGACGGGGATGCTAACTTCGCTTGCTGGGTTATGGCAGCTGGTTGCCCTGCTACATCTGTCTTTTCTGTTTCCAGGACAGAAACGCCCCGCCAAGACAGGGAAAACCCGCCACGGATGCAATTACACCATATTGATTCTGGTGAAGGACAACCTCTTTAATCACTATTCTCATCCACAAACCCACCCCGTTTGTGTTATAGCAACACTTGAATGCACAAACAGAAACAAACTGTGATAAAGTGCACTGTTTTCCTAAGTGTCATTTATTGCGTCCTGCTGCACTGACCCCATTACCCTACAGGGATTGCATAGGATTCATCTTATCTCGGAGCTGTCATACCGTAATGCAATGGGTAGGCACTAACGCAGTAGGCAGGAGCAGGCTAATGCAACTATCTCCAGAGGAGTAGCAACTGATGACATTAGCCTGAACAATGACAAGATCCACAGAGGCCATAAAAGACCAATCAGCCATAAAAGCCTACTTTTGTGCTCTGCTAACTCAAGGCTATCAGCCATGTTAACTTGGCCACATTCAGGGCTTACCCACTGTGTGAATGCATTTCTTTTTCACTGAGACAAAGCAGGGCTATCGTCTTGCCTGGGCTCATCATTCTGGGCTCAAGATGATAGCAAGACGATACACCAGAGGGGAGGCTGGAAAAAACACCTCATCCTCCTCCCAACCGTGGTGTCGCGAGCGCACAAGCCTTTGTTAGAGAGTTTTTGAAAGGCAGATGGTGTGTGTGTGCGCGCTAAATTTAGCTTCTTTTGCTGGTGTCTCCTCAAACAGAGCAGCGTTTTGTGTGATGTCTTGGTCAGTGACTGCTGAAAGAGATTTCAACCGAAGATGGGTGGATAGAAAGAAAAGACGAGCTGATCAGATAATGTCTGAGTGAGTTTATCAGGGGAAGAGCAGATTGAGAGTTAAGACATTTCACTGTGATGACATTTCAGTAGGAATCAGACCTGGTTGATCTCTGATCACGCATCAGGATACATCCTACCCGTGATAGCTGAGCTGCTTAAGTTGTACACCAGAGACAAAAGCAAAGTACCACTGGGTTCTGTTTCACACTCCTTTACAGTTAGAACCACGTACAATCAGAGGGGGGTTCTGCCGTGTATTGGTTCTACCAGATGATTCCATTAATTACACTGGTTCACTCCAAATTTTAGCTGGTTTAGGATAATTTGGATGTGCTGAATCCAAAAATCACATTGGTTTTGCTCAATAATATCAACTTTATGAACTAAGTTACATATTTGTTTTTTGACTTTGACTTGTTTTTGTTAACATGTACGAATATTTTCACGTCACTGAAATTTCTTACATTTAATTAATACATTCTGTTAGAAAATGATTTTTTCCCCTCCGAAAACCTTTTTTGGATGAGAAATATTAACCAAAATCAACTGATAATGTCACAAAAACATAATCAATTTAGTCAGAAGGCTGGATTTTTCTAAATCAAATTAGCATAAAAAACCCAACCTGATTTAGAAAAATAGTCATTTTTTGATTCAGCTTAAAATGGTCCTAATTCAGTTGAAAAAACATGGACAAGTTTGAGAAAACTCAGTGTTATCCCTTCTGTCTACCTGAATGAAGAGTTGTGCTCATTCAAATGGGCTGATTCAGTGAAAGGTGGGGAAATAAGAGAAAATATTTGCCAATAAGTAAGATGAAAAAATTAAAAAGATGGTTATTGTATGTAATATGCAGTCTGGAACGTCACTACATGTTCTGTTTTTCTGTAACCAGCCCCCAGAAGCTCATTTTCTCACCCTCATTTCTCATCTCTTTCTTCTTGCCAACTCAAACTTACTGTACTTTCCAGACTACAAACCACTACTTTTTTCTGGTTTTGAACCCTGCGGCTCATACAATGATGCGGCTCGAGTATAGATTTTTTACGCGCTACCAGCCTCCAGGGTGCGCTCTAGTTGGGAGCACAAAAGCGAGACAGACAGGTGGAAGAGGTGATTAAGAGGACTGCCGTTTTACTGTCGTGTTCGAGGCACTGAATGGAAAAAAGCAGTGAAGGGATGTAAATAAATACTTAAATAACCATTGTGTTTACCATCGTTCTGTGTGAATATCTCATGTCACAACGTGGACACCTGCAGCGAATATTTAGGTGCAGCTTATAGCCCGGAAAGTACGGTAACATTTTACTTCAGCAGTGTGTTTATGTCAAAGTAAAAGAGGAGCAATAAACAACAGAGAAAATAAGAAATTCTCATTGAAAGAGAAGTTTTTTTCCACCTTCCACCAAGTTTAATCACCTGAGTATTTCTGAAAACAACAATATGTTCAATGAAATGTGTCAACTATATTCGCATCACAATCTGTTCAAGTACAGGCAGAAATAGCAAAAATCTCGATGTCACAATGATCTTGACTTTTGACTTCGGTCGTCACTGTCTGATCATTTCATCCTTGAGTCAAACTGAACACGTTCGCCAAATTTGGAGGAATTCACTCAAAAATATTTACAACATATTTCTTTCACAAGAATGGACAAACATCAGATCACCACTTATCCAAGTCAACATTTCTGCCATTTTGATGATAATTCTGTCAAAACACTCATAAAATAACATAATACAGGTCTATCTATAGAGAAACACTGTAGATGCAACTGAAATGTGTAAAATACTATACTATACTAATAGTTTCTATAGTCAGCTGTTTTCTAAAGTATATATGACAGACCAAAAAGTGTTACTCAACAATACTTCCGTACCAAACACTATGCATCGACTCCAGCATTAGCATACTAACTGGTCCACATGTACTGTATGTAAATATGAAATGTGTTCCATAACATCCTCAAGTATATTCTTTCAATATCTTTTTTTTTCCCTTTTGACACATGACCTCAGCTGTGTTTTCAGAAATATTAGTAATTTTACATTGATCAGTCATAACTTTATAACTGCTGACAAGAGAAGTGTTGATAATATTGAATATGTTGGATAGCTTAGTGGTTTACATTGCTGACTTTGGTGCGGAAGGTTGCCAGTTTGAATCCCAGGTGGACCCTTGGGCAAGGTCCTTTACACTATACATGGCAATATCTTGTCTAAGTCACTTTGGAGCAAAAAGCATCAGCCAAATGTAATGATTTTACTACGGTGGTATATATTGAATTACAAGTGAACTTCAATGAGTTGGAACATAAGAAACTGAGACTTTGACAAGGACCATATTGTAACTGTTAGACTGTGTCAGAACATCTCCACCACTGCATGTCTTATTGGGTGTTCCTGGTGTCCGTTGGTTAGTACCGACCAAAAATGGACAACCTCAGGACAATTGGGCATTTGTGGCTCTACTTCAACAACTTCAGCCTGTTACTAGCATTGGTCACTGATGATATTTCTCCACCTCCTCCCATCCTGTGCCAGTCTCTCCAGATCTCGCTGTCTATGTTCTACTCTTTCCAACTTGGTTGCAACACTCCTCCTCCAGGTGTTTCTTGACCTCCCTCTCCCACATTTGTCCTGTGGGTTCCACTGGGGGGCATTTCTTCAGTTTGCCCAGTCCAACCCCATTTTTGTTTCCGTTTGTCCACTTCTATTGAAGGCTGTTTTGTTCTTTCCCACAGTTCTTTGTTCTCTGTTATCAGGCCATCTGATGTTCAGAATACGTCTGAGGCAGTGGTTGATCAATATTTGTAGCTTGTTCAGGAGGTTCTTTGTTGTTTTCCACGTCTCAGATCTGTAGAGGAGTATGGTTTTTAAACTAGAGTTGAATAGGCTTGTTTTGTTCTACCCGCTCTCCAAATGGCCCCCGTCATGTCAAATGTGGGTCTTGCTTCGCCTGTTGTGGATGATGCTGGACAAACAAATCCCATCCATTGAGACCCCCACCTCTTACTTCCAGGACCTCATGGATTTGCTTGGTCTTGGTCCAGATACCACAGTACACTATCAGAGGTCTGGTGGGGCCTTGACCTTGAGTCAGAGGTGTTTTGTCTATAAAAGTGAACCTTCACAATATCCAGCAGGTGGTAATAATGTTCTGCTCAAACAGATGCTGGATTGGTTGAGATGTTGTTGTTTTCTGAAACTTTTGGAAGGTGCTGACCACTTTACTTTGGGAATTAACAACAATATCTAGACCTAGATCTCTGACCCACTCCTTTGTCCAAAGTGTTCAGATCCTTATTCTTGAAATATTTTCCAACACATCAACTTAAAGCTCTACATGTTCACTTGCTGCCAAATATATCCCACCCACTAAGAGCTCCCGTTGGTACGAGATAATTAACATCAACACTACTTTGCCTGTCAGCGGTCAGAATCTTACGGCTGATCAGTGAATGCTGCTGAAGCTAATTCTAAATAGAGTAAATAATACTAGATTATCTTGTTTCTGAAGGATTATCATCCTTATCTTTACAGCAGAGCAAGTTTCATCCCAGTTCTGTTTCATGGTTTGGTGGGAAAAAGCTTGATTTGAGCTTTCCCCTTCCCTTTGGTTTTCTATAACTTACACATCCAGTCCTATATTAGTCCTAACTTGGCAGTGACTTGCACAACATATTAGTGAAGCCATTAACCTTGATGAAAATTTTTTGTCCCCATGCAGGTTTACTTGAATGTGATTTATTAATCCATGACTTTTAATAGAAGTTATTTTAGGTTGAAATATTGCAAGTTCCATTTTGGCACAGGGCTAGTGACAGCTCGTTTCCTATATCCTTGAGTTCTGCTGGCGTCTAGTCAAAGCCAATGTGACTTCTCTCTGCAAGTCACTCTCATTAAGTGCAGCAGCTAAATAAAATATGTAAATGCATTTGTTATTTTTTTCTGCAGTGACTCTAGACTTCTTCCTCTTTAGGCATTTTTTAACACTAGCCTTAAGATATTGTGGATGTTAGTCTTAATTAACACACAGTACGTGGTGGAATAAAATATGGCATCAGCCAACTGATGCCCCAGATAGAAGATCCTTCAGTATCAACACATAGAGAAGTGAAAAGTGCAATGCTTCTATATGTCCGGTCCAGTGTTTATGTACCTACAGTATGTACTATATCTTAACCATGTCGGCATTAATGGAACAGAAAAACAGCAGATTAATTACATCCTTGAGGGTGTTATGAATCTGTGAAATGAAGCCAGCATCTTAACGAGGCTAATTTATTGGTTCATTGATATGTTTGGAAAGTCCCTGGATGTAAAAAATGGATAAAGCAAATATGTTTTCAGTTATATTAATGAAGCTTGTATTTGGGTTAAACTTTTGCATTGTCTTTATGAATAAAATGGACCAACACTACAAAAAAAAAGTGCCTGGATCTGTGAAAGCAACCAATCCCTAAGACCGGTTTTTCCACTTTAAATGTGTGTAACATGGGGTACGTCATTCATGCTGAGAGTTGAATGGAGTTGTTACAAACACAGACAATACAGAGCGAACTTTGAGGTTGTAGTGGAGTTAGAGTTTAGGCGTTTAATGACCAAGTGGGTTTCATGTCAGACTGAGCGTTTCTTATAAAACACGCTGCAGCTTTCAGAACACAAACATGTAACTGGCAGTCCACATCTTGAAAGTGTAAAGTTTTTATCAATGCAATATAAAGGTACTTCCTGTTTTGACAGACTTCAGAATAAAAGCATTTCCTGAAATTACTTAAATTAACACCTTTTCTGTTAATATTTAATTATTTATTTATTTTGCACGAAATACAAAGTACAACAGTGAAGTAAATTATATATATAAAAAAAAACACTGAGCAGGAGAAGGGAGAAGCCTATTAGGTTTATACAGGCCCTCCTCCTTAAAGTATAACAAATAATAATTGCAATTAAACTGAAACATTTGAAATGACAAGCAAGGCAAATGAAAAGGGAATGATAACGAATCATAAATAAGTAACAATTTGATGATTAAAAACTATAGCAACTAAGGTAACACAAAGGAAACTATTTAATAACAAAACTAAATCAGCTTTGACTTCCTTTTACTATTAACAATCTATTGAAATATCTGAAAATGAATAAATAATGCAACCTTTCAACATAAACTCAAGCTGACACGAACAGCCTGGTTTTCTCTAAACTCAAATAAATGAGTCACAACAGAGGTATTTCAGCCGGACCACACCATGGAAGGCTTGTAGCTTCTTAAATCAACAATGATATTGGATTGTCACGGGTATTGACCGATATGCAAGGCCCAAGCCTCAGTAACAGCATCGCAAATGAAAAAAAGTCAGACCGCTTCATCCCCAGAATAAACACCATTGAAAAAACATTCCTAAAATCAAAACATCAGACTTTTCTCAACATGGAACTACTAATGCTGTCAACAAGGTACAGTCCAATTCAAAGCAATTGATTCACTTAAATTATAGATATGAAATGAAATTATGCTGGGAGCGTCTGTTGAATCTGAGGTGATGCCAACAGTGTTTGCTTATACTCAAGAAGACAGCGTTAGATAGTGTTAAGGACCTCCGAGACACTCTACAGTAATTGTAGAGCAGCATTAAAAAATTATGCTTCTTTACTTCATAAATAATCCTCGGCTGAGCGCACAGAAATTGCCCAAAGCAAAGTTTCTTTTGGTCTGTGACTGAGGTGGTAGTTGGAGAGATAATATCGCAGCGGTAAAGAAAGACACAAGAAAAGCTGACTTGGTTTTCTGTGATATGTGAACATGCTGAGTAAGTGGCTAATTCAGGAAGCTGCACAATGTTTTAAACTCACTTGATTATCCCCATAGGGAAATTCAGTCTGCTTTTTACCCCCCCGGATACTCACAGCACCTAGCATTAGCACTTAGCTTATAAATGCACACAGGGACCGACTGCGAAACTTCTGAAGATCCTACTCATGCTTTTTTTTTTTTTTTTTTGGTGGGAGAAACAAGAGAAAACAGGACTATTCAACACCAAAACCTTCGAGCTGTGAGGTAGAAGTGCTAACCGCAACGCCACAGCCCCCCCTAAATGGCGGTTTCGTGGACCAGGTCGTTTTACTCATCCATTACTGGGAGACAAAAGGACTGGGGACTGATGATTATTTTGGCTTTGGGCTTAATATTGAATCATTACATGTTTCTGACTCAAAATCATAAGGTGTTGTGATCTGGTTTGGCTCAGTAGGAGGAAAAGTTACCGTAGTCTGATATCTGATAAGTGAATTACATCAGTTTCAGGTTCATTATATCAAAACTGGACCAGGCCGGTTCCAACACCATGCACAATAAAATAGGCTTTGTGATGTTTTAGATCTTTGGTCTTTCTCAAATGGGGATATGTGTACCACATTTGAGTACTTGGAAGTAGCTCGTGGGTACTTGAAGTTTATTTATTTATTTTTTTTATAGTAAGTAGTCATGTATCGAACACAAAATAAACTAGAAAACCACTCAGAAAGCGTAAACCTCCACCAAGCACCACAGTTCAGGTCACACATTTAAAGCCACTATATGAGAAAACAGGCGTTCCACTGCCATCTGGTGGACATTTGTTAGTACTACAACAGAGTCAATAATAACAAATATTATTAATATCCTTTAAAAAAAATTCCTGTATCCAGACAGTGATCCGGATCACCTCCCAAATGTAATCATCTGTTCTTTGTTTCAGAGCGAACATTTCCTGAAAATTTCCTTAATACCCGTTCATAACATTTTGAGTTATCTTGCTAACTAACAAACAAATCCTGGTAAAAACATTACCTCCTTGGCGGAGGTAATAATGAGAATTAATGCTTAAATATAAAACACAATAAATACAGTAATATGATAAAATTCACACTTTATTTCATTTCAATATTTTTCAAAACTCTGTCCCCCCCTAAGCTTTGGTAACATTTTAAGAACAATTGTATTTTATATTCTTCAAGATGAGTTTATTTGAGTAACTAAGTAATTTTTTTTTGTTGATGAAATGTTCATTTATTCATTGAGGACCAATTCATTTCTTTTTCTTGTCAATAAAGAGTTTATATTTCACAAAATTCACTTAGAAAGATTTGTTATTTTTAATACATTACAGTCAAATATATGTTGTTTGTTTACAAAGTTTTGAAAGTAAAAAAAACAAAAAAATACTGAAGCGAGAGTTGGGGGTACTTTAGCCTGTCCAGTCATCCAAGTGTTTCATAATGCGTCATACACATCGACTTCTTTTTGTTGCGAGTCAAAGTCTGCAAATTCCTTTCCAACCGTTGTCGGTTGTTTACTTGATTAAAAAAAGGACTGAATTTCCGAATATAATATGTATTTTTTAAGTTTCTCTAACAAAATCTGTGTCTTATCTTTGATTGGTTTACTCTGTACCTGTTAGTCCCGCCTTCATATTTGGATTCATGCCCGTGATTTCAGATGGACTTCCCACTAGTCACTTTTCCATCGAACCATTAAAATGCGAGAATCTAACTTTTTGACAATTTTGCCCAAACTCAAAGGTTGATTTTCAGGCGTAGTGCCAATGGTATATCATGCAAAACTGCAATGGAAAGACCTTTTTTCTGCAACAAGAATCACAGGAATAATAATAATAATAAAAAACAATGTTGACAGACATTAGAACAAGCAAAGAAAACACCAGGAAACTGAATAATTTTGTAATATAGTACGAGATAGAGGAGTAATATATAATAATAATGAATAAATCTGTAAATCAACACAATGTTTACATTCATCGTGTTTATGAAATGACTTCTAGTGTCATCTTGTGATAATAAATAAACAAATCATCCCATTTGTGATATAATGAAAAAACTAACGTCACATATTTCTGTTTTTTCATAAATATCGACAAATTTTTGAGCAGTTCTTCAATGGAAAAGCGAATATTGAGAAACACAGATGACTGGCTAGTTTAGGGGTACTTGGCTAAAAATAGATATATTTCAGGGGGTACTCAACTGTAAAAAGTTAGAGAATCACTGTTTTCGATAATTAAACTATCTATGGTTTCATCCATTCACTTCTCTGCTTCTTCAAAGACAAAACGAGGTCCAACCGACGTCTTGAAGGGGGAAATGTTCTGGCTGGCTTGTGACTCAGCCAGGCCTTCAGCCTCCTGATTAGCACAGCCGGCCATTGCCTTTGATTAGAATGCTGGAGAACAGAAAGCACAGACATATAAATGACTAAATTGGCCGGCGTCCCGGTGGTTCCGGCTTCAGGAGTGCATACAGTCACTCTGCTATGATGTAGCCAGCCCCTTACCTCAACCTCCACCCCAGTGACTTCTCTCCTTACCAGCCCTGACAGTTTCTACTTGTTCATCTTTAGAAAAACTGTCATATAAGGCTGCGGAACCTGAGACAGGAGTGCAGCATTATAATGAAAACACTTCACTAACCAGAGAAACTTTTGACTTTCTTGTAATGCAGAAACGCTCGCGGCAATTTTCCTCATTCAAGTGCCGCTCTGGTGTCAGTACAGCGACTGGAAACAAAAAAAAAATAAAAAAATGGCTGGAAAAGCAAGGAAATTATTTTGTGTCACTCAAGTCTAATTTCCATCGTTTTTTGAGCACAAAAACAGAGAACGCTCCTGCTGGGAGGTCGCAAGTCCAGCCAGAGTGCAGCCAATTTACCACTCATATCGTGGAAGTCGAAGAGAAAAAAGGGATATTATTTGCCGCAGGTTGAGCCATTGCCAGACTCTTCAGTGTTAACTTAAGCTAATTAGTCAGACACCATTAGCACAGATATAAATTTAATGCGACTTTAATTTTATAGACATTTCTTAATGCTTAAAGGCCTTGCTAAATTACTACATTTTCATAATATTGTCATCCAATTTTACAAGAGGCAGATATAAGAATATCAAAGTGCTATTTTTATTATTTATTCATTTTTAATCACTGTTTTGTTAAAAAGGTTTATGCAACATTTGTAGCTTTAAAAAACAAAAACAACAATCACAAAGGTGTTTAGAATAAAGAGGTGGTAAGTTAAGGGCTGGGGGATTTATGTGACCACTAGAGGGAGTAGTGAGTCACTATACCAGTCTTCCATGGTGAGGAAAATCACTGCTTTGGTGATATGAGAACCATGCAGAAGCAACTTTTAGAGTCAATGAACACGAGTCAGTAATAAAAGCTAGAATAACTATTGTTTTCTCCACTGGACTCAGCTCTAAATGAAAAGAATGGAGTTTGATACTGAAATGGAAGCCTTTCTTCTACTCGGGTAAGTTTTATTATGATCTTTGTAAAAGTATAAAGTTATTATTAGAATTGAAATATTATCTTTGTTAAATTGCCATTTGTTGATCCACGGTTCAGACTAAACAGTGACTGTTCTGACCATGTTTGGATGATTCCAAACAGATCTTTAGTGCAGGTATTAACCATAAAACCATACAAAAAAAGAGGTGATTTGTAGTTTCATTATGGCTGTTTTCTGTCTAAAAACAGCGCTAAGCTAACAGAGCTATAATGTAAACTATCAGTAGACAAGGCAGTGTCATTTTAATAGTTAATTCCTCAAATAAAGTGCTCATACATCTGTAGACATGCTTATTTGTAGTTTCATTATGGCTGTTTTCTGTCTAAAAACAGCACTAAGCTAACAGAGCTATAATGTAAACTATCAGTAGACAAGGCAGTGTCATTTTGAGCAACTGTCAAAATAAGAAGCTATGAATTTTTGTTTGAAGAAGAAAACTTAACGATACCATAACACAGATGTGTGGAAACAATGAGCTTTATACGTTATTCAGTGACTGATACAGTCTGTGGAAACATGATTTACTTGATTTATCGGTGGCTTTAGTAAATCTAAATCTGCTCTGCTAACCGACATGTTTGGTAAAATATGTCCCCCACCAATAATGACATCAGTTAAAAAAGTGGTTTCAAATATTACAAAAAAAAAAAAAATACTACTTTAAAATGATGGCTTATTAAAATTAAAGTGAAAAAAAATCATTACAACTTTGTTTTGTTTACTGCCAACAATGAAACAGACTTTAGAATATTTGGCTCATGCTAGGATTGTTCATAATAGCGAGTCCAGGCGAAATCAGCATAACAATACGGCATTAACTGGATGTGGTTTTCAGGTCTAATTGGGCATTTGCTGTTGACTCATTATTGTGAGTGCCACTTGAGCAAACACCTTCATTTCGTAGCTACTTGATATGAATCACTCAGTGCACAATTGACTCCATCTCTGGGGAGAGCGTCTGATTCGAAGCGTTGTGTCTGCTGTCACAAGTGTGCGCGCAGGACACTGGAAGCGACGTGGTCTGTCCTGACCTTTCTTTCCCGCCGGCATCACAGCCGAGCACATGAAGCGGAGTTTATTGACGTGCAGGTAGTAAGCTCAACACAAGACGAGTAAAACATGCCTTCGAGGTTATACTACAGCGAGGACAAGCCAGAAACAAAAAGTGTTGTAAATACGGAGGCAGATAACCTTTGCTTTCAACCACCTCTTGTGTTTACACAGACGTTCAGAGCCAGCCCACATGCCTGAGCTCAGTTCTCTCAATATGATTACATCCAGGAAACATCCTTTGGCAGCTTGAAACTGAATCAACCGTTCAGCGTTTAGATCAATGGCATCTGTGGATAAACTGCTTACAGCTCATACTCCAGGTATCTGAGAAATGTAATAAGGAGGCTAACGAGTATACGCTAACTCGCGTTCTAACACAAGTCTACAAGCACAAGCTCAGAACTCTATTTTTTTTTGGGTGTTAAGTCATTGCTTCCTTATTCCTCGATGCTCTTGCGGTGTTATCTGCCAGTTCCTGGACCACTTTAATGTACTAAAAAGAGCTACAACACCAACAAACATCTAAAAAGGAGTCACTTGCTTTAACCCTTTGACAACTGCAGGTTCTCCAGCGCTGCATTTCACACTTTACAGCATTCAAATGACTGCAACTCCTGAACCGTTTGCGTTAGCCACAGAATTCTAACGGCTTCAGAAAGCTGACATCCTGAGCTTCTAGACAATATATAACACTTTACAGTAGCAATAGGGAACAAGTAGAAAGGAACTGTTTCAAAGACTTCCATGCAGGTTAAAAAAAACACCTTCAGATAACAAAAATATGAATAATACTATACAGATACTGACTTTTCAAGACCAAAAAGCATGATTGAACTGATGTAAAATAGTTGAACGCTTATTTCTGTGACCTCAACAAGTTTCATTACGGACATTTATAGTTATTTCTCTTAATAAATATGCTAAAAATGTCAAGTCTGTAACTAAAACACACTGTTTTAAGCATTTATTATTTACAATAAAATGGCCAGATATTGGATGTTTAGTTCTTCCTGAAAACAAAGGTGCAAAAAAAAAAAAAAAAAAAAAATGCCAAAAATGACATTTTCTGACACTTTTACTGCAAAGAAAACATGAAAACACTGTTATAATGGCAGTAAAAGGGTTAACATAAAGCATTAGCATCATAAGTGCCTGCACTGGTCATTCTACTTGTAAAATAACACGAGATTCTTCAGTTGAATGAGTGTTTTTCCTGCAAAAATGACATTCACCAACAAAGAAATTTGCATCAGTTCCAAAACAACTGTGATGCCTTCATGATTAATAATTAGCTGCAAAAATCGATCATCCACATCTCAGTGGGAGCTAAAAGTTTCTGTTCATGACTGAGTTAAGTTCTTAGAATTGTTCAAAGCTCGTCAGACTCTTTGACGTAGGTGAAGAGTCTGCAGAGTTTGGAGAAAACAACAGCAGCACAGGCTGTCCAAAACACACACAACTTTATCTAATTTGTAAAATGAGTTCATTTATACCAGGGAAGGACTCGGTGATTTTACTTTCGAGTCTGAATAGAATCATGAACATGTTGTTAGTTTTCCAAAACATACGAGTCTTGAAACTCAAGGATGTTTCTCTGCGCTGCAAATTATTTTTGGCTGTTTTTTCTGGTTTAGAGGTGTTAAATAATTTATCTTGTTTTAATAGTTAATTCCTCAAATAAAGTGCTCATACATCTGTAGACATGCTTATTTGTAGATTTAACAATCTGAACTCAAGAAATCCTGTCAAGTGACATTATCCTGCTGCGTGGACTTGTTTTAAGTACATTTTTACTCAGATTTAGTGTTTTTATCTCGTTTTTAGACCCCCGTTTTTTGCAACTGCTTTTCTGACCTTTTAAGTTTGACTCTAAAGAAAACTGCAAATGTGAAGCTTCACCCAGACTGAAGAATGTAAAAGCTTGGATTCTGGATGATTTTAAGTTTCAGAGGCAGGCTATCGTCAGCCATTAACCACAATAAGAAGATTAGGGACTCAAAGAAGGGAAACTGCACCACAGTGGCACATGGGAAGAGGAGGAGATGGAACGTTTGCATAGAAACATGGTCTGACAAAGTTAAAAAAGCAAAACTGACAGAATATGTATTGTATGTTTAGTATAATGGTGGTAAACAAAGTCTTCTCATCTGCTGTTTAACTATTTAAAACCTGCACATGTGCAGTTTGGATGGCTGTAATTCTTCCACTGTTTGTGTAATTGGAAAAATTCCAACGGTTTCTAAAACCTGAGACATTACACTTTATAGGTTTATTGGGTCAGAGCGGTGATTTCATTCACACCTGTACTAGAAGCTGGAGAAGAAGCCGTTTTAGCAGAATTATAACATGCAGTAAAGTGTAAATTACTGCTAGATTTTGAAGTATCTGTGGGGAAAAGAGCTCTGGAAAAATGGGCTAATGGACTCATTCACAGCATATTTTCTAACATTTTTATTGTCAAAATAATAAAAAAAAAAAAAAAAAGTCCAGGTGGATTACTGTGGGCTTAGGGCACTTAACCATCTACTAAATAAAGTATAAGGAGTCTACATGAAATAGTAATGTGAAGCCAAATCTGATGAATGAAATGTTTACAATAAGGTGTGGAAATGCTTTAAGATGGTCAATGCTCAAGTGCTTCATGACCTCTCCTGGTCAGATGTGCAGAAAACAGTGGGATAGTTGGTAGGAACTAACCAAACAACTTCCACAGAATATGCCTCATTTCCTCCCACTGTAGCTTTGGATCTGAAGCTCTGTCAAAAGAGCCTTTGTTGCCAATCCGTCAAGAGACACTACTTTAGATTTGGCCCAGTATCCTGACAACACTTATCCTCTCTCAAACACATGACACCCCGATACTCGTGCTCGCTCCTCTGGTTTCAGCCCTCCTTTATTCGGTCTCTCTTCCCTCACAGTCTGCCTTCCTAAGGAGCTGCATATGGCCCTGCAGAAAACCTCGCTGCGCCTTCACGAGACGTTGCCACAGATGGTAAGTGGCCTGTCCCCGTCTCTCCTCCTCTACCTCCCCCCCGTGCCCACATTCCATCCCTCTGGGCTCGGCAAGAGGAGAGTGTTGCAAATTTGCCCGAAGTGGGACGACATGTTGTACGGGGAGCAGAGAAAAATGCTGCAGCAGAGCATCCCATCCCGTCCATTAGGGCAGTAAACATCAGCACCCATTCCACTACCACAACGGAAATGCTACCTATTAGCACAGAAAGGATGGTGGTAGTGGGGGGGGGGGCTGACGGTGCTGACGTTATTTAAGAGAAAAAACAACACTGACACTTTCTTGCAAAAACTGCAGACACGGCTACACACACACACACACACACACACACACACACACACACACCTCCTTTCTGTCTTTTCCTGCTACTTCCTCTTCATCCCCTGGGTCTCTCGTCACATCCTCCCCACTGAGACACACCAAGACTCAGGTGGGCCATCCAGTTTCAAGCTGTCATGCTAGCATCATACCCACCTTCCCTTAAGACACTCAGTCGTACACACACACACACACACACACACACACACACTGTGCGTACTGTAAACTGCAACTCCAAAGCCGATCTGCTCTAAATGCACACATGCTGACATGCCTGCACATCTGCCCATCGCCTGCTACAGTATTACATTTGTATGTTATGTCTGGGGAATACTATTCACGCTCAACCACACACGTATCCTAACAGAAGCGATGTATCTGAAGCAGGAGGAGAGGGAAGTGGGTGGGGGGGGGGAGTAATGACAAGGGATGCAGGACAAAATAAGCACCAATCTCAGTCTTGCCCTTACCTTCCAGGAGGAAACAGCTCACCTGGATGCCTCTGAAGAGCAGACAGAACGCATTCAGGCCAACCTCTCTTCCTGCAAACCAGCTGAAAACATCTCCCTCCCTCCCTCTTTCTCTCTCTCTCTCTCTCTCTCTCTCCCTTCCCTCTCTTCCGCTCCCGTTGCAAGCTGGAAATGATGAGATTGTACTATAAGCAGAGGGGGGAGTGAAATCCGAGGTGGCGGAGGAGTGGGTATTAGGAGGCTGCGTTGTTTCTGGACGACAGCCCTGCGAGGCTGAGAGCATGCTAGTCACAAGGGGACGCCGTGGGGAGGGGGGGGCGGGCTTAAGGTGGTTAGGACTAGGTGCGATGCAGCAGATGGGAGAGAAAAGACACGGCTACGCGGACATCCTGAAACCCTAGAGGACCCCCGTTCAGCTGAGATGGTACAGCCCAGAGGAGTTTAAGGAAGCAAACAGTGTCTGCAGCAGCCGCTAGCAGCTGAGGCTACAGTGATGCAGCCACAGCATGTATGCATGAGGATAGGAGCTAAAGTAGGACGAGCTGCCCTGTGCTGTGCTGCGTTAGCTCTAGAAACTAAAATGACAGATAAACCTGGCATTTTGGGCAAAACAAAGCACTACCTGCAGCAATGGGATGCTATACTATGATCAGAATGAATAGCAGTGCAGCCATATAATTTATATCCAAGTCCTTATTATTGAAAAATGCAATGTTTACTCATTACTTATTTTCAATTATTTATTTATTTATTTTTTTTTTTAGAATGTCAGAATTAAGTACCTTTACCTTGCAGCTCTTCTTCAGCAGCTTGCTCATGACCTTGATCATTAATTAAGACTCTCGATAGCGCAGAGGAAGGACCGAGTGGGAAAACACTCAACATTTTATCATGATTAAATGCCTCATTTCAGTCAACAGATAATTATTGATCACATTTATGACCCCTTTCTAATGAAGACCAGGAGGGGGAGCAAAAAAAAAAAAAAAAAAAGGTAGAATTTGAACACTTCATTTGTCAAGTCACACACATAATTAAAGTTCAACATGTAACGAAAAACCAATCAATAGAATGTCATGGGATCACATTTGTTCACTCAGATTTCCCACTCTTACACTGAACTGTGAATGCAGCGTGGCTTTTACAGGCTGTTGTATGCTTTTAGTCATTTGGTTATACAGGTGTTTGGAGTAAAAGTGGCTGATATCATGGTTTTTTTTTTTCCTCTTTGGTATTACTGTAGATTTTTTGCAGATGCTGCCGTTTCACCAGCTTATGTCGCCTACAAAACACTAAGCCGTGTTGCTAGAACTTACCAAGTCCTGCAAATCGCCTCCAGTGAAGATTACATAGGCTGCTGCTGTGTGAACTGTCAGAAGTCACTGCAAGATATTACTTTTCTACTAAATAATCTGGTGTTTTTGTGTCATTTAGAACAAATTTCATTGTTACCCTTAAGGGTCTGAGCTTATTTTGGCTGTTTTTGATTTTGCCTTTATAGAAAAATGTTTACCATACCCACGTTTGGTATGTTGTTGTTTTTCTCAGCACAACTTTCTTTCTTTTTTAGTTTATTTCAGACACAAGGGAAAATAATAATAATGAAACAAAACAAAACAAAAAATAGAATAGAAAAAAGAACAATTGTTGTGCCTGAAAGGAAGAAGCTAACACTTATCCAGTGGGGGGGGGGGGGGGGGGGGGGGGGGGGGGGGGGGGGGGGGGGGGGG
>JAPSES010000228.1:18482160-18492527 GCA_029822895.1 Maxillicosta whitleyi
GCGTCATGTAACGTTAGCAAACCGTACACTTATTCAGCCTGTTGTTCTCTATTCTATTTTTATTTAGAATTGACTTTCAACATGACGTCTGTTCTTGGTGTTGGATTTTATGTAAATTTACCCCAAAATGTGACTTATATATGTCTTTTCCTTCTTTATTATGCATTTTATGCCTGCGACTTATAATCCAGAAAATACGGTATAAATTTCTGGTATTGATGAATTTGAAAAAACTTTAACCTCCTATACCTTAAAGTTCTAGATCTATTTTTGCAGTGACAGGATCCGTAGATGCTAGCAGATTTAATAAAGTTTAGCATTAGCGAGTTATGTTTGAAGTATGTAACTCACAAACGAGGTTGGGGGTGAAAGGACAGTCCTTCCGACACGCAGTGAAGTCACTGTCAGAGGCTGTGGAGTGAAGCAGAAAGTCACGCCTGTTAATGTAGGCGCATGTAAACACAAAAACAGTGCAAATTATTCATCCCATTTGTGTTTTCCTTCCACTGTGCGGGCACTACTGTGACGCTGCCATGAATGTCATTAATGAACATTCTGGCCACAGGTGGCAAAATTCCTCCTACTGTACTTACATAATTTTATGGATATACCAATGCGAGTTAATAAAACGTCTTCTACGGATGTGGCATCGCATAAACACCGTCCCCATGGTGTGATCTGTGTGGCACAAAAAATCTCAGAAGGACAAAAACTACAATATATTTGACATATGGATCATGCATTCACACAACATTATGCACAAACCACAGTTCTGCAGCGTTCATGGTGAGATACAGTCAAAACACGACTCCAGTGAGGCCTCTACACATTTGAATAACGCAGGTAATTTGTCATAGTTTGGCTGATTAATGCAGTACTTGTTCAATTCTTTTAACTTTTATATGTGTAATTGTGTTTCAGTGCATAGAGACACACGCTGACAACTCCAACTACTCCACTAGACTTGAAATCCTGTCCGTCAGTTGCAGTTGGGTTGAATATAAATATGTCGGCTTCATGCTTTTTGCCGTTTTGACTCTAATGAAGACGCAGCAGGGTTGAAATATTCCTTTGTACTTGTAAAAGCTGCAAATCAATCAGTAAGCACCGGTCCCTTTTTTTTTTTTTTTCTGAAAAATTTAACCGTCAATCTGAGATGACTCCGACGGAAGATAAGAGAAGATTTTTCCTTGTTTAAAGCTTCTACAGTAATGAATGTGATTAGAACTGCATAAAAATATTCATTAAAAGAGTTCATGTGTGAACCGCAACCCACATGCACATTCTATACTGATATTTTTGTTGTTCTCTTTCTGTTTTTCAGGACATTTTTAGTTTCTTTCAATGTATGACTCCATGTTAAAGGTGTCTAAGGATAATTAAATTATTTAAAGTGTGTAAGATTTGTACATATGAGTCTGTTTTGTGATAAATGGTTGTAGTTTGTTGATTTCACTCCATTTCCTCTGAAAACTAACAGCTTGACAACAGGAAGGAAGTAATTTCCTGGGTGGGGGCTTGTTCCTGAGTCATCCATGACTTTCCCTCTGTAACATGACCCAGTAGGATTATACACAGTGACAGATGGTCTGTAGAAGACACCGCCAACACTTAAACATGACTAGAAGAAGAAGAAGGGTGACTGAAACACAATATTAAACAAGTGAATTTTATAAAAATCATGAATGAACTTGCTTTTATTTAGTACTTTTCCAACTTTGATGGCAGCCAAAATGACAGTGCGTCACAGTTTCATTCATAAACACTAACAAATGAGAAAGGAAACGTGTCGAAATGATCAAGATGCAACACTTGTGTGTAGTCCATATTAACATTAACAGAGGTTGTTTTTAAGTGTTTTTACTTATTATTTGTGTTCACTTCCTGGTTATTTGGCTCCTAAAATGAGCCCAAAAAATCCTCACTGTTGCATTAGACTTATTACACATATGTATAATATATAATAGGCCGGGACAAGAGTCGTACCCCCTCAAATGAAAGTTTGCAAAGATTCAGGAGGTTTGGAAAAGGTGAAGGAAACGTAGAGTAATTACTAATGCTGTTAAGCTTCATTTTCACTTTGCCCCCCCCCCCATTATAATTATTTGAAGTAAGACAGAAACCTGCCAATGACCCCCCTTTATTATGAGTATTACAAGAAGGTAGACCGATTCAACACGAAACACCGCTTAAAACATGTGGTGATCATGTGATCTGAGCCCGAGTTCTTATTGGAGGATTAAAGAATCGGCTCAGACAGAATCTGAATTTGCTGGTCTGCCAGGTCGTCATGAGTAAGATGATGATAATTTTGTGACACCAGACTGACTTTATAGACTCCCATATCAAGTTTGGTCCTTTTCAACCTGTGACATCTTCCATTACTCCTCTCCGGCCCATGTTTTACACAGGGTTTAGTTTAGACCAGTGGGTTTCAACCCAAAAGTCACCACTGTTGTGCCAATGTCACGTTGGAGTTTGTGGTGAGGTCGGGGTACTTCTATCTGGCCCCACTTTGCGACAAGGACCTCTGGCTCGGACAGGTGTTCCAATGTGTTGTACAAAGTGGGACGTCGGAAACTTCCCACCTCAACTCTGGAATGCAGCTTTAATAAACTGGAGTTAGTTATAAGAACTTTTTGATGCGTGTGTGTGTGTGTGTGTGTAGGGGGGGGGGGTAATTAGACTGTTGTTTAATTCTGAAAAAGCCCTGTGAGACAACCTTGTTGTGATATGGGGCTTTACAAAGAAAATTGAATTGAACTGAATAAGAGACACTAAAGAACAGACTGAATTTAGACAAACATCAAATCAATATCTGCCATTTCAACACACCCATTATCAGCTGACTGACACGTCAAAAAAATTGGCTTAACGCACCAATCCATAACTCTTTTTCATACTCAGTCTCACTCTGTAGCAGCCACCATAAACTATACTACACTATTGAATAATTCACAGCTAATTTTCCCATTTTCAGGTTTAGACCTTTCCGAAGAAGCCCCGTAGATGCACAGGAAAACGTTACTGTAATTTGTTTTAAATAAGGTCTTAAACAATGAGTCCTCTCCCCGCACTCAACTGTTGAATTAGTTCCCATGTGCCTTTGAGTAATGGTGAAAAATGGCTCGCCCCACAGTCAAACGGCCCCATCAGGGACGGTTGAAGGACACTGGAAGACGACACGTGGAAAGAATTATCCATGCAAATACGAGCTAATGAAGAGTTTGCTCCATACTCAGTGGAGCCCCTTTGTCTCTGCTGCTCAGGCTTCTCTCAGAGTCGTTTGGCGTGAGGACAGGCGCTCGCAGCACTGTTCATTTGCACAGACAGTCGAGTCCCAGGAGAGCAAAGAGGAGGCGTCGCTGCAGAGGAGTTCTCAGACAGATTTGAGTGGTCTGCTTGGCCTGTGCTACAGTTAGCTGTCTCATTCTTGGCTCATGTATTGGACTGCATCGACCCTCACTGTCAGAGCTGGCTGAGGTGTTTGGAAAATGACTGTCTTATGTACTAGCATCTGGTGGCTTCATTTATTTTCAACCTGCGAGGGGCAAGGGTGTCACACTTTTTGGATGGAATGTGAAAAATTAAATTGTGTTGTAAAATAAAGTGTTTTTAGTTCACAATTCCAGTCTTTAATTCAAGCTGAAATACGAGTCTTGGCAAAATGTTCAAGCGCCAAGTTTCCCGGAGCCAAAGCACCAGTGGCTGCATGGTGAGTATTCTGTGTTAATTTGATCATCTAAATACATTTATTTAGTAATATACACCACCAAAAATGACTCAAAGGACCTTGAGGTGGCTCATGAATTTTAACTAAATACGGAACCTTTTCTTGCAAAGGTGTCGTTCCAAAACTTTTTGGGATGAACCCAAGGGATGGAGTCTGATAACGGTGCAGCTATTTTTGGTGGATTCAAATAAAAGTTTTCATGACCTTTGGTGACCGGTCCACAGGTCCAACGTTATTGTAGAGATCTTTCTAAGTATGTAAGGGACTGATGGTCATAAAAGGAACAGCATTTAGTTTTTTTTTAATTTTTTTTATGTTAAACCTGTTTGATACTTTGACCTCTTTTATGTTCTTTTTTGGTTAAATAAAAACTGTTCAATTTCGACTGGAACAGAAGGAAGTTAAACAGGAAATAGGAAGTTAGATTTTAAACAAACAATGTGGAAATAAAAAGGAACTGGCAAATCAAATATAACACACTAATTCATTTTAAAGTAACCAAAGTAAAGTTTAGGTTCGAGGCAGGGATGTGAGGCCACGCCCCCAGCTGGCAACAAGTCATTGTGTGGGAGGGGCAGTGCTCTTTCTTTCTCTTCCCCTTTTTACCCACAGCCAGAGTAGGTTATCCGTCCGTAAACTGATAAAACAGGTCACTGGGTGGCAGTAGTGTCAGAGCAAGGGTTTACAAATGCGCACATTATGTTTCTTTCTAATATCAAATCATCCCATTTAACTCAGTATTATCCGTGTATTACACACACACACACACACACACACACACACACACACACATAAACAATCACATCCATAAAAGACATGACAAACTGTGAAGCTGAAACTGTTAATCTGTCAAATGTTCATTATGGTCAGTTTCAGATGCTGCAGCTCTTTCATAATTCATAGTTTAGTTATTGTTTGTTCAGTATTAATTCTCATCCTTGTAAATACAAACTGGACTGACTGTTCATATCTAATTTTCACTTTGTGCAGTAATCTGAACCTGGTTTTTCTGCCTCCGTCCATAATAATAATCATTATATAGACTAAATGTGTCTAAAATGTATGTTTATTTGTAACATAGTATAACAAACTATTACATAATCAAAAGCAGATTAATTTTAGAAGAAAAAAAAGTCTCTGTTTTGAATGTCTGCGTTCGCCAGAAATTTCAGGAGTAAAAAAAAACAAACAAAAAACTGCTTTACGCTGACATGGATGTTTTTACCTGATTTTGTAAACACAGCAGACTTTCCTGGTTCCTGTTATAATTTTGTTGATATCACTGCCTGGATTATTCATGAAACAGCTTGACTTCCATTTACCCACGGATGAAATAATGATCTATAATGAAGGACCCATCCACGTTGGATTTAGGAGGGGATGGTAAGTGAAAAGCTAAATTCAACCCTTTCAAATGTGGGAACACAATGGAGCTTTGAGTCCCAGCACAGCCATAGGTTCATGCTTTCAGATAATGCGGTGCTACCCAGAGTCTGAACCCTGTGCTTATAGGTAACGCAGAGGCCAAAGCTGAGCTGACTCTATCTCCTGAAGCAGACATCTCGACCGAAGCCAATTTGTATGCAACTTAAGTGTGATCCGGGAGTGAGTTTCCAACCTCCCTGGTAGATGCAGGTGGAGTCGACGCTGGTGGGTGGACGTTGGGCCTCGGTGTGTGTGTCTGACACTTTCCTGACAAACATAAACTTCCTTGGCTTTGGGCTAGAGCGGAATATAGCAATCCAATCTTCGGTTATATTAAGAAGCTTCGATGTACTTATTACAGAAGTAGCACACTGAGGCCTGTCTCCCTTAAGCTTGAGAAGAGGACTACAGTATATATCAGTGCAATCATACACCCACTGTGAGTTATATTAAACCTACGTGGAGAGCGTCAAATAATACTTTTCTGCAGCTCTGTACCAATTGTTATGCGGTTATGTTGCCTCCTCTCTTGAAGATGCAATATTATCTATCCATTTGGTAACGACGTTGAAAATCACGCAATAAATCGCAATGACTTAAACAGAATGATCATTTTCCCACATATTAAAGCTTTGTTAAGGTGATTTTTTTTTTTTTTTTTTTAAAGGCTCTTACTATTTTCCCAGCTTTTGCTTTCAACAGATGTTATTACAGGAGTGTGTCAAAGTGTATTGTGGTGAAGGACGTGTTGGAGGGCAAGTTATATAAAGCGCTACAGTGAGTCAGAGTGCCAAAATGTAGGACAGACTCAATTGTCACAATGGTACTAAATAGGGTAAATGTAAAGGTAGAAAATGTCATTGTAATTTCTAGTCTAAAACCTGCACACTGAGGCAGAGTGAGGAGTGTTTGAACTATATGGGTCCATTATCCCCTGTCTGAGTCACTTGGTTGTTACCAAGTCACAAGTCTCCGACCTCACAGGAAAAATGGCAATAATGGTTGATTGTTTTAGAGGATAAAAAAAAAAGAAAAAAGAAAGCAGTATTGTCATTCTTCTGGTAGCATCACTGAAAGGCTTGGTGTTGTTGATAAATAGGGATAAACTCCTGAGTGGGGACAGGTCACAGTGGATGCTGAAATAATAAACCTGTGGATGTAATTGCTGTGTTTTGAAGCGCTCCCACCAACCACAGAAAAGACAAAGCCACCATAACAGCACTTCAGCACCACGGACAGCGATATGGGCTGTAACTCAAAAACATAATGAGTCATGAAAAACGATTTTAATTGAGATAACGAATACATTATCAAGCTTTTTTTTGTTTAGCTTTGAGTGTGTTTTTGACACTACTGAATGTTGTAACTGAACCAAACATGACAGGCAAATGAGACCCTTTTAAACCTCTACATAATATCATTAACATTTTTTTTCCTGTCATGATTCTATTAATTTTCTTGTTTATTTGTTGTTTGTTTAATGTTTTATATCTATAGATTCTCTCCTTCTGCTCTACATCTCCTCCTCTTACTAGTCCATTTACCTGTAGTTTCCATTCTTTGGTCTTGTATACTAACCAGTGCTGTAAAACAATTAAAAATGTATATTTAATAGAGATCAATCACAATAAATCCACAGCAACCCTGTGATTAATCAGATTTTTTAAAAATCTATATTAATTGTGTTTCATTTTGCATGAGCAAACAGACTCAAGAAAGAAGAGAATATATATGCACTTAATGAGTTTGTCCCAAGCTAGGTGACACATTAGCCGAAATGCTAACAGAATCCCTGACTAATGTATGCTTCACGTAAATGTGGTATTTTGATTTGTATTGTCGTTTGTTGTCATTGCACATATTTCAGAGCAACGAAATCACATTCCAGTTACAACTGATCAAGATAAACATTAAAACATAGACAAACATGGGAATACAGATACAGTTGTACTGACGAGTCGCCATTTTCAATTTTGTGTATCATACTTTATCTCGATCAACTGTTCTGTCTTGTTTGTTTTTTGTTTTTTTTATCCTCATATATCCATCCATAGGGCCAACGTGCCGTTTAGCGTCTTCCATATTTATGGGTTGGTTCTCCTACCTGTCACCACCCGATCAACTGCCCATTTGTTCATGCATGACACTAACTCTATTCGAACAAACTGCCTCAAATGCGTTTGCAGAGACGTTCAGATTCAGTAGGTGCTGCAGATGGGTTAATTGCATTAAAATTTCTAATCAGATTAATCATGCAGATAGATGAATCCATGTTAACATGCTCATTTTGACAGCTCTAATACTAACCAGTTTCCATTTCAGTAAACTCACTACACATTCACCTTCTGTTTGTTCACAACAGCCCTTCAATCTTTCCTTCACTGCTCTCTATATGTCGCCTTTTGACTTATGTTATTCTTGTACCTGCCTTTGCTCTTTGCTTCTAAAACCTTCCCCATCTGCAACATCTTACCATCACTTAAAAATATCACCACTCAGTGTCACCATTTCATGTGAAAATTGCACTAAAATTGATCAGAAATGCGTGCTCTTTTCTTCTGACTTATAGATGAAGTATACTGAGGTGCTTTGTGATGCCCCCCCTCACCCCCCAAAAAGCTTGGAAAACACTAATAAAGAATCAATGAGACATGTAGAGTAGAATAACTAAATGCTAAGGACTGTTTCTAGGTGATGGAGAGGGAGGATGCTGTGTGATTTTGCCAGCTGAGGTTATGGAACCTTAAATTGCAGAGACAGAAGCTCAATCAGAGCTTCCTTATTGTTTTGAATGCAGTCACTTTTTTTTTTTTTTAATCTTTGTAAGTTTTAATAGCCAATTCCCTGTGTTTGCATTTTCTGAACGCAATTACTCCATGCTATTGTTTGATGCAGTTTGATTTGGTTTGTAGGAGAATCATGTTTTATTCTACAATGTAATTTAGATCTATTTAGATCAGTCAATTCCAAAGCTAAACGACTGCATTATTTGTTGGCTTTGTTTGTCTGTGCCGGGTTAGTGATTGTGTTTGTCTTCTTTTACTGTGTTAAATGTGTCTGTTGATACACAATGCTGTAATAGATCTGCACTAGAATGGAGAGAGAATCTTCTGGGAGGTCCTGTAGAAAAATGCATCATTACTAAGCCATCGCCGTAATGTTGTATTTGCATAAAGTACAATGTCAGTACAAATGGATGTTTAATGTGTATTTCCAAGAGCGTAGGAATACAACTGTATATCTAATTGAACTGCAAGTGTAAATGGTTAAAACCTGTAATTCTCCGTTCTGTACACAATGGGACTAGGAATAGGAGTTCATTACAGTTTTCTCAAAGACACTCTATGGGTTGCCTATGAAAATGTCATGTTTTGAGGTTAAGCTAATCATGTCACTAAATGCAAACAGCAATGGCACATTTGAAGTTGGGTCTCTAGTGGCCTTTAGACTTTATGTGGAGATTTGTTCTTATAAAAATGCATAAACACTGTTTAATATGTTGTCAGGTGCAGGTCCATCCCATGGGTCAAATCTGCATTTGAAGGCATGTATTCTTTGTTTTCAGCAATCAGGACTTCCCCCACATGCATCAACGGTGGCCACACCATTAACAGAACAGCAGTAATGGGGGCTGAAAGGATATCATTAGAGAAGCAGAATATGAATTATGGACTCATAAATCATGTTGGTGGGCAGGCAACAATGCACACTAGCAAAGTGGCAACAAACAATGGTCTAATTACCCGCCAATTACCTGGTTAATAACGCTTTCCCGGGACAAGCCTGTTGACCTGTCGCTGAGATGGCATGTGGTGTAAACGGGATTGTTAAATCAGCAGGAGAGAAACAACATGGAGGGCAAACAGAGAGTGAAGGGTACAATTCTGTAGGACGACTTTTTATTTATTTATTTTTTGTGAAAATCAGGCATATTCGAAAATTTTATATATTAACCAAGTTCAGACTAAATATAAGGATTATTATATAACAAAAATATACAAACTTTTCAGTAAAACCAGTGGATGAACACACTGGGTTTAGGTTCAGTTAATGTCATTGATCCAACTCTACGGGTTTTACCGATGAATCAATGTTGGAGATGACAGTGTTTCCATGGTAACTACAGAGCCTCTGACCATCCAAATGGGTCGTATCTGATGACCATGAAAAGATGATGAACTACATTTTACAACATTTATTTACATGTACTGAGAGAATTACTGGATCAGTCAGAATTAAACAGTTTAGATCAATAAAGTTTTGGTCGTCAATGGCTGTTGAAGTCTATGTATCCAAACGTCTTCATTGCATCCCATAGTAGTAGCATCAGTTTCAGTCAAATCAGCAGGAGAAACATGACATGGTGAACGGAGCCGCTGAAGAATGCTCGTACAATCAAGACAACTGTGAGTTTACCGGCTTGGGGATGTGGAAATGATCGCAAGGATTGGAAGGAGAATAAATGAGAAACCTGACAAACTCATTTCCAGTTTACACTCAGTAATAAACCACTGGAGGTGACGGCCGCTTCACAGTGTACTACGGCAAATGAAGATGGGAGCCACTACAAGAGCAGGCATTATCAAAAGAAAAAAGGCTTAAGAGTGCAGATATGATGTTGCAATTCTGCCAATTTCCCCAGTAGCCACTTGATGTAGTGCAGCTGAAAACATCCCCCTCGGTCCAAAAGCATCTTCCCCAGAGACGATAATGACAACGCAGACTCCTGTAGAAGTGTTGACAGGAGGCAACAACTGCAAAGACTGAATATGACCCCTATTTATCACCCACGTGAGATTTTATGTGCATTCAACTTTACAAAACCTTGAGAAAAGTGATTTTTAAAGAGTGAAAGCCATCAACCAAATAATGAATCTGCTCTGTTCAGCTTTAATAATTTATCTTACACATTCATTATAATTTCAGTGATATATTTCGGTTTAATATCTTTAGATTAAAGATGGGATCTTGTTGGGAAAAGGGTTCGATATTCAGCCCCCCGGCCCCAAGCCACACTCCAGAGTACTGGTGTGTGCTGTTTGACAATGTGCTCTAACAAAAACATTTACCGTATTTTCTGGATTATAAGTCGCACCAGCCATAAAATGCATAATAAAGAAGGAAAAGACATATATAAGTCACATTTTTGGGTAAATGTATTTGATAAAATCCAACACCAAGAACAGACATGTCATGTTGAAAGTCAATT
>JAPSES010000228.1:18498011-18511969 GCA_029822895.1 Maxillicosta whitleyi
CCCCCCCCCCCCCCCCCCCCCCCCCCCCCCCCCCCCCCCCCCCCCCCCCATACATAGACATATATGATATCCTGTTCTGAATTGTTATATTCCTGCTTTGTTTACAGAACATACTCTACACTACAGTCATATTCCACAACATACACTTTAATCTTAATTAACCCTGAAGCTTCATATAAACGTCAGAGCCTGAAAAGTGTCAATTACAGGAGAACGTGAGAACAGAAAAACAGACAAGAACACGTATTGACAAGTCAGACAGAGTGGAGACAAAACAGGAAGTTGAAGACCTTCAGCAAAATAAAACAGGAAATGACAAAACCAAAACGCCTTAAACTAACTTAACACAAACGCCAGCGCGTGACATGAAGAGGATCAGAGTCGACAGATCTGCACGAACTCTTTACTCGAAGCTTCAAGGACAGATGTTAGCGAAGCAGAACGCAACGCCGAGGTCTGACAACAAATGGGTCGATGTAAAGCCGTCTTAAAGTCACTGTCATGCACACATGTAAGCCTTGGGCTCCGGCGCAGCTGTGAGAATGCACTCATATCTGTCAGCGGCGCTTGGAAAAGAAGAATCCAGTTTGAGTAAAAGGATGTACGACAAGCCGAAGGGGTTGAAACCAGAGGCTCAGTGTCCATAAAGGGTCATCCAGAGGTCATCCATGTACCATATATTATATAACAGACTATCAGGCTCCAAAATCATGTCTTATTTATGTTAGCGTGTTCTTTTACAAGATCCAAGAATGAGTCTGGATTCGTGTCGGCCTCAAAGTTAATAGAATTTACTCTGATTACAATTAAAGCCCAGAACTGAATTCTATATTTATTCTCCCTAGGGGCGGAGTCACCTGTACAAATGGGTTGGGCTTTAAATTAGAACTAGAAGTAACTTTTTTCTCCATTTTTTTCTCTGTTTTAATATGAATTTTTTGAACATTTACATAGTTGAATTCACTTTTAGTTTACTGAGTTTTCATGAACGTCAACATGATCTGGGAATTAAACACAGGAAAATGCTTAATATACACCAAAAAAAAATAAATAAATAAAAATACAGAGGATAATATTATTTTAAAAAATTAAGAAAGGCAGAAATAGAGAACTGGGCCTGTTTGTGGACAGACTAACTTTGCTTAACATTTTTTTTTACTTGTCTGTTAGACTATTTTACATTACATTTAGCAGACGCTTTTATCCAAAGCGACTTCCAATAGAGGACATAAACATAGCATTTATAGATACAGGTGTACAGGAAATATACAGAATAATAGGTGCACCTCCCAACTGGGGTTAGTAGGGTTTTTTTTTTGTTGTTTTTCAGGTAGTTTCCCTCAAATAAGCATGAATCAAACACCTTCGGCGATAGAAATGACTATAAACGAACATATGGTCCCCCATGCTTGGTGGTTTACATCTAACTACCCCACTGTCCTACATCAGAGAGTTTTCTGTCACGTGCCTGGAACGTTACAAAGTCCTGAGTGGTGTTTTTTTACGCGGTCCGAACCCCGCCTGGAACGCAGCAGCGGTGTCCTCAGAAAACACAAACTATTCGCTCACACATACTTAGCGTCATTTGATCACTTACGAAACCACTCACCAACTCCTCAGAGTGGATGGCGTGTTGTTCATTATTCAGACGATACGTAACCCAACACTGCGCCTCATATCCATCATGTCAAAGGTGGGTGACACACACTGGACCAGATTTAATAAGAGGCTCATATTGGCACCAAATATCAATGCAAAACCGGTGCAAATACACCCGAGGACAGTGCGAACACTCTCCCCGGCCGACGTGGCTGTTTGTCTAACTGTGGGAGGAATAATTGAGTTTAAGCATTAGGTTGAGCAGTGGCAGACGATGTAATATGTAACAGGCGGAGGATAAAGGAGGAGGGAGAGTTCTTTTCTCCCCGTGGGCTGAATCTCCAGACTCCTTCGCTGCTTGAGCCACCATATTGATGAAATTAACGATCCTCTTCACCCGTCTTGCCCTCCATCCTCCAGCTCGTTCTGTCCTAAAGACATTAGGCCACTTCAGGAGCATTATTCAGATTGTTTATCACTCTCAGCTCCAATTGAAATGAAGTGGATTCTGTTGCACTGACGGTTTCTGCACAGATCAGGATCTCACTTTTTCACTGCATCACCTTGTATCTCAATATTTACCAGCTTGGGTCGTCTATCGAAGTTTTTATAATGACTGATTTTTGAGCCAGACCCTGTGATTGCACTCTTTGGAACCTCCTCTTCCACTCTGTATTTAACTAAAGCAGTGGTTCCCAGCCTTTTTTTTTTTTTTTTTTGGCTCATTAACCCATTTTAACAAATTTCTTACAAACCCTTTTTTTTTTTTTTTTTTGTACCTTAATTCCAGCACAAAAATCTGGAAAATGGTACAAGTGAAAATTATCTCTGTAACATTTCTAAAGTAAGATGTCTAAGAATAATTTTTAAATCTCACTGAAAAGTTTCTCATTAGGTCAGGGTTGTCAAATTTTATTTATTTTTATTTATCTATTTTAGTTCAGAATCAGAGGCCAATTACAGCCTAATATGGTATGAAGTGGGTGGGACCAGTAAGACAATGTCAATCACAGGACAAGAAATTCTGTAATAAAATTATTCACATCTATGAATTTACCTCAAACATAACATGAAAGTTAAAGTAAAATAAGTGTGACGTTAACAATATTATATTGTTAGTTTAGTTTATCATTTATACACGTGAATTGCAACTTACAGATCACAGTGGATCTATAAATACACAAAACATTAAATAACAGGCAGAATATTATTATAATCCCACATACGTCTCTTAAGAATAAGCTGAAATATCTTATTTTTTTAAATAAAAGGCTAGTTTGCAAATGAGGCTAATGATGTTCATTTTTTCTTCTGTTAATGTAATTATAGATATATTTTCTTTCATTCAGACAAGGTATAGTTTTTTTTTTTTCAATGAGTTGCCTGTTTATATTCTCCTGAGATCATTTTTGTTCAGACAAGAGTTTGATAGCTTTACTTTAAAAAAAAAAAATCACTGAAAAATACATTCTTTAAAATAAATAAATAAATAAAGACTATATCTGAAAAAACTGTTGCATCATGTCGTTTTCAATCAAGGCAATTATTTAATGTAAAATGCTCTTCTTGGGTCTCAGGAGGATATAACCATAAAAATCCAATAAGTGAAAGTAATCAGATTATTGTAAGAATCTGATACGACACTGATAATGTGTTAATAAAAAACCCTGGTTTACATATTTCAGCCCATTATTGGATTTATTCCAGAGCATGTGATAATATGTTCACACTTCCTGCTATGGTTTTCCACTCACATTTGACCCGATCACTACAGTTTAGTTGTTTATACACAAAAGAATGAAAGAAAACAGATGAACAGGTTCACATGCATGAAGATATCAGAGCGTTGGCAATAAATCCAGGTGTGTAAATTCAATTTGTCCAAATCAGATTACTGCTGTTATCTGATAAAATACATGACATTATGGTGTTGACATGATCACTGAAATAATGTGATAACTGCAGAAATCAGATGATCACGTTTTTAGTGTGCATGGGAACAGATGAGAGGTTTTTTTTTTTATTGATCCCCTTTGAATTATGCATCAGTGACACATCAAACTGTAAAAATATGTAAATAAGACACACATGTCAACAGAACTGTCTCTGTCCACCACCTGTCTGCAGACACCTCTGGAGATTCAGCATGATCACACTGGATCCATTTTCAGCTCTTTTTGTAGTTTTGCGCCTTTTTCACACAGACTGCCCCCCACCTCCCACCCACCCCCCATATTGCATATTCATTGCGGTAACTGGATGCAGATGCATAATTTTGTACCTTTTGAAAGACACAACCTGTAGTGCGCGCTGTTAGTAAATCAGTTTGTAATTTTTTTTTTTTTTTTACGTGTGCAATAAGTTTGCACTTGTTTTTATACATGCAAACCTTTAGTAGATCTGCCCCAAAAAGTATTTAAAAAATGTCACACAAAAATGAGTCCAGTGTCACAATGTGCAGAACAGGTTGTACCGACTGTAATGTTAAGTGCATCGTCCTGTGTGGGTTCCGTTACTATTTACTTTTGCGTCCGTTTCCACTCCATGGTACCAGCTCTACTTGACTCGACTCGACTCTTCTCAGTATCCCTGTGGTTCTTTTCCACTTACATGGGACCATCGCGACTCAGCTCGACTTGTTACTCTGACGCGGCGCGTTACTTCCATGTCGTCTGCTCAGAGTTGCCGAAAACTCGCTCGTTGCGTGTTTTCTCGTCTGAATTTTTACGTTCGCCACCAAAAACTGAATCTACGTTCCGTCTATGATGTAGTTTTGTTCTGTCATCATGTGGATTCATGGATCACTATTCACTGTCTACTTCTGCATCTGATTTATGTAAATCGGTCACAGAAAAAACGGTCACAATCAGTGTCTGCAGTGTTGTGATGTCACGTTTTGGTGTCGGTCCAAACATTATGGAACCTCGGCTGAGGCGGTACTAAAAAACTAGTATCGGGTCCCGGATTCCAGGTCCTTTTTCATAATGGAAAAGCAAAAGAGCCGTGTAGAGTCGAGTAGAGTCAACTAGAGTAGAGCCGGTACCATGTGGTGGAAAAGTGCCATTAGCAGCACAGTACAGTTCTATTGTATTATTATTATTATTTCATTCATGTCATGTTAAATATAAATGTACTCCATGATGTGGTACAACACTGGAAGAATCAAAAGTACAGTTCCATAATGGGTGAAGTCCTGTGCACCCAGTAGATATCGTTTTGTCAGGACTTCAGACTGGACAGATGGACATTTAAAAGTGCGTGAAAAATCCACAGTAACATCCTTGAAATATCTCAAGGGCAACGCACGGTGATATCAGCATGTTGGAATTAGATCAAAAACACTTCCACGCCACTAAGGCCATGAAATGCAGGAGGGGAATCCATTCATTTGATGCTGATAACACAGACGGATACTCGCAGCCATTCATGTAGATTAATTTCGTCACATCCATTGTTAATGAGCGGAGATTGGGGAGAAGCCGTGATTATCAAATGAGCTTAGTGTATTTAGCTGGGACTAATCCCTGGCTTTTCTTGTTTGTGGGATTTGATGAGAAAGACAGCGGTGAGTCAGCTGGAGAGGTGACAGAACAACTGGATTTACACAGTGGATCGACATGAAGGGCACAGCTGAAACCGAGCTGAAATGCAGATTAAACCGGTTTTCGGATCCCCGCCGGGCTCCGTCATCAGCGCCGATAGAGTAGTCACAACCAGAACACGATGCGATTCAACACCTGTGTTTTGAGCCAAAGCAGCATCACGTACAGCGGAAGGAAGATGCAGTAAGAAGTAAATTTGAGCAGATGACTAAAAATGGTGTAGATATGTTTATTTCTAGATTTCTTCTTCGTCTTCTTTTGGCTTTTCCCATCAGAGGAAACCACAGCGAATCAATTGCCTCCATCTAACCCTACATCCTCTTCTCTCACACCGACTACCTTCATGTCCTCTTCGACTACATCCATCCATGCTTATTTCTAGATTTAACTATCTTAATATAAGACATCTTAGTGAAATTATCTTGCTGTACAGACAGATATTTCACCCTTTTTGAGTATCTACTTTACATTTTTTTTTTCTTTTTTTGCAGTGTAGGGAAAACAATTTGTGAAACAATGGTGATTTGGCAAGATGCTTTGGTCACGTACAGCTTAGACTTCTGTGTCTGGTCCAAGCTAAGACACCATCTATGGCAGTAACAGACCTCAAATGTCCAGTGATGTGGTTGGATGACGTGTGAAAGCAATTATAAATAATCATTTCTTTCGGCTTTTTCCCTTTCGGGGTCGCCACAGTGAATCACGTTTGCATGTTTATTTGGCAATGGTATATAGACCTATATAAATACATCTTTGAAATAAACTATGGGCAGAAATATCTTTGACAAATACAAGACTGTATTGTCATGATTTCTCCATAACACATCAAACATGTGACGCCTGGAGTAGAAAGAGTGCGACTTTTAATGTAATTTTGTGTTTTAGTTTAGCAAAAATATCTGCTGTTTCTAGTGCGTCTGTACTTTGCATTTTATTCGAGAAAGAAAAAAAAGTTTGCCATAAAACTGGATTGTGAACATGATTAAAAACCCTGTTGTGTGATCTTTAGGTGCGATCACCCACAGGGGAACGGACGGACCTTCTGATGATAATGACGACGACACCTTGTGGAATCTTGGGATCATTTCTACACCATGTTTTCACACTGTTTAATTACCACATAGGGTACTTTCGACGCCTCTTACTGTACATGTAAACGTATCCTCCTCGGTCCGATGTTGCCAGGCCAGATGGGCCACCGAGGAGCCGTCGTGTTGTCGTCACGCTGCTAAATGTACAGTACGTGGCAGTAGACTAGTGCCTTTCATTGCCGTTCATTTGGAGCCGTTCTCCTCCATCTGGTGCCGCAGCCTCCAGGGTGTCACCTCGTCACAGTCGAGCTGTTTGATTGGCTGTTTGGAGGTGATGGACAGTCTTACAGCTGAGCAGGTGGCACCCCCGCTGCACCGGTAAAGCAGCTACAGCTTCCTCACAATGTGTCGGTGTTTTGTTTCTGTGCAGCGTTCAAGCAGGATGTTTTCTGTAGCTTTAACTGAAGGCTCTGGACATTGGTTTACTGCACTTTTCAGTGTTTTAGGTTGCGATCGAATGTCAGAATCTTACACATTTGCTTTTAAGATTGGTCTGATTTTAGTGTCGCTCGTCCGTTTTAGAATCCAGTTTCAAATCCTTCCCTGGTTCTGCACCGTCCTCCCTTTCTTTTCCTCCTTCGTACATATACACACCTTGTCACTCGCTCACATCAGCTGCTCTATGATGGTGCCCAGAACAACGTGGAAACTCCGATGGGATCGGGCCTTTGCTGCTGCTGGTTCCTTCCACTTCCTCTTTACCTGTTTTTAAATCACTTCTTAAAACCCACATGTTCTCCTTGACCTTTTGACATTTGTGCAATGTTAATATTTTGTTCTGTTTTTATATTTAAACTTGTTTGATGGATTTGACTTTAATGTTTTTAATGCTCATTCTTCTGTACAGCGCTTTGAAACAACCACAGTGGACCAAAGTGCGTTATGAATAAAGCTGGATTGGATAAGATAAAAAAGTCCACATTTGTATACCATCTGTTTTTCCTGCTTGCGGGGGTTGACTGGGCAGCGACACATTCGCATGTTGATTGGCTTGATTTTACGTCGGATGCCCTTTCTGACACAACCAGGTTTGGGAACGGTAGAATGAGGATTGGGCCCTCTTGTGGCTACATTGGGAAGTTTTAGTGTAAAGAGCCTTTCCCAAGGGTCCACCTGGGTCTGGACCCGGCCATCTTCCGCACCAAAGTCAGCGGCATTAACCACTAAGCTTCCCAGTCACGATAAGATAAGATAAGATAGAACCTTAATAGATGACTGATGATGTGATGATGTGTTCACATGTCTAAAGGCAGCTGCAGCTGATCCAGAATGAGTCCAGACCAATACCAATTCACTTCCTGTGAGTCAAAGGATAGGGTTCAAAATCTTCCTTCTGGTTTATAAAGCACTGAACCTCCTTGGACACAAACCCATCCTGGACTTGTTAGACTCTGAAGCATCCAGAACCCTGAGGTCATCAGGGACAGGTTTACTGTGTGTTCCAACATTAGAACCAAACAAAGTGAAGCGGTGTTCAGTTGTTCTGCTCACTGAAATCAGACTGAAATTATTTATTATTATTTAACTGAAACTATTAAATAATGTCTTTTTAATTAACTTCAAAAATCACATTTTATCGTTGATGATTTTAATTAAATTTTTTTTAGATTTAAATTTTGTCTTTTTTTATGCCTCTTTTGTGATGCTTTTATGTCTCATCTAAAGGATGTTGAATTGTCCTGTACATGACATGTGTTATACAAATAAACTTGTCTTGCCTATTGTCGGTAAAAACAGAAATCTGGTTCACGTATCTGCAAAATATGCCCTGCAGGACACTCAATGGTTTACACCTGGATTTGATGTTTCAGGTGCAGCTTCATTACACAAACACATAACAGACATGAGTGAAATAGGGTGTGATGCCATGTCAATGTTTTTTCTGTCCACATGGATACACACAAACTGGAGTTTTGTGTTAAAAATCTCCGTTTGACCTCCACTTAACCTAAAACATGGTTAATGTGTGGACAAGAGCCATGGCAAAATTATTAGAGCATCAAAAGTCATCAAAAGCAATGGTTATACAATCATGTACTAACTCGTGTGTATGTCATGTGGCTAAAACAGTCAGAAAAAAACATGGAATGAACAAAAGCACTGTTTTTATCAGTACAATGCCATAGATATTGATGTAAGAATTGAAGTGATTTTGGTTTTTATCAAGAAAATAGCTTAATATAAGCTCTGAAATTAAACTAATATGAGCTATTTTTTGTTGTTATCATTATATTTTTCCAAATAAATATACCTTTAGCTGTACCAGGCATTAAAATGAACAAAAAACTGAAGAAAACAAGGGGTGGTCTAATAATTTTTTCCACGACTGCATAAACAAAAACAACCAACATTCAGCTTTTGTTTTTCAATTTGTTCCTCCGGCAGCAGGGCACTTACAGTAAACTTTACAGCTGAAATAAACAGGTTTGCAGCCTGGTCCAGAAACAATTTTCCTCCTTGACAACTGTAACAGGGTTGAATGTTTATATAACTTACCTGTTTATAGTATAATGTTATACATAATGAGGGCAGTAGCTGCTGTGATGGACAGGTGAGTGCCATTCCCGCTGTGTGGGCTCTGAATGCTAGCATTAGCTTAGCGGCTGAATCCGACATTTAGCTGTTGTTTTAGGAACATATATTTTTCTACCTGACAGGCAGCTCTGCCATGGTTTTGTTTCTGGAGTTACACTAACAAGACAGTGGATTCTCATGACATTTACCTTAGCTGCATTAGCTAGCGTTAGCATTAATTCATGTTGGATTATATGGTCTGCCGGCTAGCATGCTAATTAGCACTGATAGTTGTGATTTGTTCAATTGAATTCAATTTTAACTTATATAGAGCCTAATTTTACAACAAAGTCGCCTCACAGCTCTTTATAGAAATTGTTGAATTGATTAAAAATAATTTAAAAAAAAACAATAAAAATAAGCAAACAGTCAAGTATTCATAAGTAAACAGTGTGTAAATACATTTTAACTTCAACATTACTGCAATTAAATACACACTTGTTAATATTTACTAAGGAGCTAAAATGATTAGTGGTTGTTTACATTATACTATTAGTGGACGTCAGGTATAGCCTACTTTTCCAGTTTCATCAACTTTTTGTCAAAAAACAAAATGAGAATGGTCATACTGCTTCATCTCAGAAAATAATGTCACTGCAGTTCATACAAAATGTATACACAGCCTATGTCAGGTACAGAATTCTAGGTACTGGACCAAGTTTATTAGTGTTAATAAACACAATCAAGGAAATGATGACAACTAGAACTAAAAAAAAACAAAAACATTTTCGTTACTAAAATAAATAATAATTAAATGAAACCACGTTCTGTGCTTCCAAAACTAACTAAAACATGTAAAAATTCTGGCTAAGAATTGGTTTGTTTTTCTTAATGTCGGATTGATATGAAATTGATTTATTTCGCACAAGCAATTTTAGCTGGTGACACCATATGGCACTTCAGTCTGTCACTGCTCGTCCCCACTTTACCTGGAAACATGGAGACAAACGCTGGGAGGAACCAAGAGTCCAGGATGGGATTTATTTGAATATGATGGCAAGGAAGATAAAAGATATGAACAAACTAAAACTAAACATTTAGAAAAAAGCAAAAACTAATAAAAACTAGTAAGCCTGCTTTAAAAATTAATTAAAACTAGCTGAATTTGAGGGGAAAAAACGAGATAAATCCAAACTATAATGAAAAATCTGGAACCATTCTAACCTGGGACTGGGCATCATCCTATCACCATCAGGTTGCTTTAGGTGTTGCATCATCTCACAGCTAGACGAGAATTATATTTCGTATTCGCCTCTTCGAATAACGTTTCACTCATTCTGAACATGCGGGATAAAACATGTCATTAACAGCAATTTCAGAGACGCGGTCCATTAAGTCCTTCCACTAAAACTACATTGGACATTTACTTTTCACTCTGAAAAACATTATGTGTCATTTTACGGAACGATTTTCTGAAACCGAACAACAACAAAAAAAAAAAAGTCAGAAGTCTACTTTCCTCTTCATCTACTTGAATTATAAAAACACAGGAAAGGTTATTATTACATTTTTAAAGCCCACAGAAGCTTTAACTCTTGACCAGAAGCAGTTTCTCCAGTTGTGTATGGCGTTGGACTGGCTGGTCTGCATCAAACACCTTATTTAATTGGGCTTATATTTAAGACCCGAAAAGTAACTGAACGAAATGAGCAAAGTTTCTTAGACAGCTCAGGTGTGAACGTAACCTCAGGTGATTTTGACTTGAGCTCTGGATTAAAAGGCTCCGCATTCACTGGTCGAAGTGCAGTCATGTACAAAACCCGTAATGAAATGTCGCACCTTTGGAAACATTTGGAAAGTCTTTGTTGTTGAATGTTGTGACCTGCAGCCGATGAGTCAGAGCCTATTAGTGGGAATGTGAAACGCAACGTCGGCATAAAGTCGCTTTTTTTTTTTTTTTTTTTTCCTGGAAAACAAAAACAGTGTTGAGGCTGAAACACATGATTTGAGATAGTGATGTTTTTTCCTTTTCTTTTTTTGGAATCTCCTCAAGCTTTGACTTGGCAGATAATAGCTTTCTGGGGACTTGTATGAGGAACAGAGGACGCTAATGAATTCCTGTATCACATCTGCTGAGGAGCTCTCCACATGCCAAGTATTTACAGGAGGCTGATGGAGAGCTGCAACACCCTCACACATTAATTGTTGACGCTGCCAGTTCTCTATGATGTGATGGACACTGCAGATTACTTTTTTTTTTTTTTTTTTTTAGAAAATGAAAAATGGAGTATTCTCTAATGGTCATCACAGTGATTGCTTGTCATTTCCATGTAAATAATTCTTTGTCATTTTACTCTTTTTTTTCACTTAAGCTTTCATTGAAATTTTATAAACACAATCACCAAAAACAACAAAAAAGTAAACAAATAAACCTTCCTTGGGAACGGTGCGTGACGACACAATGGCTTCTGTTTTGTCTGCACTGAGCTGGAGACGGAGCAGATTAGTTCTTTACTTCATGTTTACAAAAAGATGGGGTCATGTGATTCACCTTTTAATGCAATAAGCGTTCAGAACGGGTCATCTACATGTATCTTTTTCTGATTTTTTTTTGTCATTCATGTTTAATTTATTGATTAATTGTAATCGATATCGACTGTAGTTTTTTCAAGTTTTTTTTTTGTTTGTTTTTTAAGATATTTTCATGTTTGTAAAATAAGTTCCGTTCCTACGATGTCGACGTATCCCGAATTTCTGCGCAAGTCAGAATTAACACTTTAGTACCCCTAAATACCCCCTAAATCTCTAAATCCATCCATCCATCCATCCCAAACAGGCTGAGACAAACTGGCAACGAGACACTGACAAGACAGGGTTTGTATACACTGGAAAAAGGGTAGACAAGACACAGGTGCAGAACATTAGGGCGGAGTCCGGTAATCAAACAAGTGGGAAAAGCAGGGAACAGGAAGTAAAGATATCGGGCATCACACAGGAGGGAATATACAAAATAAAACAGAAAATGACAGGACAGAACACTAATGACATGAAATGTGTTATACAAATAAACTTGCCTTGCCTTTCTGTTGTGTATTTTCAACCTCCTACGCTACTTTTAAACCAGTCATCATCTGTCATTTCCACATCAAGCTCCTCCTCCTGTTTTTCTTTGCTATAATTGGATGAGGTTTTATCATGTATGTTGTTATTTTACTCTTTATAACTCATTTCGTCTTTGATATCCCCTGTCATTTACAACGATCACGGGTAAATATGACTAATTTTCACGTGTTTCTCTTTAAGAAAATAAAAAGTGTTTCTGTCACCGGAAGCAAAGACAGTCATATTTCACTTAATTTCATTTGACTGAGTGGAAGCAGCTAGCTCAAGTGGCGGTTTCACAGATAATCTCTGAACGTACATTACCTATTCCTTTGAAATGACGTCCATTTATATCATGATGAGGAGACAGACAGCTCTGTGTTGTATGTTCCCATGTTCACTCCATCATTCCGACAGATCATTAGCCCCATAATTCCTTCTGATCAGCCTGGAAAATGAGCAGAGGAAGAAAATAAGGGCTACAGATGACAACAAGGAGGGGATTAGGAAAATGTGGAGCCATTATTTCGACTTGAAGGAAAGAAAGTAAAATCAAAATTACTGTTTGGAGTTTCATTTGCTCCAGGATGCAGTCATATCAATGTCTTCCTTTATGTATTTTAGAAGAAATGGCAACGTCAGACCCTTATAATAAGGAAAAGATCTGACTGATATACTGTATAAGAAACTGAAAAATGACAAAACAAAAAAAAAATGAAATAACTATAAAAAGAGACCATGTGGATGTGGACAGGTGTTTAGATCAGCACTGATGTTGATCTGATCTTATTAAATACATCTTCCTCTCACTTTACATGTGTTTTCTGGGATGTTGTTGTTGTTGTTTTTCACCATTTATGGACAAGGAACCGAATATGGTAACTTCACTAACCTTGATTTTCTATATAATAATTTTTTTTTCTTATAATTCCGTAAAAATAATAAAGTCTTATGTTCTCCCATAACACACTAAGGTCAAAATTGTGAATTAAAGAAAAAACAACAACAACAACAGTGGTGTGATGGCACAGTGAGGCGGTAGCATCACATGTAGATAAACTGTACTTTTAATCCCATTATTATTTATTTATTTACTTATTTGTTCTGATTACCCACCATTTTCCTACTGTTTTTCCCCTCTCCTTTTTTCTTTCTTTCTCATTTTCTTTCTTTTTCATTCTTTCATTTAGTTTCAGTTACCCAATTGTAATTTTTGGTCATATCACCCCCCCATCCTCCTCCTACAATCATAATATTTGGCTAAAATTACCCAAATGTAAATAAAGTTGTGGAAAATGTAGGAGCCAGTGTTTTTTTTGTTTTGTTTTTTTTTTTTAAATAAAAACTTGATAAAGACTCGGCCCTCTCACTATTATAAAACGCTGCTTTTTAATGCGTAAGTATAATTTGTATGCTTTCAAACCACAACGATACATCACATTAGCACTTCTATTCACATATACATTCCAAATAGCATAATAATAAGGCTGCATGTTATTCCAGGTTTTACATTCATGCTCACCATGAATCCAAGAGGATGCTATGGTTACCGTGGCTTTATTAACACAAGGCTGTACATGTAGAGTACAGTAGGGCCCCTGGTGGTAATAAGTCTTCTATATGGTGGTCTCTGTCACATGCAATAAGGGTATGTAATGAGGATATACTGATACTCTGCTGTTAGTTTTCACTGTCTATAAAACATGTGGATTCCAGGTCATGTTAGATGCTGGTCTACATAAGAGTCTGAGAACTGAAGCTTTTTTTTAACTTGGTGTGATCATCGGAACATCTTCATCTCCTGCGTATCTTGATGATAGTAATAGTTTTAATCGTCATAAGCCCAAACATCCACCAGTGTCTAAAAACATCTATACAGGTAGTCCTGGGGTTACGAATGAGTTCCGTTCCTACACTGTCGATGTAACACGAATTTCCACACAAGTCGGAATTCACCCTTTAGAACCCCTAAATACCCCCTAAATCTCTAAATAACTATCCAAATACATGAATTATACTTCATATTAATAAAATAAAGTAAAAAATAAGA
>JAPSES010000228.1:18579371-18591035 GCA_029822895.1 Maxillicosta whitleyi
TAAATAAATAAATAAAGCAGCAAAATAACTAATAAATATAAAGTTTTTGCCTATAATATATATTTACATAATTGTAAAATGTTTATTACCATTAAAGTTGGGCCACATTTCTGTTTGAAGCAAAAAACAAACAAGTTTTAGAGTTTAGTGTCACTTCAATACACGTTCAAAAGTGTGGCATCCCATTTTAGATGAACACAGGTTTCATGTTATAATATTAATTCAGACAAAAAAGTTAGATGAACATAATCAGTGCCTGAATGTCCAGGTGTGGATGTGACGGGTAGTTCAGGGACATCTGTACACCTCAGTGTCGGACTATATTTATGCATAACCACATGAGGATCTGAGAATAGTAGTTTGTGAACTGGTTTTACTCCAACACAGGCCTGCCTAAAAATCAATATCCATTTACACATAAGCTGCATTTAGAATATGTTTTTATTGCGTTTTGTTGCATCATAGAGTCTTTTCCCACAGAGATGAAGACTTGAAGTGCGCTTAAATGTCCTGACCAAAAGAGAAACTCTGCAGCCAGAGCTGTTTCAATATATTATGTCAGATTAAAACTGACAAAGCAACTAGTCAAAGTAATTTTATGAAGAAAAAAACACCTGAGTGAGTGAAACAGTTAATCATTTAACTGACTTATTATTCTGGGTTTTTAATGCCATGACCGTCTCATGAGGTTTTTCCTATTTAGTTTATTTTTTATTTTAGAACGCCTTTATTGTCATTACATTACACACATGTACAATGAAATTAACAGTTACACAGTGGGCGGCTGCTGCCATGCTGAATTTAGGGTTCAGTGTCTTGCTCAAGGACACTTCGACACATGGACAGAGCCAGGGTTTGAACCACCAACCCTTCAGTCATTGGACAACCTGCTCTACAAACTGTTAACTGTTAATGACTGAAGTCTCATTTCAGCGCCCCAAAGTAACTGAACTCATCTTAAACCGGATTCATGGTCACTACTTGGACAGCCCGGCGTTGGTCTGTACTTATTGCTATCAGTGTATTTGGCGTCTGATCAACATTCATCTCAGTAGGATACAGTACAGTTGTTCTTTAACAGGAAATGCCTATTGGAAGATATTGACACAACTCCGCCCTGTGGAGTTTCATCTCTATTACCAGCACTACTGCCACATTCTGATTTGGACAGGAAACTACAACACTTTGTCAAAGCGACGCCTCAAAACTGTACACTGGAGTGTGCGATCACACAACACTGTTGTCAGATGTATATATGAGGCATATCTATGTGACAGAGCGGTGCACGACCATGAATCCAGCTTCACACATATCAAAAAGCAGTTTTCCCTCCAGTATTCGTCTCCATGCTTCACTCACCTGCTGCACATTGAACAATCAATACAACATATGAACCACCTGTCTTCCCTCCATGTTTGCTGCCGTCTTTCATCTTTGATATGAAATGCTTTCAGACAGGTAGGTTAGCTTGTTTTTTTTTTTTTTTTTAAATTAAATGCGTTCTAAATGCAGACAAAACTCCTTTTGCATCACCTTAGTTCTCATGATAAAAGTTAGATGTACTAACCAGTGGCATGGACTGGACAAAAACAAAAAAGTGCCTTAAGTGCAGTGAAAGCTGAGTTTTTCCAGTTTTTTTGGGCACAAACAGCTGATAGGAGCTCATGCTACACGTCTGCTGCTCTGAGCCTCAATGACTAGATCTGTGATTCTATGTGTGAGTGTTTAAGCTAAATAAAGTTTTCCTCTCCAAGTGTCCACCTTAAATATTACTGAGCATGACCATAAAAGTTCTTTGACACAAATCAGTGAATGACGTAATGAACCAGAAGTTAATTTTAAAGGCAGATATTCTGGCTGCTGGTAGAGCTCAACTGATGAACCATTAAAAAGGAGTAAAGATGACGGTCATATTGGTTGTAGTCCTGGTAAATGGTTTAAAGGAATGATATTTTGGTTTTTGTCTGAGCTGTTCATCAGAAGTCTTGACCATATATGAGCAAATGTTGTGACGCAACTAGTTATGAAATATAACAAATGAAGATGGAATTGAAAAAGGTTGTAGAAATCCACTTAATTTTTTTTGCCAAAATGAAAATAAAAGATAGTTTTTCAGCACCTGGAGGGTTCACATTCACACTCTATGAACTATTAGGGTCCAAATACACAAATAAATGAATCACAGACTAATAATAAAAGTGGATTTCGATAAATATGACCCTTTAAAAAGATACTAATTTGTTGAAATTTGCTCCCTGTGCGACATATAGAAGTATAAGTCTTAGGCCACGGTGCATGTTCTATGTTTGTGTTCACATTAACCAGAAAAGTCCTGCATTCTACACACTATTCAGAACCAAAAAAACAACAACTACAGCCTAGAAACACAAGAGGAAATCAAAGCAGCCAGTTTAAAGAGCGTATTTATCTGCTCTACTGAAAGCTGCTAATGTGAGCATGTCTGAATGAATAGCTTAGGATCTAATTTGCTTTAATTCCAAGGCCAGTAGAATTTTATTATTAGCCAAGTACACTTCATTGGGTTAAATGTTAAGGGGAAAAAAAAAAAGACAAAACCCCATCAGGGCTGTCATTAAACCACAGCATTGTGGCTTCTGTGGAAACAGCTGGGGACATGTGTTTATAGGAACAGAATGGAAATGCCCAGAAGCTAGAAAGAAAATGCGAAATAAAGTAAGTCATACTTGTTCTTTTTCATTTAGGTAATATAAACAAAAATACACTTTACAATCAGAAATGTAACAGGTGCGGGTAAACTCAGTCATGTATCTTTAAAAGTAGGTCTATAACCATGATGGGATGTAATTTGGAGACACGGCACCACAGTGAAGGTACAGTAATTAACCCCTGGAGACATAATAACATGCGTCTGTGGCTCAGTTGATGGATCGTCCAATGACCAAAGGGTCAGCGGTTGAAATGGCTCTGACTGTCCACATGTAGGACCAGTAGGGCCTGGCAGCGGCCCGCATGAATGGGTCAATATGAGACTGTAATGCACTTTGGGCACCATGAAAATGCACTATATAAGTGCAGTCCATTTACCATTTAATCGCCAACTGGCCGTGAAAATGTTCAGTAACGTCTGAAGCACTAATCCCATCAATACGTGTAACGATTCAGGTAAAATACAGTTTGAACGTCCAAATTTGTCTTATTTGATGACCGTAAAAAGATGACTCTGAAGTGAATGTGGAGAAACAGTCGTCTACAATCCAGATTCATCACTAAAACCCATGATCTTGGATAAACAGCGATGGTACACGTTTGGTTTCTCATAATTTTATGATACATTTTGCAGTAAAAGTCTTTTTTCTTTTTTGTGGTCTTATATGTGCCTTGTAAATTAATTCTGAGCTTTTATGAACATCTATATGGTCCATAAGTAGGAAAAGTTTATTATATAATACATATTTACAGAAGATTATTTGATCTTCAGATGCCCCCATGGTTGTAGTTTGCACTTTCACTTCCATATATTTGAAGATATTTCACTTATTCAGTAATTCTGAGGCCAAATAAGGGTTGAAATTTTATAGACATGGTGGTTGCTCTAGGGGTTTTGTCAAATTTCCATAAATATTGTAATAAAACTCCATGTCCTGCAATGTGGATGCCTTTAACTACTAATTTGCTTCCTCAAATATGGTTTGTATACTTTGTGATTTGCTTCAAATTCATATACGTTACCTTGGGGGGGAATATAAACTGATTTAAATGCTTTTATTTATTTATTCCACACAGTGAAACAGTGAATAGGATAAAGTTGGTATAAGTTTATGGTCGACACCTTCAATGGCTTTTATGGAACTCAAAAGATACATAGAGTAAAATATCATCATGAAACGTATAAGTGCCTTTAAAGTAACAGTAGAATTATTATGTTGTACTATGTCATGTAGACTATCACTGTATGGTATGTTGTTGGGCAGTTCAGGTGATGGCAAATGGAATTTTCCATTGTTTTAGTCATATGACTGACGGCAGCCCATAAACCCATTAACCCATAAAGACCCAGTGCTACTTATGACAGTTCACAAATGGATTTCTCTCAATATTAACCTATTCTTTAACCGACTTATCACAGTTTATTTTGTATTTCTTCAGTGACTTTATTACTTCAGTGAAATTTTTCCAATTTTTCTATTGTCATGTTGAAAATCAAGGTCAATGAAGTTACCATATTTGATTCTTTGCCTGTATGTGGCAAAAAAAAAAAAAAAAAAAAATCTAAAAATGAAAGAAATGCAATGTCAAAGGAACATGCATTTTAGAACATTAGACCAACATAAGTGCTGATCCAGACACCTGTCCACATGATCCCTGTTAACATCATTCAGTACATTAGTACCATTACTTTATCATTCCTTCCATTAGTACCATTACTTCATGGTACCTAACAAAGCAAGTTCACTCACTGTCCATGCACAGGTCACCCTGTAGACCACATTGGACCTCAGATTGTTGACTCACTGGAACTGTCTTATAAATAAATTAAAAGTAGTCATTTGCCCGAAAAAGGGTTAAGGTCATATCTCCATCCAAACACTGTCTAATCAAGATTATGTCTAAACGGTCAGCCTTCAATTCTCAGTTCAGATAAGGTCCCAGGACAATAGTTCAATAGAATACATCAAACCAACATCAAAACGTCCAATACCAAACAAACACCGTGATCTATAACCGACTGAGGTAGTTACAGTGGTTTCTCCAGACATTTGGAGATTTAGAGGTTTCAATCTAGTCCAGATCAATTCAGGCTCATTGGGTGGGTCACTGCTGTCCTGCTCCATTTCCAGAACACAGTGTTCAGATGCAGGAAGTTAATAGCTCGTATCAATCACCGCCAAAATCAGTTCCATGGCACAGTCATTGATTGTCAGTCAGCAGCAGGATGAATGGCATTTCGGGAATGTTGAGAAGACCAAGCCAACACGGTTGTGTGGCTGAGGAGTGAAACGTCTGGGAGCGCTCACAGGACTGAAAGCTTTATTGCTGAATGTGTCTTCAATCAATGACCCTAAATTTACTGCAACGCTGATACAGGATGGTGTACGCCAAACAGAAACCTCCATAAAAACAACTTATACGTCAATACAGACACATTATGGTGATAAAGTTGCCAGAGTTATGATTGTTTTTAGAATATTATGGAGTTTTTTTTCTGTGTTTTAGGGTGCTTCCACACTACGTACTCAAGTCCGTACCGTACTTGGATACGTTCACACCTTTCCCGCAGAAGTTACATTCACAAGCACATACCTGAGTACGAGTGGGTGTTACAGGGCTGAAACAGTAGGTGTCGGCGTGGAAGGAATTCTATCGCCATCCAACAAATGCAGAAGTCAGAAAAAGACAAACTCTTATGTCATCCATCGAGCAAATGTTCTGTTTGTTTGTCTACAATGGTGATAATACTAGTCTGTTAGACTGTTTGACGCAAAGGAAGAGCCACCTTCTTTGTCTCCGATATGACCCAGTGGTTTGGTCAATAAGGCGAGCCTGTGCCGTGTGTTTCTGAGGCTTTTTCAGGAGACAATAGGGACGCCGTTGATGGTCTTGTGGGCACATCGGACACATATTGCTTTCATACCGTACTGTTCTAGAGTCCACACAGTCTGGACCCAGAACTACCTTTTCAGCCGGACTTTGGTAGGGAACATTTGCATTCATTCATTGATTCATACTCTGATTACAGACACAGGTACGCAGTGTGAAAGCACCCTTATCTTCTGTATAAATATGAGGGAAGGTTCATCAATGTTGCGTACTTTCATCATTTGTATTTGAAAATTGCTTTTGTGCATCTGTGTTGCTCATTATGCCATTTACTATCATTTCATTCCCGGAAAAAAAGAACTTGAAACACATTCAATATTTTTCCCAGCAAACTGCTCGACAAACTCCTCGACTCCTCTCCTGTCAATGTGCAAACTCAATCAGTTACAAGTGCCACTTTTAGATGCTGCGGGGGCTGGGGGTTATGTCACCCTTTTGCAGTTGATTTGGTTTTAATTTAAGCTTAATGAGAAAAACTGTCAAGATGGTTAAATGAAAACATACATGTAGTGTATGATTAAGCACTTTTCCTGTCAACAATGAACCATTTACATTTCTCGTCAAATGGAGCCAAGTAGTGCTAATGTTTATCACCGATGCTAATGCTAGATACTGTATGTGTTAAGATGGGCAAAATACAGGGATAATGTAGTTACTTGACCTTGAACAAAAACAAAAAGTACAGTTCTATTTAGTGTCCATGTTGTTGAGTGGTTCATTGTAGCTTTTCTATTTCAATTACAACTGCCAGTTTTAGATGCATGTAGCTTTCACAAGCAGGAAAAAAAAAAAAAACAGTACTGCCTTGCTGCTTTTGCTTATTTTCAGAATGTATCGACACATTACTTTATCATTTTTGTTTTGCAAGTTATTTCATATTCTTTGTTAGTAAAATATAACCCACCACCATTTATCGTAATAAATGGTACTTCACATTTTGTCAATTTTCAAATAAAAATATTTTCTTACATTTAATTCACTGATCATGTAGATGTTCATTAAAGCTCACATGGAAGTTAGGGGTTATTAAATCCAAAAACAGAGAAAACTAGAGAAAAACTGATATATTTAGCAAAGATATCTATAAGATTAAACAAGTGTCTCCATGCACTGTCATTGATCCAACTCCATGGGTTTTACTGGTGAATCAATGCTGTTTCTACATTCACTACAGAGGTGCTGAACATCCAAATGATCATATCTGACGACCACGAAAAGACAACAAAGTGAATGGTTACACGACCATACGTTTTTTTTAGAGAGCTTAAAGATCGGACTGTTTCAGTGGGAAAAACTCGTGTGGTCTGATATGAGTTCATATTGACCCTGCTCCAGAGGTGGATGAAGGGATTACCCATCATGCCTAGTGCCTACAGTACAAGCCTGTGGGGGGAGTGTTATGATCTGGCGTTGATTCAGTTGATCATCAGGTCTAGGTTGAGCAATGTTATCGGTTCATAAAATGATGGAAACGTTGCTAAAGTGCCATCAACAGTGGCCAGAAAAAAAGCTAATGCTAAATATTTCCAATGTAATCTTAATATGTGGGACTTTGTATGTGTTTTCAGCGTCCTTCAAGTGCACAGCCTCCATTAGTTTTCTTTGCCTCTCCAAAAAAAATATAGATATCTTTATAAAAAAAAACAAAAACAGTAACTGATTCAAGGGCAAATCTATAAACACTGTCATCATTTCCACCACCCACCACCCACATGTTCCATCTCCACCATCATGTCACTGTCTGCTGTTCAGTGTTTAGTCATTTTTTCCCCGTCTGATCTCACTTTGGATTCTTTTGTCTTTTACTTGTTTTGATATCTATGTCTTATCTAAGTCAATGGAGACCCGCCCAGACAATAACAGTTTATATAAAGTTGTAGATAAACCTGAAAACTATACCAAAATCCTACAACTGGAAAACAATACCTGAAAATACAGTCGTTTTGTGCCAGAGCACCGGAGTTATGAAGAAGTTTGTTGAAGTGGTGAAGCTGAAAGCTCACATAGCTTCGCACGGCGAAAAGTGATTTCAATGAGTCATCCTGTGTAAAGTTGGAAAGCGTGGTTCAATGATGACTCTATAGTAGCAGAGAAAGTAGTACCAAAATAGGAGCATGACTGTTCAGTAATAGGTGAATAATACACATTGCTAAGCCTGGGAGTAGAGTTTGTCAGGAGGCAGGAAATGCAAAGCCTGAGGGAGTCCAGTTCAGTAAGATGAAATAAAAAAGGGGAAAAAACACATGAAAAAACACTGGCCACATGTTATAAACTGACAGGAAATAAAGTGAAAAGAATGGATATGGTAATTATTACTGCATGGGAACAGGTGAGGACAAGTGGAGGCTGGGAGGATGGAGGAAAACTGCATGTGAGGAAAAGGAATGGTTGAGGAAAGTGGAAAACTACTGAGAGAAGACAGTGAGAAATGGATGGGTACGAGACCCGGGAAGGTGAGAGTCCAACACAAAATACTGGGTAAATGCACGGCTGAATGAACGGAATGAAAAAATAGAAAGAGGGGGCTTGGAAATGGATGCTTTTGATCATCAACACACCTTAAAAATGGTCTTTTGAGTGTGGTTTTCGTCAGTGGGTTCATACTTGGCTAAGGTAAATGAATCAAATGCATGAGTTAAATGGTTATTATTAACAAATCATCTTTAATACTGAAATTTAGGAACAAAATCAATTCAAAGACAAGACACATGTTGGAATCACATTCCATTTTTGTATCCCTTGAGATCTCCAGGCAAACAGAAGAACGACTACTACCAGGTGTCAAATAACAACGTTTACTTAAGTAGAAATGTTGGTTTTCTACACATTACTGGGGTAATTATTTACTATAAAATTATTCTATAAACAGTGCTTCATGACTTATTCCATTTTACCAAATTAGTTGCTAGTATGTAACATTGGCTGATCCATCATCCTCCCATGACTCCACCCCCTTTGTCCTAATAAGGACAATTCCAACTCCAAAAAGATAACATGACAATGGTCAGATCATGAACTACAGGCTTCCAAATGGCACATCAGCAACAAAACACTGATGTAGTGATTTTTCTCTGACAAATTTTATGAGAGAACGGTTCTTGGCATTGGTCTGTGCTCTCTGAACGTCCTTCTACGACAAATTTTGAGTCACACACTGTATTAAGAGTAAGATGCATGATCTGTTTCCGCAGATCAACACCTTTATTATGTTCCGCGTGAGCTATCCCATTCTCAAGGCTGCTTTCTTATGATGTGATCCAGCATTAAAGCCCTCCACTGGATGATGACACTCATTTTCACCTGTTAAGGTAATCACTCAGCTTTAGCTAATCTCACATCTTCTGGAAAGCTGTTAACTGTGCACGCTGGGAGCTTAGCATCCACACAGGCAGTGGAGTGTTTGCTTGTGTTCTGCGGAGGAGGGAAGGGTGGCATTTTGATTTGATTGGGGATTAAAGGTCATGAAGAAGTATTTAAACGCTCCTGCTAAACTTTGGGCTAATCATTTTTCCACAGCTGTGAGTTGGAGGAGTCGGGAGCGCTCTCAGATCACCGTTGTCACACTGCGTTGTCTCCCACTTTGCGGTGACAGAGCCTTACCCACCCAGCCAGTAATCCCCTGCAGCAAAGTTTGGAGTAAGCTGACGGCATGGAAAAAGATAAATAAGGATTTTCATTTTACCCTGTAATGAAAAATTGCATAGCACTTTCTCTCCTGGATGCATTTATCTCTAATACAGTTTCAGATATCCTCTTGCTGTAATTTACTACAATGCACAAAAACTTTCCACCTTGGCTTTTTCCTTGACTCCAGACAATTAAAACTTATGAAAATAATTACTCCTTTAGTTCCAGACTAAACAGTACTTAACATCTGCAAAGCTTCACGGCCATTTCTCTAATGCCAAGCTGAGTAACACATCTGTACGCGCAAGAAACTTTGCCCACTTAAAGAGAAATTGAGGGCGTCAGTGACAAATGTCTTGCATTAACTTTGTTGTTTATTTTTCCCCCGGAAGATGTGAAATAACCCTATTAAATCAAGTAGTCACTTGGCCATTAATCTCAATGCAGCTGACTAGTCCCTTAAAGCTAATGGGGTTTAGAATTTGCATGAGGCGAGTTTACCCACAAAGCTTCGCCTAAGAGGATTGCTGTTCAGACAGAGAGCTTATTGTCACACTTGTTCATAGACATGGATTAACGATACTAGGCCCAAAGAACTCGACTAACTGTGGCAGCAACTCACAAGCTGCCCTTCACTGGCTTAGATCTCCGTTTCACAGGGACTGAGATCCAGACAATCGGCGGCGTGCATAGCAAAACACCTCATATTTGTGGAACAGTTACAAACACTTGTCTGTTTCCTGTTTGCTACCCATCCATCAACATAAATCCCTCTAGCGTATCGTGCCTTTTCACCACGAACGTGAAGAAAGAGAAGGCCGAACATCAGATTCTTTCGACGTACCTATGCGAGACGATTCCTAAAAACTTTCCTTACATTTCTAAAATATCAATTTCCCCTTTTGAATATTTATTTTTGTCATATCATCTCAAGCACTGCAGCACTCCTGAATTCCCGCTCTGTGTTGTCAACTTAGCTTTTTACATCATTTGAATAAGCCTCTTTCAGGGCGAGCGTGTCTGCTGTGTTTCATAGTGACTAAAGCTGCTTTGGAAGCTAAATATAACATGTATCCACTGCATTAATTCTTTAGTATTTATCAGTCGGGAAAAAGGTGCTCGAAATGTGGCTTATATCCATGTTTAAAATTCAGGAGGAAGAAACAGCCAAAAATATAGAAGTTTTGGTTAAGTTTGATCAGCACACACATCCAGACTATACCTCCGGGACAGCAAATCCTTCAATATCCATCGACAAGAAGTTCAGTCTCGTCTACCGCTGTCTGCATTGTGTTGCTGATACACTGTGTGAATTCCAACACCCATCTGAGTGCATACCCTCCCATTTTAGAGAGCCACTTGTACGATATCAGAATTACAGTAAGTTTCCTGGAGGATGCAAAGAATGTGCAACACAAACTTTTTTTTGAAGAGTAAAAAAAGGCACAAAGCAATGCAAACCGAGTTCCAGTGAGTCAGAACTGATGCGTTGAAATACCAAAGAATAGATTATGTTTGGAGTTTGTTGGGTTTATCCTCCATCTAACATTTCTCAGTAGCAGGAAATACTAGAGCATTTTTAAGGTTTGGTTGTACTTATCAAAACTGTTGAAGCTACATTTCTGCTTCAAACTAGTAAGTTCCTTTCGGGTTTTCCCTTCCGGGCTTGCCACAGCGAATCACATTCTTATGTTGATTTGGCAGTTTTTTACGTCAGATGCCCTTCCTGACACAACTGGGCTTGGGACCGGTACAATGAGGCATCCGCCCCCTTGTGGCTACATTGGGATATACAGCGTAAACGACCTTTTCAAAGGGTCCACCTGGGTCTCAAACCAAAACCAAAGTCAGTAGCGTAAACCACTGAGCTACCCAGTCACTATGCATTAAAATATCAAACTAACACCGTATTATTTCTTTAAACCATGTTCAAGTACAGATAAACCATTTTTTTTCAATGTAACATCTTGTTTCATTTGGTTACCTTTCAATGCTGTTGTATCATTTCAATCAGGAGAGGCCTGAAGTGGATTTGAAAAGCAATGAACAGGGATTTCAGGACAATAAATTGAAATATCATGAACATGTAATACACTTTAGCGCCAAGCAGGAAGATCGGACAAAGTAATAATATGAATTAGAGTTGCAGTTATAGAGAAGCCACCCATGAACCCTTGACACTGACACCTGCGTTGAAGATGATGGAGGTGAGGACGTAATGCCTTTGAGAGTTAATTCCAGTCTGACCAGACAGAGGTGACGTTGGTGAAGGGGGTCAGTGCAACCCATATCGCTGTCATTCAAGCATCATTTTTTTTGTGGCCAATTTCCAGAGTGAGGGGATGCTTTACTTTTACTCTTAGCTCATACATGACTGTCTCACATGGAGGATTTCAGGATTGAGTTTAGAGATGATTGTCATTAAAAAAAAAAAAAAAAAAAAAAAAAAAAAAGGGA
>JAPSES010000228.1:18591135-18604977 GCA_029822895.1 Maxillicosta whitleyi
GAGGACTTAAATTTCATACATATTGTATGCTGAAATGTATATAATACATATGACAATAAAGCAACTTTGACTTTGACAGATGTGTAAAATTAGATTTGATATGATAGGTCTTAAGTTATAATGTAATAAAAGCTGTAAAGAAAGTAACATTTGTTCCACTCGTTCTAACCCAACAATTTATATTGAAATTATCACCAATTTTGCAGCCTCTGGTAAGAAATGACTCACGGGTTTGGAGTAAATAAATGCATTTTCCTATATTCTATGAGTCACATTTTTAGCCAGTATGCCTGTGAGATGGACGTCAAATTCTGTTCCAAGTAGTTTTAAACACACTTGGAAGAACCCTAATGCACTTCACCACATTTGACTCATGCAACCAGTTACAGATAATTTTGCAATTTTCTTGACTCAAAAGTTACCTTTTAAACTAACAGTTTGTAATAAAGATGGTTAAAAAAATGGCTCTATTGACTGAATCTTGTCATGTGATACTTGTTATCTCAGCATTTCTGCCACCACCCTGAGACTGAAATGGAAAAAAAAAAAAAAAGTGAAATTCACCACAGTCTGCTGATGTTAAAAAAACACAAATTACATCTTCAACATCTCTGATCAGATTGTTGACTAACAATTACAATAACCTCTGCAAGTTTCGGGGATGTAGCTGCTACTTTCCTGATTTGTAAAATTGACAAATATGTAAATGATGGAATAATTCAGACAGGATGATCAAAGAATCAAAGATGTCTTTTTTTTGGGGGGGGGGGGTAAAGTCCTATGTAGAACAACCAGAAGGGGCTGAAATAGATTGAGGACATAAATGAATAAAACTTTAAAGACCAAAAACAGCAAGTGTCAAACAAAAGCATCTACTGATCTAAAATGTTTAATTTAATTAATTCTATCAGGCTCTGTAGTTACCACGGAAACACTGTAATTTTCTATAACATTGATTCATCAGTAAAACCTATGGAGGATCAATAACAGTGGATTGAGACGCTTGTTTAAGTAAATTTATTGATATCTTTGCCGAAAGTCACTTTTCCTTCAGTTTTGATATAATAACCTTTGAATTTACTCTGAGCTCTAATGAGCATCTACACGATCAATTAATTAAATGTGGAAAAATAAACTCAAAATAAAGAGGATAATATTATGATAAATTGTTAGAAATATCTTAAGAATGGTCAAATAAGAGAAAAATCCATGTAGGAACCAACACAAAAGTAGCACAGGGTCTTTATAGGATAATATATTACATCATCTGATGTGATTTCTGCTTTAATTCATGTCAAATATTTTTCAAAAGCAGCTTCTATGACCCCACGTTAACTCTGCTATTTCATAAATTACTGTGCCTTTAATTGTTTGCATAGATCTAATGGATGCCACCTGTTTATGCACAGCTGCACGTTTGCCCAGTGGAATAAACTTTATTATTACTGTACTCATAGACTTCAAATGAAAAACATTCACTAGTTTATAAGCAATAGCATCACAGAACATTCATGCTGCCGATGGGATACAGGCTTTTAATTTCAACCCCATGCACGTAACATTTTTAGCCATAAGTCTTTTAATTAGAGGCTTGTGTAACCGCTAACTGTATCATTCTTTTTAAAAGTTATGGCATTATCATTAAAATAACAGATCTTACTGTTGCCCATGAGACCAGCGTGGATCTGCACTGGGCTTTTATTCCTGCAAATTAACACCGAAAGTCTAATAAAATCTGTAATATTTATTGGTTTAATAATAATTTCCCTCATTGCTTCTGTTTGGAGACCATTGATTTAATATTTATTATAGTAGTGTTGTGTTAGTGAAACAACAATGATGCAGGTTTCTACAGGAGAACATTTGCTTGTATGTTCTTTTCATACTGTGATAAGAGCTGAGAAAAGTCTGGACTGCTTCTAAAAAAAGAGTCACTTTCCAGCCACTTTTACAGGTCTACACATATCCTTTTGACTTGACGCGAGACAGCAAAGTGACATTACATTTGAGGTGCTAATGGTCCGGAGGTGAAATCGCTCGGAAAGTTTTGTCTGGTTGGAGAATTCAGTCGCTGGCTGCATCTCAAATGTTTAAGATTAGATTTTTTTAAAGCAAGTAGTGGTACTAAATGAGGAACCTTTTTTTTTTGGGAAATCAGAGCTGGTTCTGCAGATCTGAGCTAAGTTATGTAGCTCACAAGGTCCAGGATTTTCATCACTGACAATATTCAGCTTGTCTAAAACCAAACCACCATTGCTTTCAATGGGGTTCCGCGTGAGTTCTGTGCAGAAAAAATAGACTCGAGTTCTATTTTCCAGATCTCAACAGAGAGTGTGAAAGGACTCATCTGTTTCCATGCATTTGAAACTTTTCCGGATGAGATAGGACAAAAACGTGTGCGCGAATGCTTGTTTTTTTTTTGGTGTCAATGAGGCGTCACAAACACAACTGTAGGTTTTCTGCACTGGCTACAGAACCAGTAGTGATCACAGCACCAGGAAAATGTGGTGTCTGTTCAGATAACATCTTCCTATGTCATTCTGATGATCAACTGTGTGGAAAATAAATAAAAATATTCTCTCTACCAGCATGATTTTTGAGAGAGTAAAAAGCTAGTGCAGGAAAAAAAAAAAAAAAAAAAAGAATCACCTACTGGTCCACTCCTTTAAATACTCTCCTCTCTAACATTTGCATTTTGAACAGGGCATTTCTACAAAACACTGTACATGTTAACATATTATTAGATCTATGGTGAGCAAAAGGTCCAGATCTTCTGACGGTTTGAGCTAGCATGGCACATTCGCTAACATTCTAGTTAGTTATATATAAAAAAAAATAAATAAAAAAAAAAAAAAGCTGAATCAGCAGTCCAATTGCCAGCTTCAGATTTTAGGAGGTCTATGCACTTCAGGGACAAAAAAGTAAATAAATAAATAAAAATTGAAGTTTTGACCACAAGTGATAAACAGCCACTGTCAGAACTATGAACCTGGTCCAAACATCACACAAACTCAGTTTTGTTCAGGTCCTTCACTGTCAAACCAGTTGTAGAATCATGGTCCAGTGTCAGTTTATACTGATAAACCTCTGCTCTGTGATCTGTTATACTGTCCCTAAAAACAAACATGGACTGGGGTCACAAGTGGTTAACTGCACGAAACATAAGGACGAGGTTCTGAAAAGACAGAATGAAACCGTCACCCACTAAGTCGATCAAAGATAGACACTCATATTTTTCCATGAAACCATGGAGCGTAAGGTAGTGATGCATGGATCAGCAGACCTGGGTCAGGTTGGTGTGGGTCCAAAATATTTTGCTTGTGGGGTGGGTCAAATAATTCCACAAAAGCAGGATGACCAAAAAACAAAACAAGAAAAAAAAACAAAAACAAAGCAAAAATACACCCGACCTGTGCATCACTAGCACAAAACGAAGAAGAAAAAGATTCAGAGCAGAGTCCAAACTGACTGATGTAGAAAAACTATGGTTTAAGTAATGTTCTGTGAAGCGTGGAAGCACCGATACTGAATAATAATGTGGACGGACAGTGTGTTTGGACTATTCAGCTCATCACTTAAATTTAAAAGAAACTTCATGTTGTTAGCCTGCAGGACTTTTATTCTGCTCTTTACTGTATATTGTTAATATTATAGTGAACATTTGTATTAATTGCTTTAAAAAAAATCAGATTAACCTGTATACATGCATGAAGATGTCAGAATATTGGGGGTGTTCATCTGATTCCTCATAATGGGCTTACTGCTGTTATCAGATTATCCTGTTTACATGATCACTAGAATAATCACATAACAGTCAGAGTATTGGTGTGCATGTAAACGGGCTAAATGGTGTTGAAATGGGGAAATGACAAACAGGACAGAAACTGGGAAGTCAAAAACTAAACCGGTCTGGATGAGCTCCAGCTCCTTTTAAAGCCTACCTGACTCATTACAGCCAGGTGAGGGCACCACGGCAGGTGAACCCCATAATCCCAAACGACCTGAAGCCAAAAGTCTAACATAAAGGGAATAAAATACCAACAGTGGGATGAAACTATGCCTATAACATCATTTAAACAGACAAATTCTATTTTAGACATTTTGATATTTGTAAACATTAAATCCCACAGTATAAAACTACACATTAACCAGCCCATTGTCTCCCATTTTCTCATCAGATGGATTAAACACATGTTAATGACGTTGAAATGATTTGGGTCCCATTGAAATTCTAGTGACTGAACACAAATAAAATCAGAAAAACAAAACAAAACTGGGGATCTGCGCGTCAGAAAACTTTGTCAAACAGCCTCTCCTGACACTGGGCAGCTTTCATCAACATTAAACCAAACACAAACACTAACATGACAGGCCGGCTTCTGTCAAACAATACAATCAGAGGGCTTATGGCATGTGGATACACACAGAATATCAGCTGAGTGACAGATCAAACGTTTGGCTTTGCACATGAATTCACAGCCGGCCTCTGCTTGGATCGTGTTCTGTTTTGGTCAAATCCGCTGCACATTTTACAAAACAACTTCTACATTAACACCCACTCCTCGTATTCTGTCTGTACGTCCATAGAGGTGGCGTTCACATTCTTTTACGAGCGTTAAAAAGGTCATTTTCCTCCCACCTCACTGTTTAGGAGGAGCCTGTTTTCTGTATATTGCAAATTTCAGTCCATTTAGAATACTTAAACACATCGACTTTATTGTCAGCTTTTGCTGGATGCCCGTTTGATGTGAACCATATATTAATTTGACCAACATTTTATGGCCTCCTGAATCTTTTAAAGTACTGCTTAAAGCCTCCATCCTTCTCTTAACGGAAATATCTTATGGAGGACACAGTTTCTTCAGTCATTTTTCAGGTTTCGTAATTTTCTTTTTGCCCTTGTCTTGGTTCTGAAGGCAGGGGTTGGACTAGGACAAGTGGAATTTTGAGTTGAGATGACACTAATCCCTAAAAACAGGACATGGGGGGACTAAAAATTCAAACAAGATGTAGAGTAATGTTAGGAAACACTTTGGGTCTATTAAAAAAAAACATACTGAGATAAAAGAGAAACCGTTTTTCAGATAAAATGCATTTTTATATTATTTTTTTTTACATTTAATTTAATACAAAAATCCGCATGTAACACAGTCAAAAGGACACGAAAAATTTCACAGTACTTTTTTTTTTTTTTTAAATATCTCTATTCTCTCACAGGTACAATGCTGAACAAATGTATTAGACCACCTGTTGTGAAGAAAACATAAATGACTTCATAGTATATCAATAATTTCTAATTATTATTTCACTGATATTCATTAAGAAAATGACCAACTGGAATGAATAATAAAAAAAAAAAAACAACTAGCCCCTGCTGACAAATAATAACCAAAAATGTCCATATTTAGTGTGTTCACCTTAAGGATTAGATAACAGTTTACATTCTTGTTCCCATTGTTTTTATGTTGTTTTACACAGGAATGTAAGATAATAACTGTAATTGTACAACTTCCTAAAAAATAATAATTTGCTGGTGCATTTCCCTTTGCATTTATGGAAAACATTAAACTGGAAAATGAATGAATAGCAACAATAGTTATATTTTAGCATTAAAGATATGGTTTTGATAAAAAAAAATATTGCATATACTGGTGGATTAACCATTATAGAAACATAAAAAGATATTTAGGTAAAACAGAAATACTGTTAAATTATGGCAGCTGTGGAAAACACCTTATACTGGGTGGGAGGTGGGATCATACATTTGTTAAACCCCGTACATTTTGGGACTTGCAAGGCAGAGTTTCACAAAAATCAATGGCTATTATGTTTTTAATTAGGCAGGTTCCACATGTAACGCGAGTGGACACAATGAGTTACACGCGAAACCCGGAATGAGACTGACATTCATGAAAAACCTGCATGTCTGGATTAGAAAAACCACTAGGATCATCCAATTTAACACAGTGTCTTCATTTATAGCACTATTAAGACCATTTCAAGCCATGTTTCCCAAGTCAAACGCACTGACACTGAGGTAGCTTTTCCTGTTCTAATTTTGGTCCTATATTTGATGAAAATTTTATTAATTTTTGGGATGTCTCAGAGCAAGAGTATAGATTTTTTTTGCATTCATCTGAGCTCATCATTATGTACATCTTGGGGGGAAATCTGGAAATTTTCTTTTATTATTGTGTCTTAAAAGCTGGCGATGTGCCAGGTACTAAAATGTAAACAGTTTCATAGAAGCACCAATATATATATATATATATATATATTAACAAACAAATGTCATGGATTGCTCGAAGGACGTTGAACACAGTGCGGAGTCGTTTTAGTACATGGAGGTGACATGCATATAGAAACCTCCCTCCCCAAATGACTCTGTAAACAAGATGCGAGGGCAGTGCCAGTAACATAATTCGTATAGGAATAAGTGTCAGGGTGCAGTTATTGCATTATTTAGAGTGCCATAAAGAGCCAGGCTATTGATTTGAGAGCAGAAGCGGCTCCCCAGTTATTTCTGTCATCGTCACCCTCATTAAACTGATGTACGACTCTTGGTATTCTCCTTTCTGCCTTTCCTGCATCTGTTCTCCATCATCCTTTCACTCACTTTTTATTCACTTTCATAAGTCTGTTCAAAAAAGTGGAGAGAAATACACGCGTTACTGTTAAACTCCCTGAACAGTGTTTTTACATCAATAGAAAAGACTGTATGTGTCATTGTTTTTAATGCATTAGTATTTACTAATTCACGTCAATATACCTATTGGTGTGAGTTTATGTACTGTTTACACTTGTATCTCCCTGTTTCTTATATAATTGGACATTTTATACATGTTATCATTATCATTACCAACCAAAACTAAGAAGCACTGCTGACAGTCATTAGTTTTGCAGAATTTTGGTCGTGAAACAAACATGAGAAATTTGTCCTCGTTGCACATGATAAGGAACTGGAAAAAGATTGCCTGGAGCCATTTACCGAGTTGCTATCATGTTTTGAAGGATGTTCACACTAATTGGTAGCTTGGAAGTAAATCCATGCACTTTTAATATGTGTACTTAAAATATTGAAAGACAAATTGGTTTGATTAATTGGTTTTTATCCAAAACAATTTACAGTTGCCTCAAGAACAGTTTGAAAATATCAATATAACTTCGAATCCCCGTGTTTACCAGTAAAAACTGCAACTCTCGCCAGCAGGGGGCAGTATGGTACCAGAACACACTTACACCAAAACCATCAACGCATCAACACAATGTACCCACAGACTGTATCTGTCACTGTTTTATGTATAAAGTTAATTGTTTACACACAAATGTGTTAAGTATCATCAAGTTTTCTTCTTCCAATTAAAAGCCATCGCTGCTTATTTTGACAGTTTCTCCAAATAACACTGCTGCATCGGCTGATAGTTTACATTATAGCCCTGTTAGCTTAGCGCTGTTGACTGAAAACAATCCCAGTAAAACCATAAAACAACTCTCTTTTCTGTACAGTTTGTGTTGTCAATAGCTGAACTACGATCTGTTTGGAATCAAAAAAACAAATAAGGTCAGAACTTTCACAGTTTAGTCTGAACCATGTATCAACAAATGGCAAATTAGCAAAGATAATGAGATCCCATAATAACTTTATACCTTCATAAGGGTCACAATCAAACTCAGCCATTACACTCCATTGTTTTCATTTAGAGCTGCATCCAGTAGTGAAAACAACAATACTTCTAACTTTTATAACCAAGTCACTTTCACTTGTTGACATATGTGCAAAACTTTAACAATATTTACTAAATGTTGAAAAGACAGAAGTGTGTAATGTCAGTCCATTAAATCACAAATGCGATGATTTGTTTATTTATTATCGCGAGATGACACGAGAAGTCATTCCATGAACATGGCGATAAACATAAAAGTTGTGTTGATTTACAGATATATTCATTATTATTATTATTATTATTATATATTAACACTCTATCCCGTACTAAATTAAAAAATGATTTGGTTTTTGGATAATTTTTCTTCCTGTAACTCTAGTTGTGGAAAGAGATCTTTAAATAGCAGTTTTGCGTAATATACCAATTTTGCTACACCTCTTGCCAGCGCAAAAACTTATAATGAGAGTTTTGGCAAGAATTGTCTTTTAACTATTAGGCAAAATTTTATGTGCAAGTTATAGTCATGCTATTTGAGGTTAAATGGAAAAGCAATTACTGATTCTAAAAGTAGTTTCTTAATGGTTCTCATCCGACCTGGCCTCTCTCTTTCTGGTGCTTTGATTAAAGGCTCGGTAACATTAGTCTTCCCAACTGCCCAGAAATCCACCGGCTCACTGATGTCATTAAATAAACAATAGAATAAAAGAGCTCTGAAAATGCACCAAACATACCAAAGACTCTAAAGAGAATTTTAGGGGCTTTTTTTTTTATGTTGGAAAATAGAAATAATACATGTAATCCCTTTAAATGTTCTTTATGGTTAAATGTTTAGAATTGGACCACCAATCCTAAAATTATATATAAGCCAAATCTGATGTGACATTCTGCTTTTCGTGGACAAGAAAAACTAAAAAACAAAAAAAAAAAATATGACTTTACGTTTACTCTTGCTGAAATGTGTTTTTACATCTGCATTGGTTCTAATGATATCAGGTTTATTGTGGTCTTAAATAATAAATAGGTCTACTGAAGTTGGTTGTGGGTTTCCTCAAATTGGGTTTCCTTTTTTTTTTCCAAGTCTTATCTATGCATGTTGGGCCTTTTCCAAATGTCTGCTTCAGATCAGATCTGCCGCTAGACCGATAAAGGCCACTAGAGAAACTCATAAATGCCTGGAGCAATCTTTATGCCAATCCTGCGGTAGCTTTTATGAGAGATTTCTCAGGATATCGCTGAAAGGTTTGACCTGCAGGTGGTGAGGTGAAGGAAAAAGGAGGATACAATGTATGTCTGAGTGTTGGATAATATAGATTGGTTTGGATTTGGAACCTGTTAGAGTAAATACCTGCTGTTTATTAGGTCGAAACATGTTCTACAGGAAAGTAAATTGTTCTTAATGTGTTTAATCTGCCTTTAATCATTTGGCATTTAATTTGTGAACTATATTACATGTTAAAATTTCTACTAATATTTCATCTGATGCCGTCGAGGGTATAGACGTTCTAAATGAAACATCTTGATCTACTTTGAAACCTTAAACTGATGGTCATGATCTTGAAGACGTCCTTGCTGTAAAAGCCTCAACTTTCTACCTTTGATTTTCTTGCTGCAATTGATATTTATAAAAAGGTAAAGCTTCTTCTCCAAGGCTTTCGTTTATCGACAATCCTTTGGAAATCTCCTACCGCCTCCGTGTTGACTTTATTTGCTCTCTCTTTTTTTTATTCCGTTTGATTTTCTGGACTTGTTTTGATTCTCCACTTGTAATGTGCACTGGTCAAACACATTTTATTTTCAAGAACCATAATAATAATGAGACTCCGACAGACAGCTGAAGGGAAATGGGTGGGAGGATAAAGGTGTGCACCGAGCTATTATCTGGTCACTCGTTGTAGCAGACTGGATCTATTGTCTTGATAATGGTTTTAACCTGGTGTCGATGTCCTTACTGTGACCCTAAACCAGGAGAGAGAAAAAAATAAAGGGAAAAAATGGACAAATGGCATGTTGGGGATATTGAATCTATTCATAGTTTTATCAACGCCTCAACTAATGGAGGTGTGGTGAATGGAATATACTGGAAAGAGTTGGAACACACCTCTGCTGTGAATTGCAATTGATTCTGACAGACGGATTTGGAGAAGATTGTTGAAAAATTGACGACAACTGATACCATGGGGTGGCTGTGGCTCAGTTCGTAGAGCGGGTTGTCCAATGACCAAAGGGTTGATGGTTCAACTCCCACTGTCCAGGTGTTGAAGTGTCCTTGAACAAGACACTGAACCCTAAAAATTGCTGCAAGTAGGGTCTGGCGTGGTAGTCCCTGGCATGGTACATTAGCATAGTAGCTGCCTACTGGTGTATGAGTGTGTGTGTGTGTGTGTGTGTGTGTGTGTGTGTAAAACAGTTGCAGTTACAAGTACATAGATAACTGACTGATATGGACGGTATCTGTTCAAAAATGTGTTAACCATTCATATCAGCTGTGAATGAGCACAAATCCAGTCTTAAATATAACACAAATCGATAAATACTAGCTCAGTATATTGATGCATCCCTCAGTTGGATCCAGGAACCAGGACAAAACTACACAACCCAGTCACAGCAACAAAGGAAAAACACCAAACAGGTCCGACTAACAGAGCCGTCACATATGACCTCCTGGACCAGACCTGTCCAGGTCTACCCCACCACCTCCTCGTCCCAGGGGCTCAGTCAGACACACTCTTTTTCCTTTTTTGTTTCACACTCTATCTATATGGTTCACACTCATACACCAACATACCCTTGTACAATAAGGAAATTGTAAAGTTTAAAGCCGAACTTCCGCAAGGACGTTTGGTCAGGCGTGTTTACTCTTCACATTTAACACAAGCCTCTGTGGGTTTGGATTTTACTTCTATAATTATATTATATATTTTACATATCAGTCAATTATAGAAGTTTGTAAAGGTGTGGATTTGAGTGAAACAACATCATGCTGATTAATTAAAATGAAAGCATATACATTCTTGTCATGTCATATAAATGTACTTTATTGATAACATTTTATTTCCCCACCACCATATTTTGGCAAAAGTAGGTCAAAGTAAGTATAAATTCTTAAAATGTCCCCCCCCCCCCATCCCCATTTACTAATAATGGATGTAATTTGCCTATGTTGACATCACCACACACACACAGACATGATGACATCAGCTGTCAAAATAAGCTACAAAATGTGTGAGGGGCCTCGCATTTGTGCCCCAGTGACCCCCTGTGACCCTAGTGAGGATAAAGTGGGTTCGGAAAATGAATGAACATGTGAAGGGCGGGGTTTATTGTGCCTGGTACCACTGCTGACCTTATTTATAAAAGCAATAGAAGGGGAAACGTACTATGTTGTGAATGTTGTTTATGGGCCCTGTACTGTTTGTAGATCAGATCATATATTGTGACAAGCTGATATTATGTCTTCAGTAACAGGAAATAATAAATAAACAAATAGTTTAGGCTCCACAAACCCCGCCCCTCACATGTATTGTAGTTTATTTTGGCATCAATCCAGCTGATATCATCATATCAGCACATCAATTGCCCGTCATTTGAGACAAAATAGATGTTTTTATAGATGTTTGAAATTATAATACCATTATAAGTTAATGGGAGAAAAAAAATATTTTAAAAAAATCCTAGAAAAATAATTAAACTTTGACCTACTTTTCCCAAAATATAACCACATTTATTCTGGGTCACTGGTGATCTATAAACCCAGTTTAGTAGGAATTCACCCAATACTTTTGCTGCTACAGACATGTGAAATCTTGCCCATTATAAGTGAATGGGCAACAAAAAGATAAAAGTCATAAAAAATGTGAACACTGACCTATTTTTACCCAAGATTTTATCAGATCTATTCTAATATAAACCAAATTTGATATGAAGTCAATCAACACTTTTGCTGCTAGAGTGTTAAACACAGAAACAAGGAAATTGAACCAAAAACAACACTCCTTGCCTCCCCTTTGGGGTGGGGTGGTGGGGGGTGTAATAAAACATTTATATCTGGTGGATAATCACCTTTCTGACCGGCAGGACTTGGATTGATCATCTGGAATCACCGTGATTTACACGACAAAAATATCCTAAAAGTAGCATTTCCTATTTAATGCAATATTAATACATATTGCTGTCCTGTCTCCTGCCTTTCAGAACTACGAACAAGCAATTCAACCCCCGCTCCATCATAAATGTAACCTTCAGAATATTTAATGGTGAATAGTCATCACTGAGCTCAGATGCCCTGTCCTTGTCCTGCAGGATTTAGTCCGACATCACAAACAGCTGGTTTCTAGGGACATCTGTACACCTCCGTGCCATAAAATGGAAACAAATTATTCTGTTTTCGATAAAAATCAGGCTAAAAATCGCCTGTTTCTTGGATGGTTCTTCCCTGTTTTTATGCCCATCTGCTCATATTTATGCTGCTACGGCGAACAACGATGACCCGCCTTAAAGAAAACTGACTGAGGTTAGTTTTTACTGTTATTTTTGGTACTATCTCAAAAGCAATTTGAGAATAAGAGCAATAAACTCCTTCGTAGCCTCAAAATATTTATCCCTGCAAATTTATAGAGGTGGGCAATTTTATCTCTGGTGCTAAAATAACTTAAATAATGATAAAATGGTTTGGCGGCTATTGCTATAAAATTGAGTTGTTTCTACAGACACCAAAATGTCTGACAGTGTCGAAGCCAAGCGTGTTCACTCAGATCTTTAGTATGAAAACCTGTTGACTTTGCCAAGCTTCTGATTGCTCTGCTGTGGCAATAAACCCGGTCACTTCTGCTAAAATCACATAGTATAATAATATTTGCCTCCAGTGGGAATGAGGGGAGTTATTCTCCCTCGCGCTGCAGAGTGGTTAGTAATCCCGCCTCATCTGCTAAAACAAAGAATTTGGTCCATTTCCATAAACATGTAGAGCTACTAATCTGAGATGTGAACGAGTAAGTAAAGGAGATTTATTCTGGAAATGTCTGCTTTTACCACAAATGCATCTAAAACAAAGAAACCTTTTTTGCCTGAAATGTTAAGCACAAAACCAAAATGACAAAGTTTAGAAAAAAAAAAAGGAAGAACAAAGCTTGTGGAATAGTAAGCGTGAAATAGGCTTAAATTGTGTTTTTCCTGTTACGAACGAGGGCTAATATAAACAATCATGCAATTATCTGCGTCCAAATTACAACATGTTTTATGCGTTTCTAATGCCGGTCAGTAATGGTGCAATACTACAATAATGTGTTAAAATACAGTGTTGTTTCCAATCTAACACGCGGAATATTCTGTTGAAGGAACACCAGAAAAAGCACATTAGGCATTATGCAAATACCACTCATAAAACCTAATCCCTTTTGTACGTATGCAAGTTTGTCACATTCCCCCAATTTCCTTGTATTCATAAGTGGACCAGACTTGTTGTGCCGACACTCTCACTCCACAGAGAAGGACACACTTGAATTCAGAATTATAATGGCTTCATCTGAATGCATTTTGAGTGTAAATATAATATAAAAAAATATAAAAACTCCAGAAAAAGAGGAAGAAAGTAGTGGATAGTTGATATTCTATGTATTCCAGTCCAAAACACAGACATAACACGATGGTATCTGAATCAAATATGAGATTTGTTAATAAAACGAGGTCCGTGAGGATGTAATGTAAGGGCATCTTTGTTCACTACTGTTCTGTACTTACTTTTAAAGGCCACATTATGTAGCAGCTTTTAGGGTTTTATGTGAGTTTCAGACCAGGGACCAATATCCTGGTGTTGAACCCATAAACACCTAGTGGTATTTCTGTGGCAGCTCCGAAATGAATGTTTCTTTCTATTTAAACCAGGGGTGTCAAACATGCACCCCCCCCCCAAAGGGTCCTTGACTTTGTGAAATGTTAAAATTAAACTAATATATTAACAATCATTTTAGTTCAGTTCCATAGACAAAACAATTGAATTAAAGTGGGTCAAATCTGTAAAATACTACCATAATATCTAATAATTACTCACAACTCTGTAAACATTTACATGTATTTACACCAAAACAAAAAATATGTGAATAATATGAGTAAATATGAACAACCTGAAATGTCTTCAGTGCAGTTTTAACAATATTATTATCTGTTATTGAATGTTTTGTGT
>JAPSES010000228.1:18608190-18621749 GCA_029822895.1 Maxillicosta whitleyi
AAGCAAAAGAGCCGTGTAAAGTCGAGTAGAGCCGGTACCATGGAGCGGAAAAGCACCATAAATGTACAACAAAATAAATAGTCTTAGTTTTGTGATTAGTTTTAGTTTTTGTCTTAATTGTTTTGTTGTTTTTATGATGTTATAATGTGCTGTAGAAATAAAGTGGATTAGATAAATAGGTTTAAATTTCTTTTTATTGTATAGTGTGACTCAGTTGTTGGATGAACTGTCATGGTGATAACATAAGTCGCCCCATCTGTCAATGCATAGCCAGAATGTTCAGTTTTTTTGGGAGAATACCCAGGCATTTCCAAACCATCTGAGAGATCTAATCTCTCCAGCGAGTCCTGGATCTGTCCCGGAGTCTTCTCCCAAATGACTAAACTCCTCACTTAATTGACTGTCTTTCCACTTCTCTCACAGCTTCAGCAGCTTTTCTGCTCCTTTGCAAACATGTAAACTCAGTATACACAAAAACAACAGCCAGACGTGGATGTGGCTTCTTCTTGTTTTTTTTTGTTTTTTTTCCAGCTCTGAGACTTTCTTGCAGCGTTAAATGGTCGTGTCTAGCCACTTGAGAAGCAGCCGCCGACTGCTGAGACTCAACATGGGCCAGTCACCATGGGAGCATTGATCTGTCCTGCTGTTTTATGAATAGAATGCTTTGTTCCACAGGATTTCCATTTCACCCCCCCCAGCGGAAAATAGGTGACGATCGATACTTTATGCAAGCAGACACATCTTGTATTGAACGTCAAGTAAGAGAAAAACAAGGTTTGTCAAAAAAAACTTTTCTCAGCAATGAGGAACAGGAGAATACAATTAGTTTTTGCGTGTAGTTTAGCATTGTTAAACATGCAAGAAAGAAATTAAGATAAAACAGAGCTGTCAGACTGAATTCACACTATATGGCAATGATGTAAATAGCCATAATTAAAAGATAATGTCACGTTAAAACCTTAAAGAAATCCAACTGCATTATGAGTCAAATGGAATGAACAAGTGTGGACGAAAGTTGGAAAACTACTGTTAAAGTATTAAAAAAAAAACTATCTAGGTCAGTATCTGTGTCAATTCAATGGTGATTTGGTGATATTCTGAGATGAATTCAGAAGGAAAAGTAGAAATATATAATCAGCTCACAATGCAAAGGGTGTACTAACGCTAACTGGAGTGTCCCAAATCTGATGTTTTACCGATATGTGACCAGCAGCACTTAGAAAAGCTAAAAAAAAAAAATAAAAAATGCTAATGCTACATGATATAATATGAATGGATTTCTTCACATGACCGGTGACTCAATAAATCAATTTCACAACCTTTGGAAACAGAACAGATTTTAGGACTGCTCAAATTAAATCACATTTTATTTATATAGCACCAAATCATAACAAAAGTTATCAAATGATGCTTTACATGATTAGCCCAATAATGTCACTTCAAGCCTTAAAGAAATCCACCTGCATTATGAGACAAATGGAATGAACAAGTGTGGTTGAAAGTCGGAAAACTACTGTTAAAGTATTAAAAAAATATATACAATCTTGGTCACTATCTGTGTCAATTCGGAGATGAATTAAGAAGGAAGTGAAGAAGTAATCAGCTCACAATGCAAAGGGTATACCAACGCTAACTGTAGTGTTCCAAATCTGACTTTTTTACCCATATGTCTGATCTGTTAAAGACAGTTTGAACATCACAGATCCTATTTTTAAAAATTTAACCCAGGCCACTTTCATATGTGGTCCTAAATCCGATAAGTATCTGATATTTTGCAGTGCAATTTCAGGTTGTATTTATCTGACCTTTACATCATTGAAATGCAACAAACGTCACAATTCTGCATCCCAGGAGTGTTACTTCCCTACGCTGTAAGTGTTGGTTAGGGGATAAAAGGATTATGACACCGCACCGACACAAAAAACAAAACAAAACACACCAAATTCCTCAAAAAACAGGTGTCGCTTTCTTAAACATAATGCATACTTCATGTATTACATCAGGACCTATTTTGCGCATGCGGGTCACTTCAGGGTCGCATTCAGTTCACACTCAAAACTGACACAAATCGCTTTTAATGTGCAATATGCAAAATCACACACACAAAAAAATCGCATTCCACCAAAAAATGCGAATTGTACATTAAGATCTACTGTCTGAACGTGGCCTCCATTATTTAAAAACATTCACAAATATACGAATAACCAGCTCAAATGATAATAATGACATTTTTTTTATTGTTCACAAATGACTGAAAAAACAGTGTGAAATTGAATATGTGAGTAATACAGCATAAAAAAAAAAAAAGAAAAAAGGTGACTGGCACTGATTCAGATACAATATGAGCAGTGAATGGCCTGTTATAGAAGACAATAACAGTGTGAAGTACTTTAGCATAGCTGTATTCACATGGAAACTTCTCATTCACTAGTCAAGGGCTATCCTTCCACCCTCCACCAATCAGATTGTGAATCAGAAGTGATAGTGGCCGATTACACATCAGCCGAAAAGACCGGCGATGGCATTAACGACAAGAACACACCAAACAGACTCATGTCACCGACCTCGCCAGACTGCCCGATGACGTCCAACCGCCGAAAATCGGGTCGGCGTGTCTTCGCCTCAGTAAACACTTATACAATTAACTATATTAATCAGAAAAAGAACTACAAAGAAAATATGGTGTCGACATAAGATCTCCTCATCCTCTACCGCACTCTGGTAAATTAGAAAAAAAAAGAAGTCTAATTTAATTATAGAAAATGCTGAAAATGATTAGGAAATTTGTCAGTAAAATAGAGCGAGTGACCCTTGCACCCATAATGGTCATTAATTAAGGCTTCATCAGAAAAATAAGCCTGAAAATCCATCAGTGATGCAGCACGAGAGAAAAAGAGAGATCACAAACAGCTGAACGAGGCAGTGAAGATACGAGCAGATGGATAAAATCGGCGCAAGTCACCAGCGTTGGCATCGGTTTTATTACAGCTTTTTCACGAATACAATAAGGGTTTGCAGAAAACTGAGCTGACCCATGCAAACAATCAAACCTCACTTTAGAATAATTCACGGCTTCTTGATGACAGCAATAAAGATGCTGCATAAACACACACAAAAACGTACTTATTCGAGCCAAAACTCAGCGAAATCCATCTACTTTTACTGTTCAGGATTTAAGATCTTACACTGGAGCTGAGAGTGAGCACTTTATGACTTGGTATATATACTCTAAGAACCACGTGTGTGACACCAAGTAGGCAGCTTTTCCAGGGTTCTACATCACAGTAAAGAACGGAGTGGAACAAGAACTGTCAAATGCAAAGCAACTGGCAACGACAACTGACGTGAAATTGATTCCTATGTGACAGTCACAGTCACTGCTTCCAGACTGTGGAGAAGAGTCGTCTTTTACATTTATGATATATTTGAAGGAATGGAATGACGCGTTACACGGAACAGGCTTATTTTGGTCGTTAATGGAAAATTGATGTTATAGTAAATGTTGAAATGTAAGAACTGTAGAAGACGTTGCACTACCGTATCATTACTGCAGGGTTGCAGAAGGGATGGACCTGAATGTTCTATTCAGGGTCATGTTCAGCAGTAAGGCCATTACACGAAAGTAAATACCAGGCAGTCATTGTTAGATTTTAAGTTAAACAAAACCTAAATTATATTACATTTGATCTGTCTTTATTAAGATTACAGGGTTATTTTCAAAATTTTCATGTATTTTCACCCAAAGCTTCACCAAAATTTGTCCATTCGCATGTAAGGGCAACATTTTACTTCCTGTATCATACATGAGTGTGGTCGTGACTGGGTAGCTCAGTGGTTAACGCCACTGACTTTGGTGCGGAAGATGGCTGGTTCAAGACCCAGGTGATCCCTTGGGGAAGGTTCTTTACGCTATACATCCCAATAGCCACAAGGGGGCGCAAGCCTCATTGTGCCAATCCCAAACCCGGTTGTGTCAGGAAGGGCATCTGACGTAAAAAAAACTGTGCCAAATCAACATGCGAAGGTGTTTTGCTGTGGCTTTTCCCGGAAGGGTCATCATGTATGTGTTGTCTGAAGGGTTGAGAACATCTACAGACAATATTAATAATAATAATAATAACCCAAGATCATATTTTACTGGTAAATCACAGCTTTACAGGGTGAACTTGCCTGTAACTGAACCCAAGGCCCCCAGCTTTTTTTATTGCTAGTTTCTGTGTTTCTTCTCTTTGTATGAAACCAAAGACACTTTGTGGATATTAAAGTCCTATCCAATCCATCCAATCACTACAATCTAGTTTGAGATTTGTGTTGTAAGAGCTTGAATAAATTAAGAGTAGCCCATTTTCTCCTGATTTCCGTGCCTTAAATGTCATTTTTCATGTCAGAACGCTCAGAAGATAGGTGGAAAATGCGCTAATACTTACTATAAATCATCTCCACTTCTTTCATTGAAAATATAAGAGTGTCCTCAAGGTGTGGGGCAGTGTAGAAATCATTGTTTGTATTGTGAGGTGTTAGCATTTCTGTGGCTAAGCTAGCAGGTATCGGGAAAGGCTCCTACACACACGATGCTGGGTGCAGATTGTACAATGAAAACACAAGCTGAATCACAGCCTACGGCGTATGTGAGTTGACATGAATGCAGAAGAATTAAATGTTATCAGCTTGTGTAATCCATCCATTAAAAATACAAATGTGAAGTAGTAACAGAACACTCACTCCTGTGTTATTTATAGGTGTGGACAAGAAGTCAAACCAAAGGAAGTGGAGAATATGGACGTGGTCGTGGCTCGAAAAGAGAGGCCAATTTAGGATGCCAACTTTGCAAACCGAGCTTAAAATAACTACTTGTTTGACCATAACAGTAAATGCTAACGGTAAATGCTAGCAGATCCTGTCTTGTCATTAGTACGTCATGTCAATCTACATTTCTATTGGTCAGTTAGTGGACGTAGGTCACAGAAGCAGTCACAGTCTGAGATGTTCACCCCAAATTTCTGAATTCAGAATTTTATCGCAGGCGATCTTTGGTCATGAGACCGTCCTTGAACCTGTCTCACAGTGTGACAGTAGCACCACCAATTTAGGACCAAGACCAAAGATATGCCCATGATTCTTTCACGATTGCTATCTTTTGTCTGAGACAGCTGAGAATTGTACAGTGTGTGGGAGTCTTAAGTCTGTTTATAGAGTACCTGTGCATTTCATAACTCTAACCAAAGTGTTTTATGACCCTAAATATGCGAATTGCGACGTAAACTCTGCAGCCCATTGTTTGTTTAGTATATCTGCCATCCATCCCATCCATCGCCTCCTGCCTAATGAGGTATGCTCAAAAATAGCAGATCCTTCAATGCAAAGCAAACAGACCAGAGAAAGCAAATGTGGATTTGCAGTTTAGTTATATAATAATTCCTGTGACATATGGTCTGTAATGCTGAAATTACATTGTCTATATTCAGCCTGGAAAAACATGTAGATTTTCCTCCAAGATAAAGAACTGAATAAAAGATAATAATAAAAAAAAAAGATAAATGCAAAATGTCACCAGAAGCTGCTTCTTCCAGCTGCAGTCACATGAAATTGCAGGTGGAGGCTGTCGGTGTAAGTCAGAACCACGGTACTTCATGGAACTGCGGGTCATAATAAGCAGTTTGCTCAAACAACCTATGATATGACCACGATCTGAACAACAGGACAGTCTCTGCCGGTTAATGGTCAAAACCCCTGACATACATTTATTTGTCAGATCTATCATTTGACCAGTTACTCGTGTACTCATGTTGACATGGCAGCAATTACAGTTTGCGGAGTGGTTGTTAAAGTTCAATTTGGTAAAGTCTTGAAGTGACCGGTCGCTCTAGAAACACTGAGGATGCACCGGTGTGGGCTTTAGCTATGAATGAAATTTGGAGAAAACAATAAAAAAAAAAAAATCACTGTCCGTCTATTGACGTCACAGGGTGATAACGTTGCCTGACTCATATCTGGCCTAATATCCGTTCTACACAAACCACCGCACCGACCTCCAGTATTAATAAAAACTATATGGGGCTTACCGCTGTGACCGCGCTCATTTTCTCGCTGAAACTGCAATGATGATGATGAGGATGGTCAAGACGATGGCTCCGGCCACCAGGAGGTAGCACTTCCTCTTTCTCAGCTGCCTCTGTGGAGTAAAAAAAAAAAAAAAAGAAGTTACAATTATTACTATTATTTACATCTAAATTAGACGCACATATTTATTTGGTTTTGGCAGTTGTCTATTACTTGTCACTGTTAGTATTCACTGCTTCACAAATATAAACATAATTTCCCATTTTTGCTTAAATTAAACTTTTAGAATTAAAGAACTACTCAATTGGTTATCTTGTTTTTTGAAACCCTAAAGGGAACTGATGATGAAGCATAATTTTCCCACAAAAAAACACGTTTTATTCCTTGTATAAATGAAAGAAAATGCTTAAGCATAACATAAATCACAGCCACAATTAACAGTTTTAATTGGCCATTTTATCCATTTTACAAAGATGTTTTATAAGGAAATACGGCAATACAGATTATACAGAAAAAGGAAACAAAATGAAAAATGAATAATGGTTAATTTGTTAATTGGGAGAGAATCATCAGTCTGCAAGAAATTATTCGTGGATGAAATATAGTCATACTGCATCCATCTGATAGTGTGTCCATGCATCTTTAACCACTGGTGTAATTATTTTCATGTATTTATTCTAATCCTTTTTTTTTTCCTGGACTATAGGTGGCGCTGGGGTAAAGTCTGAGTTCAGAACTGTGTAAATATATAATTTTTGCAAATATCTAAGCAAAAATGTACCTGAAAAAAGTCATTACGACACGAACACTCATACTTTGTCCTATGGTTCATGTCAAAATTAATTGTTTTTACTGTATTTTCAGCGTTCACGTGTCGGTAAAAGGAATGTATGTGGCTCGGAAACGTTTTTGGTGGACGGGTGGGATTGAATATTCACGCTGGCATAAATCAGAATACTTTATTATTATTATGAGTGGATGATTTTTGCTGTATTGTCATGTGGTCGTAGTGACATACACACACATTCACCACTCATGACTGAAGATTAACCTGCTCCAAAAGTCCCGTTCAAACCACTACACTACTGCTCTGTTTAGTCACCTCCACCTCTAGGTTTTACAAACTCACTGAATTTAATACGATTTGAGACCAAACACCACTTAACCATGTGATCGTAACTGGCTGCTGGTGTAGGGTTTGTGTTCTGGGTTCACCGTATGGATGAGAAGATTGTGACTTTAACGGTCGCATGCGTTTAGTGTCACTTATGCTACTCTCAAAGGCTTATGACCAGCAATATCAGCTGACTGAACCATTAAACATTTCCACACACATATTCATATCCACACCACCTCCAAGCAGTCACTTCCAATAATGTGCAACAACCATGCAAAAAGTGAATTCTGTGCAATAATCCAAAACAATGCAATATTTTATTCAATATTCATCCAGATACAAATGCACTATATATATTTTTTAAGAGGAAAACACATACAGTTTATACAGTTATAGTTAATATTCATACACTTACTGTTAATATTGTAAATATTCTGTATATTCATACATATCCCACCCCTAGAAGAGGAGACAAGGGACAAGTTTGTTTGTTTGTGTGTTAATGCTTTAGCAACCAAACTATTGGTTGAATTCATACCAAATTGGGTTCATAGATTGTGACCATATAGATAGTGATTATAGATACTGACCCAGAATAGATCTGATTCTATTTTGGGAATAGAAGGTCAAAGTTAAAACTTTATGAATTTGTAACATCCCCCCCCCCGCCCATTTACTAATAAAGGGGGACATTTCAGATGTATGTAGCAGCAAAACTACTGCTTGAATTCATACCAAATTAGGTTTCTTGCCAGTGACCCAGAATAGATGCCCTTGCTTTTGGTAAAAAATAGATTCAAGTAAAACATTTTTAATTATATAATAATAATAATAATAATAATAATAGGTGAAATACATGGGAGGGGTGGGGTTTGTTGTGCCTGTCACCACTTGTTTAAGTCTATTTAAATTTTATTCTCATTTTACATTTTGTTTTTTTATTTGCTCTATTGTTTTCCGACAACATTTTATTTATTTTTTATTCATATTGTTTGTACTGATGAGAGTAGAACTTCTAATTTCATTGAACACACAATGACAATAAACCCTACCGCATTGTACTGTACTGTACTGTATTGTAATGTACTGTATTGTATTGTAACGTATTGTATTGTATTGTACTGTATTGTATTGCATTGTACTGTACTGTATTGTATTGTACTGTATTGTACTGTACTGTATTGTATTGCATTGTACTGTAATGTACTGTATTGTATTGTACTGTATTGTACTGTGCCGTATTGTAATGTATTGTATTGTATTGTACTGTATTGTATTGCATTGTACTGTACTGTACTATACTGTATTGTACTGTACTGTATTGTATTGTATTGTACTGTGCCGTATTGTAATGTACTGTACTGTATTGTATTGTACTGTATTGTATTGCATTGTACTGTACTGCACTGTATTGCATTGTACTGTACTGTATTGCATTGTACTGTATTGTACTGTACTGTATTATATTGCATTGTACTGTATTGCATTGTACTGTATTGTACTGTACTGTATTGAATTGCATTGTACTGTACTGTACTGTATTGCATTGTACTGTACTGTATTGTATTGCATTGTACTGTACTTTACTGTACTGTATTGTATTGCATTGTACTGTACTATATTGTATTGTACTGTACTGTATTGTATTGTACTGTACTGTACTGTATTGTATTGTATTTTTTTCTATTTCCAGTCTTGTTTTGTATTAGCTGCCACCGCTGTAGACCTTTACTTTGACCTTACAAACTGGCGGTCACATCTTAAATCTTGTCTGTAGTAACCACACTTTAAAAGCCGTTGTGTAAAACTGAAGTGCTGCTGCCACTGTCTAAGCTTTACCATAAAAACTTTAACAGCGCTGTCGTCCGAACCCCCACCCACTGCACCACAGCGTCAGATGGCATATGGCTCAGACAGCAAACACACCATGTTGTCAGGGAACAGTTTACTTGGACTGTCATCAACATTTTTTTTCCCCGCCAAACTGCATATATCCATGTTAATGAAGAACATAGCTTTGTTATGTTGATAGAGAATGCAATCAAAGTTGAAATTATGTTTACTCAAACACATAGACTAAGCACTGTCGCTATTTAGTTTGCAATATTTTGAGAAAACACTCGCATTGACACTCTCCTGTCAGGTCAAAATGATTTTCTACCACAGTTAGCATTTTTAGAGTACCTTATTGTGTTTATGAGCTACTCATCCTCTGTTACAGTGTCAATACTTTGCAGCCTGGCAGATGATTCTCTTTCCATTTCTGTCACAATCTCAGAGTTAAATGGCACTAAATATCTCATAATGCATCCATCTGTGTGAGAAACAATAATATATATGTTACTAGAATATAGTCTGCAGATGTCACTATATTTTGGTAAAAGTAGGTCAAAGTAAAATTATTTTAATGATTTAAAAAAAAAATCTTTTTTCCCGATTTACTTATAATGGGTGGAAACTCAAATGTCTGTAGCAGCAAAACTATTGGTTGAATTCATACCAAATTGGGCTTATAGATTGACAGTGACCCACAATAGATGTCATTACATTTTGGGAAATGTAGGTCAAAGTTCCAATTTTTTTTATATACATTTTTTTTTAGCCCTTTTCCCCTCCATTTACTTATAATGGGCAAAATTTCACATCTATCAAAACATCAATTTTGTTTCAATTTACTTCCAACTTTGCACATATAGAGGTACCTCGGTGACCTCCTGCAACAACACTGTCCCGCCCGCCACCTCCGCTCAGCCGACACCAGCCTCCTCACACCGATCATCCACACTAAGCACAGAACCTCCCCCCCTCCCCTCCCTTTGGAACTCACTGCCTCAACCCATTAGAATCTCGGACTCATTAGAAAAATTCAAAACACTTCTAAAAACTCATCTGTTCAAACTGGCTTTTGCTTGAATAGTAATTGTTTTTCTGTTCTCTTTGTTCCTTTTAATGTGAAGTGTCTTTGAGTGTCCAAAAAAGCGCTATATAAATTGATGTATTATTATTATTATTATTATTATTATTATTAATTGATATGCTGACATCACCACACGCATGCGCAAGATGTCATCAGCTGGATTATTGACAAAATAAGATACAATATGTGCAAGGGGCGGGGTTAATTTCTTTAACAACGAATGTCTTCTACATTTCACATGGCTTTGGTGAGGTCAACAGTAATACAGTCTTCTATTTCAATAGGAAAATGAATCTACATATCAAGTTATTCTGGGAGTTTTTGAGGGAGTTTCACTTTTTTTTTATTTTTTTTTATCCATAATGTCCTGAAAAGAAAACATAGTATTGTGTCAGTACACCGGCCAATAATCACAGCAATCCTGCCGAAAAAGCACAGCTTCAACCACCTTTTTATGAAACGGAAATTCAAAAGGAACAAGGAAAGTGACATTTCAGCGAGAGGGAGATTATTGCACTTGTGTAAGAAATAAAGGACTCAAGGTCACGCTGACAAATACAGATAAAATACAACAATAGGTGACTATTACAAAGAGAAAAAAAAAGAAAAATAAGTTTGATGTTGGCCTCCACTTCTCTCCACCAAAGTGCAGTGACAATAGCGACGGCTCTGCTGGATATTATTTCTGTCTGGATGACGTATGGCAGCCTTCAGCGAATAAAACCAGGAAAAAGGAAGAGAGAAGCTTCGTATTGGCACGTGCAAATAAGCTCTGGAAAATCTTTATCCTCTTTGTCATTTACAAACCTGAATTAATGTTAAGTCAAATGTGAATTGAGAGGTGGATTAGAGTAAAATGTAAAATAAACTACAGGAAAAATTCACAAACTCTTGTGTTCAAACTGCAACATTTGTCCACTTTGTTTAGGTAAAAATGTCTCATGTGAGGTGCTTTTATGCTGGGTTATCCTTAATTTTATTGAGTTTGTGCTTTGTTAGGTATAAAAACATACACGCATATTGTATTTTTATGTTTGTTAACAATAGTATTTGTGATCAGGGTTCAATAAAACGTACAATAATGATGTTTTATATCAATTTACAGTGTGTGCATGTGTATATTTTCACATGTTAATAATCACAATGTTAATGTTTTTAAAAAACATCTCCTGAAGTGAAGTCTATCTATAAGTGTAATATGACTATGAAATGGAAAGTTTATGTTTAATACGTATGATATTTTTACATTTTGTGCAGGATTGGTTAGAATTTATTTTAATGTGTAAAATGTGTTAAGTCACTTTGAGGGACTGATGTGGGACTTTTGATCAGTAGAAAAAGATGGGGTAAAGGGGGCGGGGCTACTTAAGTTGAACATCATCCCACTCTTTTTCACTGTATTTTACTTGAGGCAGCCACGGTCTAGATGGCTGTGACCGAAGGGTTCAATTCCCTGGACTGACAGAAAGCTGTTGGCTGATGTGCCCCTGAGCAAGGCACTGAACACCCCCCCCCCCACCACCACCACCACCACCACCACACACACACTCGCTCCCCAGGCGTCCAACATGGCAAACCCACTGCTCGTAGCATGCAGGGTGTGTGACACATGATGATCTAGTGATGGGTTAAAGGCAGAAGACAAATTTCAGTGCATGTTGCATGTTTCTGCATGTAAGAAACTACTGACAAAATAAAGCTTATTCTATTCTATTCTATTCTTCAACCTTTATTTAAGCAACACCAAGTGACAATGAAATCTCTGTACAATAATATGTAATATTTACATTTAAATAATCATAATGCAGGTGGAAGGGAGGGGCTGGGGGATTAAGACGCAGGTTATATAATGGAATGTACAAGAGAAACAAAATGTATGACTGACCAGGTAGTACAGACCAATATCCTGTCTGGGTTGTGTAAATGTTTTGTGTGTTTTAAATTTTAAAAAATAAATAAATAAAATTTCCCTTGTTTTTGACATTCGAAATAAGAACTCGAGTTTATGTGTATCGCTATAAAAACCTAGATTAGAAAACAACAGCATCACACTCCAGTTCATGTCCATCTGTTGTTACTTTGTGCACATACATATAAAATATCAAATCCAAAACACGTGTGTGTATATGTCAACGGCAGTAGTTTACAGACAGCACAAACTGGTATTGTCACCTCCGCCAAGAAGGTTATGTTTTTGCCAGCATTTATTTGTTTGTTGGTTTGTGTACAACATAACTTGGATGGATTTTGATGAAATTTTCAGGATAGGTTGGTAATGGCGAAATCTGGAAGTGATTACTTTTTGGAGGTGATCCGGATCATCATTTTTAAAGGATTCTCTATTAGTTATTATTGACGCTGTTGTAGTACTGACAAATGTCCACCAGATGGCAGTGGAAGTCCTGTTTTCTCATATAATGTCTTCAAATGTGTGACCTGAACTGTGGTGCTTGGCGGAGGTTTGCGCTCTCCGAGTGCTTTTCTAGTTGTTAAATGTAAACTATTTCAGTTCAATAAACTGAACTTGTGTTTTTACTGGTTAGTTTAGAACTGAGACGGTCTTTTCTGCTGCCTCTGTGTCTGCTCCATCCAAAATTACCTGAAGGTGTGCAGTGTCCACACTTTAAAGTCTCCTAAACACTAGTAATGGAAGTGTCCGCACCAGTTTAAAGTAATTTCTGTCATTATGTAAATGTAAATCATGTCCAAAGAGTCAGAGAAAACAATATCTGTTTAGAAAAATATCCATAATATAATGAACTTGGCATTTGTTCATATTAACTTCCATTATATTATCATTATTAGATCAGATTATTATTATTGTTATTAAAAGTGACTCCTAATTTTTACATGAGAAAGGGTTGTAACTGTCTATAAATAATTTTTTATAATGTGCTTTAACAAAATTACCCTCTTTATTTAAGAAAATATGATAATTCTATATTGTTCATCCTTATTTCAAACTCACACATATGGATTTACTTATGATTACTGCATCTTTTATTTATTTATTTTATGTTCATTTGTTTTAAACAGCAGTACAGTGCTATCTATTACTGTTGTTGTGATTTCTCATTCCTTTAAGATTGAAGGTTCACACTCATTTCTGGTCTTTTTCACAGGATGACTACATTATCTAAAGCATTTCCTCTGCTGATCAAGCGGAACAAAGCATGTATCGACAAAGCTGAATCACAGAATAAAGAAAAATGTGCAAACCCCTCACTTGCAGCCTGCATTCAGTCACTTATTTTCATTTTATAAGTGCTTATATTGTAGCTCTTCAATGATTTTCTTTTTCACTTCTAATATTGCCTATGGTACAATTTAGAATTCAAATGCTTCAAACATTTCCTCCACGCAGCACAAGGTTTATTCATCCGTGTCAATTACTTGCCATGTTTGAGGGAGGAAAATAAATAAATAAATAACAAAAAAAAAAAAACAACTGGTCAACTGAGTTGT
>JAPSES010000228.1:18637107-18654754 GCA_029822895.1 Maxillicosta whitleyi
CATGCTGTTATTGAAAACTGAAGCCAATGTGAAGTGGAACAGTTTGTGTCTGACACGATCTGATCAGTAATTACAGCTGTCAGTCACTTATCCAACCTTCAGAACTAAAAACACTTGTGTTTAAGCACAAACCTGCATCATGGAGTAGGTTTTCCACAGACCACTTGAATTATAATATGCTGAAAGGTAAGTGTGTGTGTTTTTTTTATTACCAGTGACACAAACACCCCATTAAGCACTGAAGCTTTCATTCTTTTAAGAGGTGAAATATGTATCTGTGAATGTAGCATGTGAATAACAAACAGTCATGTTTTATTTGGAGAAAAAGTCATTACAGCTAATAAGATGTATACATGGACACTGAAAATGATTATTCCACTAATATACTTGCTCATATGCAGCCATCCATGCATAATTTTTTAATGCTGTTGACCAAAAGGATCTACGGATCTAAAATGTTTGATGACTTTTAAATGTTAAAGTTGTAATAACCTTTTATCCGCTAATTCTATCAATACATGTAAATAATTCAGATAAAATACAGTTTGTCTTCTGTTCATGGTCATCAGATATGACCCATTTGGATGTTCAGAGGCTCCGTAGTTACCGTGGAAACACTGTTGTCTTCTAAAACACTGATTCACCAGTAAAACCCATGGAATTTAACAAATGACAGTGGATGGAGACAGTTGTTTTTATATTTAGTTCATTATACGTTTTCAGGTTTCTGTGTTTTGTGAACACGGTCAGTAAATTCAGACTTTAACACCTGACGTGTCATCGCTGACACAGCCTGTGCATATGTAGTTTGGATGGAAGTAACTAAAATTCCAATGTTTTCAGAAACCTGATACATTGCACCGTATAAGTTTTATTGGGTCATTATGGTAATTTCACTCGTGCCTGTACTAGGAGCTGGAGAAGAAGGCGTTTTAGCAAAATTATAATGTGCAGCAAATTATGAATGACCGCTTGATTTCGAAAATTATAAATGCTCTGGAAAATGGCCAAAAGGACTCGCTCACAGCATATTTGCTAAATATTTTATAGTTAAAATGACAGAAAAAAAAGTCCAGATGAATCATTTGAGGCTTAAGGTTTAAAGGGTTAAATATAGAAAAAAATCTGACTCAATGAAACCTTCCGAATAAAATAAATATAGAGCTAGAGAAAAATTCTTTTGGAAGTGGCCAAAAAAATCTAGTTTACTTTTTAATCCAGATTTTCAACTGTATAAACACTTAACTACAAACATGTAAGATGATGTGCATTGAAAAGTGTGGTAAAAGCCCACATATTCTTAATACATACATGTTCAAAGTATGTTCCTGAAACCTGAATAAAACATGTGTTGTATTGAAACATACTGGAATATAATATGATAAACTGTTTATATGAAGAGTGGATGTAAAGACACTGAATGTCTGTTAGGAAACAGATGGAAGTATGGAACAGTTTGACATTAAAAAAACAGTGTTATTTCATAAAAAAAGGTGAAGTTTTACAGCTTTTGTGAGAGAAAGACAGATGTCAGGTGAAAGCAGGTGAAATGTCAGTTGAATATTAAGCATTTCAGGCTCACAAGAGTATCTATCTTAAAGCTATTTCCAGATTATAAGGGTCGGCATTCGTACGTATCTCACGAATATCTCGAGTTTCTCGTCGTACAAGTGAGCAGAATATGGATTTGCGTCTGTCATTCTGTCTGTCTAACTCAGGTCCTGTCTGTCTATCCATCTCCTCTTTGTTGTTTTCCTTCCATTCAGCTGTTATGCCTCTGCAAAGACAGCGGCTGTCTGGATTGGCGGAGAGCTAAATTGCTCAGTGTGAGCTCGGTCACGGCTCAGCTCTCCTTGAGATAATGAAATGACAATTAATGGGAAAGCTGTTGCCATTCGCTCATTTGTTCACTCGCTAGTAGAGCAGCAGTGTAGAGGGACAGACAGACACCACTGCAGTCATGACAGACTCGGGAAAGTGTCCAGCAAGCATTTCTACAGTGAACGGCGATTGATATGATGTTAAGAATCCATGCACATATACCACATGTTTGCATGAATATATTACATTCTCTCTGCATAAATAAATACTATTAAGTTGTCAAATGAACCCGTAAAGACCCAGTGCAACTTTTGTGGTAGTTCCCAAATGATGTTTTTTTCTATAATTAACATTTCCCAAGTGATTTAACATCAGTTATTACAAAAATAATCTTCTGTATTTTCTATTTTTCCATTTTTCAGGTGTTTTGTTCTGATCATGTAGATGGTTATTGCGTCAAAAAAAGAAGAAAAATGAATAAAAAGTGACTTTTTCAGTAAAATATGTCATTAACTGAACATAAGCCCAGTGTGTCCATCCATTGTCACTGATCCAACTCCATGGGTTTTACTGGTGAATCAATGTTGTGAAGATGACAGTGTTTCCACGGCAACTATGGAGCTTCTGAATGTCCAAATGGGTCATATCTGATGACCATGAAAGGATCAGAAACTGTATTTTACACCAATTATTTACTTGTATTGATAGGATTAAGACACTTAGTGCTACTTTTTTTAACCTTTCTCCAGCAATTTATCACCATGTATTATGAAATTACCCTCTGTATTTTGCATTTTCCAACGTCAATGATCTATTTTCCTATGTTTTTAATGTAGATGTTAATGAAAACTGAAATAAATCCAAATGTTATTACACCAGAAACAGAGAAAACTAAATAAACAGTGTCTTTCAGTCCAATATGTCATTAACTGAACATAAACTCACTGTTATTGATCCAACCTAATGCTGAAGAAGATGACACTGTTTCCACGGTAACAATGGCACCTCTGAACATCCAAAAGGGATGAAACAATTTCAGTCACCTGTGGTTGTTTGGGTCGTTTCCAGAAGACTTTTTTTTTTATTCAATACAACTGGATAAAAGTCTGTGCAGTTGTCACATAATGTTACTGGTAGATAATGTGGATGCACATGTAAAAACCTATGCTATATTCTTTATTAACCTGATGACACTTGAGTCAATACATTATTTACCATAGCCAGAGGCCTACACTACACAGAGCCACACAGAGCTCTGGCCTACTGAGATAGTCCCTGACAGAAGTGCAGAAGACAAACATTTCCTTGAAAAGAAAGAGTGAAAGCAGACCCCTGGGCATCTCATAAAAAGTCCCTCCAATATGGGCTGTGAAGTGGAAATTTAAGCCATTCCAAAAACCACAGGGAAAATAAACAAAACAAAAAAACACATTCTATTTAATTTCTGACCGCAGTTGTATCCCATTAATGTATTTTTCCTCTTTAGGTCAATATTTTTCTTAAACAAAATGGCAAATATATAGCCTATTATCTCAGTAGAAGTAACACTTACTTTGGAATTGGAATTACTCTACAGTACAGCATGTGGTTTGGTGTTTTTATAAGACTCCAGGCAAGCTTTTTATGTTTTCTGTGTCTAAATACAATTAATACATCCGGAGCCAAAAGCAAGTAAAGTATGACATGAAATTACATCATCTCTGTTATTATGCTAGTGGGGGATGTGATAAAGCTGTGTAATCTAGTTAGTAAAGTCCCAGTTTGCATGGCTGATCACGCTAAGCTTCTTGTGACTGCATTACAATGCCAGAGCTCAGGCCAGTACATAACATTAAAACAGAGCAAAACGAGAACACGTTGAGAATATTCAAAGACTTAAAAGTACCTGGTAATGGTTGGCCTTTGCAAGCTCCTGATTGGCTGAGTCCACATTGGATGATGCGGTCTGGATGTAGTCTTCGATGCTGTCTGAGGAGACGAAGAACACGGGTGTTAACTGGTTGTTTTACTGTAATAATAATAATAATAAAATGAAAGAGGTGTGGTTGTAGAATTAGTCAGTTACAGTTCATTCTTATATGATAAAAGAAAAAAAAGGAGCTGATCCTCTTGTTGCAATCAATGCCGGGCTGGTTTTATTTATTTACTTATTTAACGGAGTGATATTTTCCTTTTTTTTCTTTAAAATGGAATTGTGCATTTTAAAACATGCTCTACATAAACTGTAAATGTTCTGCTTGGGTCTAAATTCTTCATTAATTAATTCAACTCCACAGGTCCATCTTCAACACTATTTCTCAGTAATGACACCAGAAAGGTGGTTTGGAGCGCTGGCCCTTTAAATGCAAACGAGCCACATAACAAACCACCCCCTCCATGTTGTTGACTGTGTTTCGTGTCCTGTTCAGCCACTTGTGTTCATTAATACAACCAACATCTGAACATTTTAGATAAATCAGCTCGAAGTTTGGACATATTTTCAGTTTTTATTCCAACCGCTGCCGCTGATAAACTATTATGCCGTACACGGAGAAATGTTTGTCGGAAGTCTTGACCTTATATGGGCAAATGTTGTGATGTAACTAGTTATAAAACATAACAAATTAAGCAGGAATTAAAACAGTTTATAGAAATACACTAGATTTTTTGCCAAAATGACTATAAAGATAGTTTTGCAGCAGCTGGAGGGTTTAAAGACACAAATAAGTGAAAAAACTAAAAACTGGTTACACTGGACAAATCAAAACTATGGCCCAGTGTAATGAAAATATAGGGAAAAAAAACAATTAAAACCAGTGTACATTTAGGAATCATTCATATCCTTAATTAAGAAACACAATGGAAAAACATCAGAAAACTTTATTCATTATTATTATTATTATTATTTCTAAATTTATTGATTTGGCCAAATGACAAGTTTGGAAGAGTATTTATGGTTTATTTTTTTTATATATTTATTTAACCTTTATTTTACCAGGTAAAATCAATTGAGAACAGCTTCTCATTTACAATGATGACCTGACCTTTTAAATAATATTACAGCAACATTAGGCTTTGAAAACAGAAATGATAGAAACAGGAGAGTCTTTAAAAGCACAAAAATTTTGTTTCCTTTAAAAATACCAAGGAGAATAGTAAAATACTGTGCATGTTAAATATTGATGCTGATGTACAGCCAAGATGTAATTGGATTATGGTGACATTCTTCTACATCAGATCTGTGGATGCTGTTTATCTCTGTGGTTTTAGATTTATTACTGCTGATAACTACAGTATTCTCCATCGTGAACTGAATGCAGAAGTTGCATGTAATCTATCTCTTTAAAGTCTGATAAATACAGGATTTTACTTATTTATAAAGGCTTTATTGGTCTTTTGTGTTCATATATCAACACATTGCTCTATTATAATAATGACATCCACAAAGCGCACTTAAATAATTTTATTATGTGGCTAATACCATCTGTTTTTACTAGAAAATCTACTTTTACTAATTGTGCAGCTGCAACGTGGAACAAAATGCTTATGATTACATGAATTGTATCCTTAGGGCAATAACATTTCTTAATTTCATTATATTTTATTAATAACTGTTTGTATTTTAGCTGATTTAAATGTTTCTATTCTTTTCTTTGTTACCACGTACAAAGTGCAATAACTTTATAATTTTATTTGTTTGGTTCTGTGTTGTTTGGAGAGTCGGCCATTTTTATGCATCACTATTTGTTTTCCATGTTTCCTCAGTTTTGTGGTTTTTGGGTTTGTTTGTTTTTTTAAACTTGACCTGAGTACATTGGAAGATTAAATGAAGTTCATATATTGAATTAAATATCACTATAATGGATATTGTCTCAGCTATTACTATTAACCTCCTGAGACCTAGCAGTACATTTTTGTCCTGTATGGGGGTGAAGAGTTTCATAATTTCAGAAATAAATACACATACATATACATATACATATACATACATAAATATATAAAATAAATAAATACTGTCCACTGCAAAGGACATTCCATAAATAAATAAATAAATACATACATACATAAAATAAATAAATAAATACTGTCCACTGCAAAGGACATTCCATAAATAAATAAATAAATACATACATACATACATACATACATACATAAAATAAATAAATAAATAAATACTGTCCACTGCAAAGGACATTCCATAAATAAATAAATACATACATACATACATACATACATAAAATAAATAAATAAATACTGTCCACTGCAAAAGACATTCCACAAATAAATAAATACATACATACATAAAATAAATAAATAAATAAATATTGTCCACTGCAAAGGACATACCATAAATAAATAAATACATACACACACACACATACATACATAAATACATAAAATAAATAAATACTGTCTACTGCAAAGGACATTCCATGAAAAAATAAATACAAAAAAAAAAAAAAAACACTAAAAAAATTGTACTTTCCTGAGGTCAGGAGGTTAAAAATTAATAATAATGATAATAGCATAAAAAAATATAATGATAAATCTGATATTCATTATTTATCAGGAATTCTATTAATTAAAAATAGCAAAATCATTAAACAAATCATTAAGTTGCTGCTGTGTGAACAGACACATATGACACATGATGTTGCATTGGCAAATAAATCTAATCTACTTCATTTTACCTCATTTAATTATTGCATTGATTGTAGTTTTCAGTGGCATTCACTCAGCTCACGGCTGCAGAAATGATTCCAATAAACAGATTGTGTATTTCTATCTTGAATCAAACCAGTGTTGGTGCAAACAAACAAACAGAAACACTTATCTGAGCACATCCACTTGACCCTAATTTTCCAAATCCACCTTTATACACACACCGTAGACGGCAGTAAATTGTACTTTCTTCTAATCTGTGTGTCCAAGTTTGTGAATCATAATGGGCTTAATGAAAGGCCAGACTTTTGTTCACACTGCAGCTCAGCAAACGAAGCCCAGCCAGCCCTCATGTTCCCAAGGACTGTACTGGTCTAATAGTTAACACTGATAAAACAGCAGGACCTCTGTTAAAGCCTGTCAATACCCACGCAGTTAATGAGACCAGACAGAACGTGTTTAATGAACTGAGTGGTTTAAAATATTTGGTATCACCACATAATTACCCACATATATTTACAACTGGCTGATAACAGTGAGAGTACTATTGATTGTTTTTTGTGTTGTGAGAGTGAAAAGGGCTACAATCAGTTCAGAGATGTGGTTAAAGGCGTCTCACTGTTTTGTGTTGTGATAGCCTCTGATAATTACTACACCGCTTGAGCTTGTAGAGAATTAACTTTTGAACTTAAGTAGCAGCAAGTTGGCTCAATGAATTGAGCTCATTGGCTAAATGTTCTTAATCCTTTCGGTTAAAGGTAGAAAATAAACTGTATGTTAAGATTCACAAAGCCAGAACACAAGCATCTATTATGGTCTAATGTTTTGGCTTTTTCTCTTGTTTCAGCTTTTAACATCTTTTATTCCTTTTGTATTCCTTGTGTTTTTTAACCTGGGGGTCAGGGTCCCACATAGGAGTCCCCTGGAATTCAAGTGGGGTCGCCTGAAACGTCTAGTAATTGATTAAAAAAATAAAAAAAAAATGTACTAAACGTACTGATTTTAAATATTCTGATTAAAGAAAATCAAATTGTCACTTTGTGCAATAATCTGAACCGGGCTTTTCTGCCTCTGTCCATAATAATATACATTATATAGACTAAATGTGACTAAAATTAACATTTATTTTGTAACATAGTATAGCAAACTATTACATGAAAACACCGTCATCTTCTACAACATTGATTCACCAGTAAAAGTTGGATCAATGACAGTGGATGGAGAACTTTTTATGTTCAGATGATGATATATTTGACTAAAAAAAGTCCCGTTTTCTTTAGTTCTCTCTGTTTTTAAAATAACTCTCAATCATATTTTTCTTTTTTCTTTTGTTCAGACAAGGCATCATTTTTAGACGTTACCTTCTTGACAGTTTCAACTGTAATTGACACTTCTGAGGAAAACTGGAGTTACAGTCGAAACTGTCAAGAAGGTAACGTCTAAAAAGTGTGTCTTGTCTGAAAAATAGGAAAAAAGAAAAATATAATTACATAAACAGAAGACAAAATGAACATTATTAGCCTTATACATAATAACCTTTAACTTTGATCTGAGTTTTTATAAAAAATCTACACGATCAGTGAATTAAATATAGGAAAATATCTGATTTATCCATAAAAATGTAAAATACAGAGCATAATATTAGAACAAATGGTGATAAATCAGTTCAAAAAGTTCAAAAATAGATAAAACTGCTGCAAAAGTAGCACTGGGTCTTTATGGGTTAAAAAACTGGAAGTGTTTTTACAGCAACCCCCACATTTTTTTTTTTACATTTAACTTTCCTAAAGTGATTCATCACCATTTATTATAATATTATCCTTTTTTTTATTTTATATTTTTGGTGAAAATCAGGTCCTATCATGTAGATGCTCATAAAAGCTCAGACTAAATCCAAAAGTTATTATAAGAACGGAGAAAATTGAGAGAAAACTTTTTGTAGTGACTTCCAAATGGATTTTTCTACATATCTAACCTTTCTCATGTGATTTATCTCCATTTATTATAATATTATCCTCCGTAATTTGCATTTTTTTCAGTGCAAATCATTTTACATACTGGCTCTGTAGATGTTCATAAAAGCTCAGAGTAAATTCAAAGGTTATTAAATCAAAGCAGGAAGAAACTGAAGAAATGTGACTTTTTTCCTGCAAAGTATATCATTAATTAAACATAATGAAAAGTGTCTGCAGCCACTGTCATTTGTCAAACTCCATGGGTTTTACTGGTGAATCATTGAGCCCGTCACATGACACCAATACTGTCACCATTATCTGACTTTTCAGATTATTCCACTGATCATGTAAACAGGATAAAATGATAGGCTTTTATCCAATAATAGCAGCGTATCTGATTATGACAACTGGGATTAACACACCTAGATTTCTCCAATAGTCCAATGTCATCACGCATGTATACATGTGAATCTGACTTTTTTTTATTTTTTTTTACATGTGTGCATATGTAAAAAAAAAAAAAAAAAAATTACAATGACACCATGAATCTAAGGTAGAAGGTAAACAAACAATGAAATAAAAGATTGCAGCAGCATGTGACCTATTTTGTAGTTTTATAAATCCCCCCATTAGGACAGTTAACGCTGACACTGTAGGCGTTGCCATAGTAACAAGACAAGACCGGATGTATTGTAAATGACAGGAAGCTTACGTCTTGTGTCATAATTTACATACATACTCTGAAAGAAATCAAATAATGGACGGAAATATATAAACCAGGGTTTTTCAGTTATCGCATTTAAGTGCATGTAAATGCATCGCATCTGATTACAGCAATTATGGGATTACTCCAAGTAAGTGGGCTCAATGTTGTAGAAGATGACGGTGTTTCCATGTTCACTACGGGCCTCTGAATGTCCAAATGGGTCATATCTGATGACCAAGAAAAGATGAATAACTGTATTTTACACTGATTATTTACATGTATTGATAACATTAATAATCAGAAGTTACCAAGAATGTTACCATCAGTAAATAATTTTGTTTGCCTTAAACCTTAATGGTTTTTTTTTTCCTGTTTTTTTCCCTGATATTTCCATTTCTTCCATAGTGCAAAGAGAAATCTCCAATTGCCTAATGTATGGGTTACACAAAGGATGGACTGTGATATCATCACTGACTTATTACAATTTAAGGTAAATATTCTTGTTTACAGCCACATGCAGGCACAGCTAATGACGATCCAATCAGCCTCAGCTGGAATTTGCCTCCACTGCTAATCAACAAATACAAGTATATTAACAGGATGACTGTTAAAGATAGTTCAGTGATATAAAAATAATTCTTAACACCCATATACATTTGATTTCAAAACATTATATTTGGGATACAGGGGTCAAAAACATAAATAGATACCTATTCAGCATATTATTTCCTGCAGAAAAAAAAAGCAATAAAAAAACGATGGATGACACAAAAAGAACCGGCAGTAAAAAACTGAATAGACATAACTATAGGGATATACGAGATGGAAAGAATAACTTTCTCTGTAAAAATGAAGATGAATCTGTTTGTGCAACATTGGAAGGGATGGATGAAATATATTCTAAATGAAAGAAATATGTATCTGTGTTATTTATATTCTGTCTATGATCTGAAACCCTGTATATGGAAAAATAATAATAATTATAATGAACTGCTGTAACTGTTTTGGTCATGTACACTCACTCTCTTGTATATATGTTGTAATTTGTGTATCTATGTTTGTAACAAAGAAATCGACACTTTTTTCTATCAATGATGATGATTTCTTTCGGCTTTTTCCCTTCCAGGGTCTCCACAGCGAATCACCTTCGCATGTTTATTTGGCAGAGGTTTTTACGTTGGATGCCCTTCCTGACACAACCGGGCGCCCCCTTGTGGCTATTGGGATATGTAGCGTAAAATAACCTGGGTCACCTGGGTCTCGAACCAGCCATTTTCAACACCATAATCAGTGGCGTTAACCACTGAGCTACCCAGTCTCAGACACTTTTTTCTATCAATAAAAAAAAGTTTTGGACTTTGTATAAATGGATGCATCTGACGTCAGAAAGTCTTCATCCTCCAGATCACGATACACTTGGAAATGACCTTAGAAACATTTGACCAATTGACAGTCTTTGAGTCTGAACTTTATGGATGCTAACCCATGTGTGAAAATTATGTCTCATTGTCCCTGAACCATTCTGTCCCAAACCTGATGGTCCTGATCAGTCCTGGCATTGTCCATTCTGTTGGACGTTAAAGACATGAGAGGACACTTACTGCAGTTAGACTGAAATAACCTGTTCCAGCTCCAACATTAGGAACCACTGCAGTACTGACCCATGGAAGGATCTGGGAATAAGAACACCGTTGCTTACCAGTTCAGTACACACATATGTTTGATCAGTGTGACAGATCGGGTATTTTTGATCAGAAATTCTTGTTGTGTTGAGAAATGTCACACATGTCCCCAATGACTCATTTTACATTTCCATTTATGCATTTGGCAGACGTTTTTTCCAAAGCAACTTACAAGGGGTGGATTACTAATTACATGACATAAAACATATATCAATCTAACCGACACCCAACATAAAGAGCTACTAGAGACTGACTTCTAGGAACAGTGACATTTGAAAGTGTGTTTAAATAACTCGTCTTCAGTGTTGATTCTTTCTTTTGTAGACTGATAATCCTTCAAGGGGAACTTGAGGTAAAAAAATAATGATTCCTGAATGACAGAGCTTTCTACACTCGTATTGGGTTACATCATAGTATTGACCACAGCTGTGGAAGACTTAAAGAAGTCCAAGGGCCTGATTTACTAATATCCCAAATCTGCTTGCTCTCGGCAAAAAATGTGTGTGTTATTGATTTACATGTCACAGCTGATCAATTCAGACTTCCTGCACAAATGACAACAAGTGCAAAGTCTTGGAGACGGCCCTATTTAAATGAGGATTTTGCATGCACTATGGGTTTTTTGCAGGGGCGCTGCTATGAGTTGTGGGCCCCCCAAAAGATACACATAGTGGATGCTTCATAAAACTCAACACCTTGTTGATTGTGCACCTCATTTCCTTTACCCTTCCTTTGGAAAGTGGGCCCAGATGACGTCCTGCCGCCAGATTCACAAACGTGAATCCAATACTTGGACAAATGTTTGAGCATATTAGAAGGACTCCACCCTTTTGAAGAAATGGAACCTCTGACAGTGTTCCAACTGGACCTGGTGTCATCTTTTTAGACCGTTTCTGCCTCAACACCATGTTCTGACCAAAACACTGCAGCGTTTGTGTGACGTCATCACGCATGTGCAACGAAGGCTGAATCAATAACCAGAATCATTAAGCAGACAAGCAAATGATTCTGAGGAATTGAGCTACCAGGATCCGGTTCTTTTTAAGAACCGGTTCTCGATTCCACTCCCTACCTATCAGTCTCTTGTATAACCTAAAATATGACGTCTGCTGAACCGGGCCATAATCAGTCTCATATTATTTTTTCTGAACCTGATAAATCAACACCAGTCTTCCAGTTACACTCAAGGAAAATTAAACCCAAACAAACAACATGTAATGAATCACCCAGAGAACTATTTTGCCCCCCAGATGAATCATTTCTACTTTGAACATTCATTGAGCTGTAAGTGAACATTACCATCTACCCACGGATCTGTCTCGAAGACACTATCTAAATGCTCAAATCTAACGTGGATGTTTTCCCATTCCAAAGGGGTTTGACCCCTGCAGTTTAAGGATGGACAAACATTAACTCTGAATACATGCAGATTTACACTCCATTGTAGCACCCAGCAGAAACCTGGCCCCTGCATGTCTAATCACAAAATATTTTAATCACTCTCAAAACAAAATGAATGTACCCTTTTGATGTTTACAAATGAATACATTTTTAACACCTCTTTTGTCTGCGTGCAGCACCAACCTTGTTGATTGTGTATCTCGACTCTCAGGCTTTAATATAGTGTGTCCTTAGCCGGCATGAATAGGCCATAAAAGCACTAATCCTTCATCCTTGAGCCTTTTCATTACTTTGTATTTCCTGCTGCTTTTGCTACAAACGCCTCCACAGTACAATCACATATTATTTAGATCTGCCACTACACCAAGAAAGCCTCGTTCAAAAAAAAAAGAAAAAAAAAAAGTGCCACGGGCAATTTCAATGCATCTTTCTTTAATAGGTAGACAGGCGTTATTACATGACTCTGTAATGATCAGATTGGACTAGTGCTGGACTTGAATTCTGCAGCGTTTCACACAGTCAAGTCCTATCTCTCTACATGCCCATTTGGGTTTAGGACGCTGTGTTCCACTGCTTCTATGTCCGTATCAACAGACTTTCCAATGCAAATAACAAAACAGGCAGAAAAGTCAGTGCAGCTCATGCATGTCTGATAAAACTTAAAAAGCCCTGGTTGCAGCAGAATTCAAAAATGGGAGAAAGAAGAAAGATGGTTGACTATGATGAAAAGGCAATTTAAGTAAAATTTAATCTATATCTGGTGAAATGACAGGCAGGCTGAGGAAAAAATAGATATGTTTCCATGTCTCATCACATATCCTTTCTCTTATTTTAATGGGTTAACATTTTTATGATTATGTGTGTGTGTTCTTTGATCGCATTTTAAAAAGGAATATGTACTGAGACTGAAAGAATGCAGTGTCGTTAAACACTGCAAGTCAAAAAGACTACGATAAATTTCCCTCATGAAGACTAACTATTTTTAAAACGGACCCTGTTATTAATGAAAACCTCTGTTCGGATTTAGGAATCTACTTTAAATCCCAGGTACAAAGTGCTTTTGCAAATCTCTGGCTTCCAACCCTCAGTTCTTCTTCTTGTGGTAATCCATTCTGTCCAATCGACATCGACCTCATTAATGGCGTGTTCTTTGATGTTTGGAGGACTGAGGTGGTTGTTCTGTTTTCTCTATACTTGAGATGCAGGATGATGATCTCATATACTTTATATGTCCATGTGTATTGGTTGCTGGGTAATATATATTAAACAATGCTTTTTCCTGTATTGCTGTTTCTAGAAAATCAACCACAATAACCTTGTTTGTTCGTTTCAGTTCTAAAATCTGCACTGCAACTCACGATTTTTACTGATTTAACATTAAATTCTTAATTTTTGAGTCTGTTTTTTTTTTTTTTTTTTTTTTTTTACCCATTTGTTATTCTATAATTTCTTTCTTTCTGTCACTCAGGTTTAGAAAGCGTGTGGTATACCAGGGTGAAAGGTGCTAGCAGGCAGCTCGGTTCACTGCCAGGGTTCGACAAATTTGTGCAGATTGGGCTTGAAGGTTTTTCACACTCAGGACAGTAGGGTTAACCTGCTGTTCACAAAGACGCTGTTAACTGGTTCAGCTTCTGGGATTCTGTGAGTCGCCAGGGGCACGAGTATCAAACTACACTCAAAACGAGGCAGGTAACCCCGGAGTAGTGGATCTTTTTTTGCATTTTCCTTTTGTTCAATGTTTTATTCTGCTGTTGTCCTATGGAATTGTGTTTCTATGCCTTTGTTTTATTTGATGCGCGGAGGGCAGAAACAGTAAAATACAGTGAAAAAATGTAAACTGACATGATGAAAATGTTTAAATCTACAAATTGTCCTTTCAAACAATGTGATATCAACACTATAATCACTATTATGCTTTAGTTTTATCATTTCCACACGTACATTATAACTTACAGATCACATTGGATCGACAGATGCACAAAATATTTAATAACAGGTGGAATATTATTAAAATTGCACATATTTCTTTCAAGACATTTCAGATAATTCAGATTTTTTTTTTGCAAAATCATACTTCGTTTTAGTCTAAACACATGAAAACATTTACATTTATGACAACAAAATTTGGATTTGTGACTATTTATAGGTTATGACACTGAATTGGTCTCAATTTGGAACCTGAACTAAAATTATTAATACATTTTTGCATTTAACAAATTCATCCCAGGGGCCAGATCGGGCCCTTTGGTGAGCCGGATTTGGCCCCCGGGCCGCGTGTTTGACACCTGTAGCCTAGTGTATGAATGGTGCTACACAAATACATCCGCCTTGCCTAAATGTTCACTTGCTGCCTAATATGTCCTTCCCATTGATCATCAAAAGGAAGATCACTTTCCCTGTCAGTGATCATGATGTCATGGCTGTTTGGTGTACATCAGGGGTGTCTGATCCTGGTCCTCGAGGGCCAGTATCCTGCATGTTTTACATATTTTCCCTCTTCAAGCACACCTGACCTGACAGTCGTTATCAGGTTTCTGCAGACCTTGATGATAGGCTTATCGTGTGAATCAGATGAGTTGCAAGAGGGATACATCTGAAACACAGGTGTCAAACATGTGGCCCAAGGGTCCAATCCAGCCCACGGAGCCAACTTGTGAAACGCAGTAGAATATTATCAATTAACGACATTAAAATAATTTTAGTTTAGGTTCTACATTCAGTCTAATTCAATCTCAAGTGGATCAGAACCAGTAAAATGCTATCAGAATGACCTATGAATAATAAAAACCCACTTATCGTCTTTGTTTTACTGTCAAAAAAGCTAAATTACATGGAAATATGCGATGATTCTGATGAACAACGTGACATGTCTTAAAAGACTTTATTAAAATGTGACCAATATTCTTCCTGTTTCTAAATGTTTTATGCATTTGTAGATCCACTGTGATATGTACGTTGTCATATACATTTGTAAAAGATAAACTGAGACAGAATATTGTTAACATTGCACTTATTTTGCTTGAGAAATTTCAGTTTTAGTCGAAGTTCTTCATGTTATTCACTGTTTTTTTAAAGGATAGATTGTAAATGTAAAGTTTTTCATAGTGTAATTATACTTTTTTCACTGTAAAACACAGAAATGTATGGAGTTGACATTATTCATATATTATTATTTTACTGGTCCAGCCCACCTCGGATCATATTGGGAAGACATGGCCCCTGATACAGGCCCTCGAGGAACTATTTTAAACATTAAATAATTTTTGATTGTTTTAAGCAGACATGACAGGCACATCCATTTAAAAAACATTATAATATACTTTCCTGTGAGGGAAGCTATTGCCTCATGTGACTAAAATGTTAAACATACATGAGCTACTGTCTGGGTTTGTTACGTCATCATGGTAAAAGGTTATTTCTTCTCAAAACATATAAAGTAGTAATTCATATCATGTTGAGAAAACATGTTCAGTAGGTCGTCAACATAAATTCTAAATGAAGGTATGCTAGCTTTACTAAGATTACACCATGTTTCTTTATTTTGTAACATAATATTCTTTTAATCATAGACCATATTTACATACAATAACACGACATCTGAAGTTTAGACTGTTTGTGTGGATGGATGTTGTATTTTGTTTATGTACTTGATTTGTCGCTGAAAAGTAGAAACAACTGCTAGCAAGAAACAGAGGCCTGAGCTTTTGCGTATGTTCATAAAAAAGTAATTTAGCAACAATTAACAGCCCCCTTTAATATGATCCAGATGCGTTATTTATCTAGTAAAATACAAGCGCACGCTAAGACTAACAATAATAAATAAACTTATACAATTTCTTCAGTATATGCATCATTTATATCTGTAAATGTTAACCATCCTAATTAAGGACAGTACAACGGGCAAGGAACAGAAAAGGGAAAAGGAAAACACATATGAGCTGGGTTAAGCCAATCAGACTCAGCCTGACTCTAAAGGGTATTTAAAGGGCATCTACATTAGTCTGATTGAAGGCAGCAGACAAGAGGATACTCTACAACAAAAAGGCAGCAATTAGCAGGAGTTATGGCTCCCAGTTATTTCCAGAAACACTGCTCCTCTTTCACACACAGACACACATATCTGCAGTCTATCTTCACACCTAAATGTTTTGCACCGTTGACATGCAGTGCACATTTAACTGTATAATTTCTCATCTAAGTGCTCTAATAACCTACAGGCCAGGTTTTAGCTATCGCCTCCGTGTCGGGGAAGGTGACCGATATAATTTTGTGCAATTTTCACTTGAGAAACCGAAGAAATGTCATGAAATTAAATAATAAAAACTGCTATACTGCAAATAATACTAATATGTACACATGTGTTTTCAACATGGGTTGAAGGCTTGAGAAAAAAACAACAACAACAAAACACATCCTGTCAAACATAATGTAATGATAATAATAATAATAATAAACTTTATTTGTATAGCACCTTTCATACAAAAACTGTAGCCCAAAGTGCTTATACAATTTTAAGACAGGTTGACATAAGAAATAAATAAGAAATACATTAAGATTTGATTGCACAGAATTATAAAATTACAAAAGTATAAGAAAGTAAGAAATTTCAATAGATTTCAATAAGAAATGTCAATAAAATTTTAAAATTTCAATTAAATTTCAATAAAAGAAATAAGAAATTTAAGATATGATTACACAGTAGTAGTAACTGACATAAGTATAGGAGCTGCTACTTTCTATGGACGCTTAGTTTTGAAACTTTTCTGGGGTGATAAGAAAAGCTAATATGCATTATTGCACCAGTGATAGCTGTTATCAACACATTTTTATTTGCAGTATATTGAAGAAGTGTCCTTTTAAAAAAAAAACATAAGTTCAGTCAGTCCACTATCATTACATAGTCTATTCATGCACTTTTCTCAATTACTAGAGCTCAGTTTATTTTTTATTAAAGGCGAGAACTGGTTCATGAACTTTGACCATAAAAATCTGGGCAGTTCAGCCTCGAGTTACAGTGAACATTTGTACCAGATACAAAAAAAAAAAAAAAAAGATAAATAACCCTCAAGGTGTTTCTGAGATATTGTGATATATGGATGGACAGACAGGACATGATAAAAAAAAAGAGCTTGACCTTTGACCTACAGTCACAAACATTATCTGAGTTCACCCGAGTTCCAAAAGAAATGTTTAAGTTGAATTTTGTAAAACTCAAATTGCTGGATGCTGCATTGAAAACATGACACAGAATGAACAACCAACGGACAGACACGTTCTTATAAAGATACACCATGGAAACAGAATAGAGCAGAATAGAATAGAATAGAATAGAGCAGAGCAGAATAGAATAAAATAGAATAGAGCAGAATAGAATAGAGCAGAATAGAATGGAATACAATAAAATAGAATAGAGCAGAATAGAATAGAACAAAACAGAATAG
>JAPSES010000228.1:18665828-18681397 GCA_029822895.1 Maxillicosta whitleyi
TAAATGAGGGACTAATATTTATGGTGGTGGGGTGGGATGTTGCACTTGGTGGAGGTCTGCGCTCTCCGAGTGCTTTTCTAGTTCTGGAATATAATAGCCTCATGGTTTCTGCACGTATTAGCAAATCTAATGTAATGCTTTTTTAATGCCACTTTAAACAAACAATGTAATGCCCATGTCCAACTGCAGATAGTCTATATCTATCTATCTATCTATACTATATACACACACAATAGTTTTCCGTCAACAGGCTTTAATCAGGTTCTCAATAGTTCCTCCTCCACCTGCTTCCGCTAAAACTTGTCTTTACCCATTTTTCTGTTACTCCCTCCTCTCTTTCACCACAACATTCGCTCACAGCATGCTGCATTCCAAGCATCTGATGTTGTGACTTCATGCACTGGCCGTAAACAATAGCCAATTAAAGGGTTCCGGCTGTCAATCATCACACTTAAACCATTGATCAAAATTATTAAATGTTTATGAAATTAAAATAAACCCTGAATGACAATGTTTTTTTTTTTTCATCCAGTGCGTTTAATTGTTTAATACGTCTGAACATTGGATTTTATGCCTTTACATTTTTGCAAAATGTATTTAATGAATTTTAGTGCTTTTTAATGAGCCACAGAAACCCTGAGCCTCATGATCATGATACAGATATACTATGACTGAGAAAATTAAGTTAAAAACAAGAACAACACATTTACGACTTTGGTCCCTAAATATCGGTATTAATATGACCCGTGGTTCTTTATGGGTCAATGTGGTAGTTTATTAAAATATTAAGCTGTGTAATTTGCATTTTTGGGTATAAATCATGTATTTTCTCAGATTTAACTCACAGATCATGTAGATATTCACAAAATCTAAGAAGAAATCCAAAGGTCATTATATCAAAATGTTGACAACTGAACATTTTTATTATTATTTATTTATTTTTTTTACTGTAAAATCTATCATTAACCAACTCCGTGGGTTTTACTGAATCAGTGTTGTAGAAGATGACGGTGTTTCCATGTTCACCACAGAGCCTCTGAACGTACAAATGGGTCATATGTGAAGACCGTGAAAAGATGAATAACTGTATTTTAAATAAATTCTGAACATGTATTGATATGTTTAGTGGCTCAAACAGGGATTAAATCGTTTAGATCAGTAAATGGTTTAGGTCGGTGGTAGATGTTTGGGTCTTTAGGGGTTAAAGTAAAAAACGGGAAACAAGGTTTGTAAATATGATGCACAAACCGATATTTGACAGTGAGCGGCAAGGATTAGAGGAAGAGCTTCACATCCTGCAGCACACAATTCACCCAGCGAGGGTTTCATGCAAAATGGCACTTCAGTGGCCGGCAGCAAACATGCTAATACGTCAGTGAGACTTCCACTGCAGAGCGGTGAGGAGACAAACGGCCGAGCATGGAGGTCTCCTCTTGTGCCTGCAGAGGGAAGTGTAGCACAGCAGAGCGCCTCTATCAGCCTGTTTAAGGTGAATCAGCTTCAGTAATAACAGCTTATTAAACATGCAAGTCAGCCACTGGGAAGGGACATAGTGATAGACGGCGTGACCCCTTTATGAGGCATCTGGGACATTTAAGACGTTTTCACACCTTGTTCACTCAAACTCTGAAGTACTCTCCCACTTAGTTTGCTTCTTTTAGCCAAATAAGAGTGCGGCAATCAGAGCGAGACGATGCCGAGACACAAGTCTGAGACTACATTTCCAAACCAAAGTGACGCCTCCTCTGGACTCGAACGTGATTAGACTGTGATCAAAGTACAGCCAGCACCGGTTACTCAGTGGAATCTACCCATGTGACTACATCTATTTACATAAAATAAGATCGATGGAAGCTGCTCGACAAGACCCACACATGTCACAGAGTTCTCCAGCTGTTTGACTTTTAAGTGCTGGTGACAGGGTGGCTATTTTCTTCTGTTTTCCTAAAATAGGACTGTATTTTCTGCTTTATGTACCTCGACAGCCACTTTAACCTGAACTCAGAACCCCATTAGGACACAGGGACTGTCAAGATGATGATTAATTATCCTTTAATTTACCTTTAATTTAAAGTTAATGATGTAATTGTCTTTTCTGTTCAGTTTAGGCATGAATAGAGTGTAAACTAGGGCTGTTACAAGTTTTCATCAGATTAATCACAGGGTTGCTGTGGATTATTTTTGAGTAATCATGATTAAATATCATACAGTCTTAATATATATGAATTACATTTCATTTTGCATGAGCAAACAGCCAAGGAAGAAGGGAATATATATGCTTTTAACGGTTTTGTCGCAAGCTGGGTAATGCATTAGCCAAAGAAACACACATATAAGTGCATCTCTCTCCACTTTTTAGGCTGTTAACAAAAACTTCACAGGGCAGATTTGACAAAAAACTATAATAGGCTTAGCCTATTACTGAACTGTACAAAGAAATGACTGATAATAACAGGTACTAAGAAAAACTAAGGTGCTCAAGATGGAGGAGGCACCACTTAGTGAGACCATTAGAAGAGCACCAGTCAAATCTAATTCATCGGTTTTTATAGAGGTGAATGGAGGTAATTATCACCATAATGCAAAATAATAATTGTGGTTGGCTTAAATAATTGAGATGAGGCAATTATGTAATAACAGTGATGGTCCTAACTGACATCTATAATATGATAAGTAATACGTTAAATGCATTTATCAAGAATGGCAGCCACTAAGTGCCTCACAAAATGATGTAAAGGCAAAAGTATATTTACTCAGCACATTTTTCTAATATTATATTTCTTATTATAATCATCACATGATCTTCAGGTGGTACACGTGATTCCATAAAGTTTTATACCTTCAGTCCTAAACGAATCATGAAGTCTAATTTTTCACACATCAGAATGCAGCAGTAGCCCATGGTTTCCATACAGCTCTGCACGGCAACCGCTGAATTAGAACATAATCCTGTGTGTGTTTGACTTTATTATTCACACTTGATTCTCTCCGCCTGAGAAATTAACTTCTCATTATAAAAATATTTACATCAATATAAAGCCTTTCAATCTCTGACCCTGCAATGAAACATGGCCTCAAGCTTGAGACACTGTTTACACCCAGAAAAACATGTGCACAGTCAGTGTCAGTACATGCACGAGTCCACTTTGACTTCATTTGTTGGAGTCATTTACTTATTTCGAGCCACCACTGATGTTAGATGGATACTGCTTGTCCACACACAGCATCAGTCCAATTCAGCTCAACTTGGCAATGATAACATTTTTTGTTTTTGTAGATGTTTCCAGGATACCCTGAAGAATAATTATGAGCATTTGATAATTTTGTTTTATTGCCAAATAAATCAAATTTCTGTCAGTGCCAAAACTTTTGGCAAGGACTGAAGTACACCTGTAGTGTGGTTTGTCACCATAACAGCACAGGGTTTTGGAAGTAATTTTTTATTAAAACAAATCAGGTTTCCTTCAGTGAAAAGACTTGTTAAGACTCAAATCTCTGGCTGATGTTTCAAAATAAAGCCTACTACACAAATGTTCTTACACCTCGAGATGATCACGCAAAGCAATGATTCTGGTTTAGTATCGTTTAGTGTCATTTTAACTCATTTGGAATCTCAGTAAAGCCCACAACAGTCTGTGATGGTACCTGATCCCCTCCCCCTCTTTTATGATTTTTTTATTTAGTTTATTTTACTGATTTATTACATATCAATATCAACAACGGCATATTTGCAATATAATCATGTGTAATAGCAACAGTAGGATATTTATACCATAAACATATGCAATAGCAACAATAAGTTATTTATAAAATAATTCATAATTCTTTTTGTATGTCTTAGTTCAGTTATGGTATTATGTTATCTGTAAGCAGTTAATTTTTTATTTTTTTTCTCTTTTACCTGCCAATGGGACTCGAAATAGAAATTAGCCCTATGGCTATAATCTCTCATATTTACATATAAATGTTCCTTAATATGAACTGTCCATTTTATAAATTAAAAAAATCATGCATAAATCATTCATTCAGAATGAGCTGATATTAGCTGATATCAACCGATATGACTACTGGCATAAAATGTGTATTTTCACCAGAGGTTATATTAAAAGATTTTTATCGTAAATTCATATGATTCTTTGTTTACAGAAGATAATGTGATGAGGAACTGAAAGACTTTAACATATCAGCTATTTTTTGTATTTACACAATGAAGATTTCCAGTCAAAGTGGGGATTAAAAAAAAAAAAAAAAAAACCCAGAAACATTGGTATCATCATCAGCTTTTGACAAATATAATTATATTGATTTTTATATTATTTCATATCAATTAATTATAATTTCAAATTTTGGTATCAGTATTGGTCATGGATTTTCTGATTGGTGCGTCACTTTTAGTCATCGGAGTGGACGCAGACTCTTGTTGTGTTTGAACCATTTGTAAAATATCATAAATAATTTGATGATTTTAAATGTATGAGTCAGCTGTAGGGGTGTGAAGCTCTTCTGCTTTCCTTTTCTGATAATATATTTAAATATGGTCTGTTTTATGGTGTTCCTGCTCTGAAAATTAGCCCATCCATCCATCTTTCTTTCTCAATGAGGAATCCATCTGAAATCGCAGGGCTTGAATCCAAATGTAAAGGCGGGACTAAAAGGTGCTGGAACTAATCACAGATATGACGGATGTGACACTAAAGAATACAGGGTGTAATCTGTAATCAAATCCTTATTTTTTAATCAAGTAAACAGACTTAAGATTGGTTGTGCATATTTCATTTTGAAGGGCCCAGTTCCAGACTGTTTTCTAACTTGAATACACTCTCAAACCCGGATGGCTGACCAGACCACCGGACAACATGGACATGTGGTCAATTTGTCAGTAAATAAATGTTCAGGACTCCAAACTCGTGCATCACTGCTCTTCCTTGGAAGCAGAACCTCTTTTATACTGCGTTCAGGTTCCAAATGACCAAACGTAACATCTCATGAAACAGAAAAAAACAAACAACCAGGCAGCGTCGATATCATTCGTGGAAAAGTATCATTAGATTAATCAGCTTCGTCCTATGAATACAACTATTTGCATGTAAATAAATGTCATTGGCTGCACTTTATATTCAGTTTCCCTAGTATAACACATAATGAGCTACACTAGCGACTGGATATCTTAGTGGTTAACACTGCTGACTTCGGTGCGGAAGGTTGCCAGTTCGAATCCCAGGTGGGCCCTTTGCACTGTACATGCCTTGTAAGTTACTTTGGATAAAAGCTTCAGCAACATAAAAACGTTTACCCACATATTTAAGTTACGAAAAGGAAAAGAACAACTAATGTACCTATTTATTGGGCAGGTAATAACTATGATTGTTGCTTTGAAAATAAATGCAGTAATGTGTTTTCTACTGCCCCTGTGTTGACTCCCACAGAGTTACCAGTGTCATGACAGTAGAGCTTTGCCGTATTTTGTTTTGGAGGGTATGTCATTGTGCATCTCAGGTGTAGACTGGTTTAGGGAGCACATCAACTGACTCTGTCATGTCAGTTGTGATTTGGCAGCGTTCAGTGACGTATCCACTCTCCACAGGCACATTAGTCATCATTCCCTGTCAACGCTTGTCATTTCAAGTCCCTTCTGTTCCCGCTGCATACAGCCAAATCCATAGCCCGTGAGCAGGACGTGGAGGAGGGGAGGCACTTTTTATTTATTTTTTTAAGATTTGTTAGAGTATCTCAGTACAACTCTGTGTGCTCCCAGTCAACCCGGTCTACACAGTTGTGGAAAAAATTATTAGACCACCCCTTATTTTCTTCAATTTGTTGTTCATTTTAATGCCTGGTTTAACTAAAGGTCCATTTGTTTGGACAAATATAATGACAACAACAAAAACAGCTCATGATAGTTTAATTTCAGAGGTGATATCTATCCATTTAACAAAACCAAAATCACTTCAGTTCTTACATCAATATCTATGTCATTTGTTAGACATGTTTGTGTTTTATTATGTTTTTGTTTGTTCAAAAATAATAATATTTGAGCATTGAGACCTGATGTATCAAATATGATGCAACTGATACTCATGGAAAATAATATTCAGAAAAAAATAAATTAAGTTTTTGGTTGTTCAGAAGGAATTCCAGTTTCAAAGAACTGGAATTTTCTATCAGTGATTTAATGCTTCAGCCTTCACATTGTTAACCCTTTTATTCAGACAATATAAGATTTATTGCATTCATTTTCTGATGTTTTATACTAGGTTTCATTCAATACATGTCAGATATTTCAAATTTTTTGTGCTGCTCCATATCATGGGTTCACACTAAATAGTGACTTTATCCTTTAAAACACATTTAGTTTTATTTTTTTTGTGTGTGTCTTTTAATGCTGTGCACATGTTTACTGTATTTTCTTGTTACATCGGAAAAAAAACAGAATGAGAAATAAATATGTATGGTCATTCCAACCCTGCAAAAACCACACAAATCTGCTCAAAAAAACAAACAAATGAAGCAGTGATGGCGGCAGGTGTTCAATTCATTGGTATTACATATAACTGTGATGATTAAAAAAAAAGTGTATAGTTATGTATTATATGCAAAATCTGTGTTGACGTTTGTCCTGGAGTCAGAAAAAGTGAATGACCTATTGGGTATTTAACTGGAAAAGAAATATCAAATCATGACAGTAACATAATTTAATAGAAGTAGATAAACTTCATTAACCTTTAATAGTACAGGTTCCTGGTAATCACCTGCAAGACATGTGATGACTTCTAAGCTCTCCTATGTCAAATGCTCCTCATGAATTTTCATGTATACGTGCCTCCTTGTGGCTGAATTTATTTGCATTCTATCAGTTCATTAAATAAAGTTAACACCTGTGTGTAGTCGGCACTAGTCGGATCCAAACGCTTCAGACTGAGATTGAACAATTTTAGTTTCGAGGATTAACGTATGCAAAGCTCGCATATGCAACAGCCAAAGTAAACTTTGTAATCCTCCCTGACCTGGAACACTTCTAAACGACACGTTGCTATCGACGCCTCTTCTGTCATGTTGTAGACTCTTGCAGCAGCAATTATCAAAATCGGTGTCAGACGTAAGAGCTCAGTCAAAATGGTGCATCAAGGGATGAGGGGACTGAAAAAAAAAAAAGAGAAATGTTTGGATATTGTATGTCAGAGAATCACAAGACTTCTGCTTTTTGAGCCACGATGCAAAGTGTTACTGTGAAATGAAAATATAAAACCAAAAGCATCCAAAGTGCTGAGGTTAAAACTTGCAGAATAAGTGAAGAATAACTGAGTCAGCATTTTGTGGTGTTAAAGAAAAAACAGAGGCTAACCAAAAGAAACGCACTAATGAAGTCTCTGAATGCTGCTTAAACATTTTATTTCAGAGGTTAACACTCGGTTAAAAACAGCAAAGGTTTCATTTCTAAAATTAACTTAAAAATGAAGCCTCTTAAACCTTTAAGAGGCTTTAAAATCCCTAAATTCAGTTTTTAATTAATTTAATCCACTGTTTCTGCACCCTTGATACCAAATGCTAAACTATCTGGACCCAGGCACCAAGTGCGTAATATTAAAATGTACAGCAAACAACCCTATGTACTGCACCTAAAGGTAACATAACTCCACAACTGAAGGTAAGAACTATCCGGAAATTATCCCAAACCCACATCTCAGCGAGCAGCCTTCCACGGACCCAGACGGTGATGAAATGTTAAAATGTTAAAATGCAACCGTTAAAATGCACAGCCTGTTGGACCACATGGATACTGACAGAAAATGAAGTGGAAATCAGCTCTTATCTGAACATAAGACTTGATTTACTAAAGGTTTACGTGTGTAAAAACATGTGCAAACTTGACTTAACATGCAAAAAACATGTTGAAGCATTTCTACTGACAGGATGTAATGAGGTTTGCGTCTCTCAAATAGGCAAAATAGGATAGCTTGCATTACCGATGTAGCGCGTTTGCTTTGATGAATATGGAATATGGATGTTTCTGTCAGAACACAATAAATTATTCGCAGGAGCAGATGCAAATATTTATATATATAATGTGCAAAATGCGATTTAACAGATTTGAAACTGACTGCTGTGGCTGATTTGGCGTTTTTTTTTCTTTCAAATATCAATTTATATGTATGAGTTTTAATTTTGTATCATATTTGATACATTCCTTTTCAAAATTGACAAAGTTCTGCCTCCTTCCTCATTAATGACAGTCTTATAGTGTCACTGGAAAGGCCTCTGGTGACCGAATTCCTTCCCCCCCCCGGGTGGAGTATCTGTGTATTGCATGTATCTAATTGTATACATCAGGTTTTTTGAGACAAAAACATCACACTGGTCATGTAGAGGGCTTCAAAACACATGTATCAGATATAATATGTTTGGTGTTATACGGTTAATTGGCACAGCTTTGCGGAAAAACTGGCTGCAGTTGTTGTGGCGAAGAGGTGACAGGCCCAAGAAAAGGCAACGCAGAGAACCAATCTGTTCTGCTCACGTCAACATTTATGGAATGACGCAAGAAAAAAGAATTGAGACGTATGATCAACCCAGCAACGCCATTTTAGAACTTCAAAATGAACACAGGGATGATTTGGTCACAAGGAGGAGTCATGTGATACCTTCTATGATAAAACTCCTTGCGTTCCTTGTGTCTGGATCATTTCGGTTCACTTTAACCGTTAGCGCGTGCATACCCCAGAGCAGTTTTTCCAGCGTACTGTCTCCGTGACGACAACCAGTAGCACACGCAAAATCCTCATTTAAATCTCCAAGATCTCTAAGACTTTGCACCTGTTGCCATTTACGGAAGCAATCTTAGATGATCATACGTGACACAAATCAGTAGCATGCACATTTTTAGTGGTAGTAAGCAAATTTGCAGCTGTTATATCTTAAATAAATAATAGTAAATCAAGCCCTTAAGAGTTATCATTGCAGAGACCCTTTTGTTTTAATAAATGAATGAGTGAATAAATAAATAGAAAAATCTAATCAAATGGAATCAAATAAAGAACTGACTAATCCATCTACAGGCTCTAATACACCACAAAAAAGAAAAAAATGTGAATGCCATGGATCGGATTTTAAAATAGAATACAAGGAAAATATATGAGAAACTATAAATGTTCACTAACAGTAGTCCTTTTCAGATGCTTTATATAAAGATAATGTGATGTTGACTGAAGTGGAGGAAGTAGATTGTTCCACAGAGATGACCCTCGATATTTCAATTAATATTGATTAAAAGAATTCTGTCCGAACAGAAGGTTAAAGTCCTTGAAGTGTCTTTTCCAGTAACTATAAATATCTGAAGAAAACTTTCAAAATTTCCGGAAAGCACTGAGACAGCCGTGAGTTAGATGAATATATTTATACATGAAGATGTGGGTCTGGTAAACATCCTCTCAGTCCTTCATCACATTATCTCAAACATAGACTATAAAGAAAGTGAAAAATATCTGCTACTGCCATTGGTGAAAGGACACCTTATTATGCTGATATTCACATGCATGTTTGTTTTTAATTTGTTAAATCTGCACCAAATTCCATCTTCAAACACAATAACATCACAATATTGGAGCTGAATTGACAGGAAACAGCACAACAGGAAATGACGTATTTTACGGTTTTATTTCTCATTCTATATACATCAGTTTTCCTAATCTGTTTTCTATTAGTTATTTACATTATTAGGACTCTAAACAGATGTAATTTTATCATAAAAAAACAAAAGTAATGTGTTACGTTGTATAAATGTGAGGTGGAAGTTTTATTCTTCCCATTCCTTTTTGAGCAGTACATATTGAATTTATTTTGTTATTACTAGTGTACATGTCTTTACGACCTTTATTTATTTATTAATGTATTTGCTCTGCCATCAATTCCTTGTAGACAAAAATGTTTAATTTTTTCATCTGCTTTTCAAAACAAAGGAATGAATGAATTCTTTATATGCACAAACAAATAATCATGTATTATTTCTATGACATATTGTTTTTCTTTACATAATAAAAAACACATTCAGGCTATAGGAGTCGCAAACTCTTTGATCTTCATTCACCTGTTATTGAATGTCCATTTCAGTCATCATACATGTAAAACGAGGGCGACAATGTCTCTTTCTCCTACCAAACAATGTTTTCTCCATTATTAGTTTCCCCAACTTCCTGAGGTATGACTAACACACTGCTATAACTAACTCTATTATTGCCACCTCTTGTTTACTAAGTTACATCACAATGCCCACGCTACATTCTAAATAAATAACTTCAGCTTTTATTAATGCGGCAGCCCGGAGTTAAATGCTTTCTGATACGACGGCCTTTAAAGCGGAACATCTTCGACAGTTAATGCTAATGAACTTTTTGTGTGAGAATCCATTTACATGGGCAGGTGGGAGGACAATGACTGCGGAGAATGTGGACGGCAACTGCTGTAAAATGAAGATTTCTTTAAATGAGCTATAGGAGGAAGAACTGATGTTGGGGAAAAGACCGGAGGAAATGTAAATAAGAAAGACTTGGCATGAAAAATGTATTTAGTCTTTCAATCCATCTGAATAATTTATAAGTATTGTTTTTTTTTGTTGTTGTTGTTTATGTCAATGATAAACTGTTATCACACTGTACAATTCTTGGAAAATACAATCTAATTAGCTTTGAAAACTTCAAGCTTATCCAACTCACCTGTCTTGTTTAGAAGCCCCTCCATGGCTCCCCCCACCCCCCCACCCCACCTCCGGAAAAATTCATTAGACGAAGAGACAATAACTTGAGTGCAAGATCGGTCTCTAGAGCGGACTGTGCAGTGCTGTTCAGATGAATTAAAACGGGTCAAAACACCATCTCTGTTATAGGCAATAAGAGCTAGAATAGTCTCCCAATGACTATTCGTGAAATCTAGATCTAAAAAAAATTGTGATTTGTGAATTGTACTCAAACTTGTGAAAAAAAAAAAAAAACAACACAATGTCCGCTCACCATTTCATTTGCATCTCAGTAGTTATTCTACTTGGCAGTTTTATGTTGTAGTTACTGTCTTAACAAATAAGGACCCAGTGTGACTTTTTTATTTAACCTTTCCTCGGTCGTTTCTCATCAATTAGGGCGACTGTGGCTCAGTTGGTAGAGCGGGTTGTCCAATGACTAAAGGGTTAGTGGTTCAAATCCTGGCTCCTACTGTCAAAGTGTCCTTGAGCAAGACACTGAGCTGAATTGCTCTTAATAGGCTCTGGCATGGTACAGTAGCATAGTACCCACTCACTGATATATGTGAATGAGAGGCTATAAAGTGCTTTGAGTACCAAGGTGTAGAAAAGCGCCATGTGAGTACAGTCTGTTTACTATATTATCCTCTGCCTTTAGCATTTTTTCCAGTGGAAATTATCTATTGATCTATTAATTGACTGATCATGTAGATGTTCATAAAAACTCAAGAGTTAAGTCAAAGGTTATTATACCAAAACAGAAAAAAACTGAAGAAAAAATGACTAAACATAAACCCAGAGTGTCTAATCACTATCATTGATCCAACTCCATGGGTTTTACTTGTGAATCAATGTTGTAGAAGATAACGGTGTTTCCATGGTAACTACGGAGCCTCTGAACATCCATATGGGTCTTATTTGATGACCATGAAAAGATGACAAACTGTATTTAACACCAATTATTGACATGTATTGACAGGATTAATGGATTTACAATTTAGAGCAATATGTGCTTTTGGTTGACAGTGGATGTTTGGGTCTTTATGGGTTAATAATGTATTGTATGATGTACACTTTTCTACAGTAATGTTATGTATACACTCGATTGTCTTGTTTACTGTCATATTTAGTCTGTTTTTAAATGTTGAGGACTACAGATGGAAAACAGCTCCCAGCTAAATCCTGCATATTTACACAAAGTAATGTTTTTATTTGTACTGGGTGTTCATTAGTATGCACTGTCCTCATCAAATAAACCAATAAATAATAAGTAATAGTTGTAAGATTAGGGGAAAAACAAAGCTTTGGAAAAAAATATGGATGATCAAAATGGCTTTGACAAAGGACAAATAAGTTTATCTGCAGTTTCCCCTCATGCTCGGTGAGGACACCCCCACCCCGCTCTCACTCTCTTTGATAAGTGTGCTTAATGCTGATATGAAATTCTCCCCACATCTCCCACCCGAGCCCAAAGGCATCGGGCAACAGGACACAGTGTCACTGCCACAGCAGAAAAACCGCTAAGCAGATTTACTCGCTCACTCAGTGGTGAGAAAAGAAGAAGCGAGGGGGGGGGGGGGGTGTTGGAGGGTGTGCGCGATGACATTTTTCCCACACCGACTGCATGAGAGACATCTCTTTTTTTTTTTTTTTTTTGCCCTTACTGAATAAACGGTTTATAAATGTAAAATCATGTTTCCTCTCTGGCGGCGGCCCAAGGACCTAACACCCCTGAATACGATAACGCAACGGCGGTAGCAGCAGGGCCTGAAGGGCGGTGAGGAGACGGAGCTGAAAATATTGCAGACAGAGGTTACAGACTGCTGAAGCTCAACCTGTGTCCTGCTCTGTGATTTCTACACAGTAAAGATGACACGCAGTCCTGTTAGTGCTATTTGTGCACACTTGTGATGTTAGCGATACTAGTAGAGGACACTCTTTGGGTCTAAAGGAATCAAATACATCCACTTTGAGACTGCAGTAGTTCTTGCGTGTCGGAATGATATTGTTTATTTATTATTAAAATGGCAGCTGTGTACGTTTTCATTTACCCGGGTAAACGTTCTTCTTGGTAGTTTTTCTAGGTTTAACTGGACTAGAAAACATTCTGTCTCTCATCCAAGGGGCTTCTTCAGTTCTAATTGCTGCTGCTGGTGGAAAGCGGACTCATAAGCTTGTAGGGGGAGTGGTCTGGGAGGTTGTTTTTTCATATGTTAATAATCTTAATTGTTAGGGTCATAGAGGTGGTGGTCGGGGCTTTCAGAATCATTAACCCAGGGTCGTTATCCAAGCCCTTCAGGAGGGCTTGATTGCTCTCAGGTGAGTCCAGGTGTGAAAGGTTATCTGTTGTAAACTGTTTGGGGGGGGCTGTTTCATCCATAAAGACTCAACCACCCACTGATGACCAAAACCATCTGTTGATTTTAAACGTTTAATACCTGTTGATCCACGAATCCTATCAATATATGTAAATTTGTTATCTTTTCAAGGTCATCAGATATGACCCATTTGGATGTTCAGAGGCTCCATAGTGAATGAGAAACCATCGTCATCTTCTACAACATTGATTCACCAATAAATCCCATAGAGTTGGATCAATGACAATATATGGAGACACTTGTTTTTATGTTCAGTTATTGCTATCTTTGAAGAAAAAGTGACTTTTCAGCAGTTTTCTTTGTTTTGAAGTGATAACCTTTGGATTTAATCTGAGTTTTCATTAGCATCTAAATTAAGAACAGGAAATTACACACAGGAAAATACATGATTTACAGTGGAAAAATACTAATTACAGTGGATAATACATAATAAATGGTTACATAGAGAGAAAAAATAATTTGGGAACTGCCCCAAAAGTAGCAGTGGGTCTTAATGGGTTAAAATGGTTTTTGATAATTAGTGTCTCACACTGCCACCTCTGTCCAGGGAAGGATTTTGTACTTTCACAAAAATGGCTTCTTTGACTCCTCGCGCAAACCACTTATCTCCTCTGGCCAATATTCTGACATGTCTTCAAAGGAGTGTCCTTTTTCTTCCAAGTAAAGATGGAGTGCAGAGTCTTGGCCTGAGGTGGAGGCTCTCCTGTGTTGGGCCATGGTTCTACGGAGGGCTATTAAAATGACAGTTTGTCTGGTGGGTGGAGCCAAATTCCTACTTGATTGACAGGCACTACACATCAGAGAGTAGCTTGCAAGTCGTGTTCAGGAATTATTTTATTAGTAGAGGCATTGAAGCGTCATATTAGTGATGGATTGTTGCTACATATGCAGTGAAATCAACCTGATGAATGTTCATTTGATGCAGGAAGGTTCTGTAACAAGCTGTCGACTGTGACGCTGACATCATTATTTAGACGACATATGGCTAAAAATGCACTAATATTAGGTCAAAATTCAGTAAAATCAGAGAAGAATATATGAGACACACACACACACGCACTGCAAACAACAACAAAAACAAACCCAAGCCTAAACCATCTATTTTAATAGTGAGTTGTTCTTACTCATTGCTCCATGGCCCCCCCCCCCCCCCCCCCCATTCCACAGGTGGTGGGGGTTCACTGAGCATGCATCAGTGGAAAGGACAAGGTCTTTTCTACTAGAATTCTTTGAAATTTTTCTTATTGAGCAAATGGTTGACGTTTTATGAATATTTAAAATAAATAACACATACAGAACGCTCACCGCAGACGCATCAGGGGTTAAAGGGTTGACAAAAAGTGGACAAAAAAGCTGAAAAGGCAATACACACTCACATGCTCAGAACTAAATATGAGACATTCAGCTTGGCAGATGAAATTAGTGTAAATTCAATCAATGATTTAACATTCTATCACATTTAATTTGGAATATCTAGCTACAACTGATGTTCGTACAAATGGCCAATTGTGGATATTATGGTTAGAGAAAAATCATGTGTCTTTTTTCACTTTATTGTCACTTGATTAAAATGTAATTAAAATTCCATTGAGTCAATATTGTTGCATTGCATTGGAGAAAAAAAAAAAAAAGCTGTAACGCTCTTCTTCCAAATCAATCAAAAAGTGCCAAAAATCTCTGCGCTCTGAATTATCTCTTTGCACAAGTAATTTACTCAACTTCAATTCAATTAGTCAAAGCTTGTGAGCAGTTCGCATGGTTTCACCTTCAGCAATTTCACTGTACATTAAAGCCTTCATTTACCTGCTGTGCGTGTTATTGTCTTTCATCGTGCCGTATATTTGCAGCGTTGACTAACTGTAAGAGGAAGTACATCATGCGTACAGTGTCACTCATTAGCGGGGAAACTGAAGTCGGCACCATTGAGGCTCGGTGGATAATGCCGTTTGAGTGGGATATCAGTATTTGGTATTCGCAAAAGGCTGTTTTTCTCATTATAGTAAAAGAGATCTGCCTTCATACCAGTAGCTGTGATGTGTAAAGGAAAGAAATCGATATGGTTTTGATTGCTAAGGTTAATAAACTCCTTGAAAGTGTTTTTCTCTGTGAGGGTGTGAATGTCTTCTTGTTTGTCTATTGGACCTTCTATTTATATTGTGTTTTTTTCCCCCATGATTTCTACACAGTAAAAAAATGCAGTGTCAATATCTCAAGTCAAGCTATTTTAACCAAGATAAAATAATTTTAGCTCTATGGGGAGTAAACTAGCTCTAACAGTAGAGTTAAAGGGATAGTTCAGCTGATTGGCTGCAGTGCACCACCTCTGGACATGGGCGTGTCACATCCCTTTACCCACGTGTGCTTTTGGTCCCGTGTGTAACTGTTGTCTTTGTACTTTATACTTTTTTTTTTTTTTTTCATAAATTACACCCTGTAGAGTTAGACTACAGAGTGCCATTTGTCCT